>CM057453.1:503585000-504000000 GCA_016271365.2 Neoceratodus forsteri | reverse complement strand
CAAAACTGGCCAAGCTCTCATCTGTGCCCAGTTTTTCAAACTTGGAAGCTCTCCACTTGAAGTGGTTCACTCCTTCAGGTGCCTTGGTGTGTGGCTTGACAGCAAGCTTGACTTCTCTGTCCCGGAAACCACTAGGAGGCCTACCTCGGAGGAGCAGAGAGGGCAAGAGGTACGGTAGGGAATCAGGAGGTCACTCTGATAACCTCGGCCCAGTCCATATAGGGCTTTGTAGATCAGTAAACCAGCCTTGAATCTGACTCGCCACTTCACCAGCAGCCAGTAGGGTTCACACAGGACCAGTGTCATGTGACAGGACCTCGGAAGGCCCATCAGTAACCTGGTTGCTGCATTCTGCACTAGCTGCAGGTGTCCTAGGACCCCTCCACTACCCCAAGATACAGAGCATTAAGTAGTCTAATTTGGAAGTCACAAAAGCATGCACAAGTAATGACAGATCATCTGGTGGGATCAAGGCTTTAATCCAGACAGTGTTTCTCAGATGGTAAAAGCAGCTCCATACTGTGGATGACACCTGAGCCTCAAGTGTCTGTCTTTCATCTAGAATGACCCCCAAATTCTTAACCTTAGCAGAGACTACAAGGTTGGAGGGATCAAGCACCAGGCCAGTCGTCTCATCTGTAGCCCCTGCACCCTGCTGTCGATCAAGCTCAGTCTCCAGTACCTCCATCTTATCTTGGTTGAGTTTTAGCCAGCTGGAGAATATCCAGTCCTGGATCTTGGCCAGGCTCAAATTCAGTACATCAACCACACCATGCATGCCAGGCGCAAATGACAGGTACAGCTGGGTGTCATCTGCATAGCAGTGAAAACTCTGTTTGTAATGTCTGATGCCTACCCGGTTACCAAAATTCAAATAAAATAAAATGATTTCACCCAGAAGCATGTACACACCCAACAGCATAGGTGAGAGGATGAAGCACCGTGGTACACCACAGAGCAGGGGCTTCGGGAGTGCTGAGAAATTTCCCATCACTGCCCTCTGCATCCAGTCCCTAAGGAAGGACTCAGACCAGCTCATGATAGTGTCAGGGAGTCCCCAGTACTCCCATAGGTGATCTGCCAAATGTTGAATTAAGTTCCAGTATGGCTTTCCATGCCATATACTTTGGCTAACTTGAACTGTACTGGGATGCCTGCTCCCCACCTGCTCAAGTATTTCCTGCCCTTGTTTTCCATGGCAACTAGCATGATTGCCCCAAATGAGGTCATCATTCCCGCCATTTAGCTTATACTTTTTCAAACCTATGCACCCCAAAATCATAGAGTACTTGGAGACTAAACCCCGATTGTCCAGTGTAATCTCCCCCTTTTTCCCCCGGCCTTCCATTAGGAAGTTTGATTTTCATTTCAGCTTGGAAATCTTTCATTTCAGCAAGAAGGTTTGTCAGCATAGATGCTCCAGATGCTACTTCCTTTCTTTTTTGTATTTAAGTTTTTATTAAAACTTTTTGTTATACATAGTAAAAGAGTTTTGAGGGACAGGATGTAATATAAACAGTTTTCATTAAGTAGATCCACGAACACATGTTTTTTCCCAGTAATACAGGGCTAGGCTGAGCCAGAGAGATGCAGTTCAAAAATCTCACTGCCAGATACCCATTAATTAGGTCCGAAAACGTCAGATAATATTGCTGATAGTATACTAATATGAAAAGGCAAGTAGTTAAACACTGAGATTCATTTCTTAAATGCTATATAGTGAAAATCAAAGCACAATACAGCTCAGTTCAATCAGTCTTTCTATTCAGGGTACAGTACAAATTGTGGGTCTTTATTGTAATACAGTTGCCAGGATTGTCAGACCTCATGGAAGGTATGTTCGTTCCCTCTCATTCTGAAGGTGAGTTTCTCCATGTGATATATTTCTCTGGAACGCCCTTCCCTCCCCATTCGCTCTGCCTCCTCCCCTCACACTATCTTCCCTATTGTGTAATTTCTCCTCCTCCTCCTGTAACTGCAACTGACCTTCACTTTGTGTCCTACTGCCTTCCCTCAATCTCACTCTCTTATGACTGCCTATACCCAACCTTTTCCAAAATATTTATTTGCTTTAAGTTGGTTAGCTTGTTAATCAGGTATTGTATATAGTGTACTAGTACTTAAACATTGTATGAAGCCCTACTATTGCATAATTAAGAAATCGTACTCTGTGCATAATTCAAGTGAATCTCCTTGTCCGCCCCGGATGCAGCTGAAATGAGCTATTAGCTCAGTATGCCTTTCCTGGTGAAACTTTTCAAATAAATAAATATATTGACACTACAATTTGCTGATATTGTTGCACCATAGGAGGTGTTATCTGAAGCCACTGTCTATCAGCTGCCTTTTTGGCAGCTAAGAGCAAGACAGGAACCAAAGACCCCCCCCCCATTCCCCATGATGATGGAGAGGAGGAGCATCAAGTGACATAGCGGAGTGGAATCTAAGTAGAGTTCAAAGAACTGCTGTCCCAGGTCCTGCCCAAGCCCTTGGATCTGTGGGCAGAACCAGAAAATATGGGCCTCTGATGTGCCACATTTCCTCCAACAATTACCGTAGGCCTGCGCCATGTATATCGCCTGGATTTCAGCTGTGCTAAATTACTGGGATCTGCACTTCCAGGCAGATTCTCACCAGAGCATGAATGAGGTCACTGTCAAGGCCTGGACAGAGTACCTTGTCCAGCTTTCCGTAGTATACGAGGTTTGCATCGCCCAGTTCCACCTCACCAAGAGGTGTTCAGAAGCATTTGTCAACAGCTCCTGCATACATATCTCCCTTTAAGAAGGCTATAAAGATGTGCAGTAGCAGCAGGGCTTGGTTTGGGATCCTAGGAGAGCCTCTATGTGTATGCAGGAGGAGGTATCGGTAATGTTCTCTCCCTGTCAACCCATAGGTATTCTGTTGGGAAAGGGAGGATTCCCTTTTCATTCCTGAAAAGATATAGGTAATTTAGGCCCAGTTTCCTCCATCTGTGGAATGCTATATCTACTGTAGCTGTAGAGGAAGAAAATCTGAGTCTCTTTCTAGGAGTCTACAACACCATAGAGTGCTAGCGTGGGCTGGTGTTTTGAGAAAAGACTGCCGGTGATTGCAGTGTAGGTGTTGAAGTGTCTTAATGTTCTGCTGGGGGTATGAAAAAAGATATTTAACTGTACTGAACAGATTTTAAGGTAAAATTCTATGTGCTTCCATGGGAAACTGTATTTAGCAGACAGCCAGCAACATATAATACACAACTGCGTGGCCATGGCATAAGTCTTTAAGTGGGGAAGGTTAAGGCCACCTTTCTCTCTAGGAAACTGTGATGTTTTATATCTGATTCTGGGCCTGTGCCTGTTCCAAATATATCTAGAAATCACTTTGTCCCACTCCACAAAGTGTAGCTGAGAAGGTACAAGGGGAGGGTTTGGAGCAGGTGTAACATTCTCAGCTAGATCGCTACCCTGACTGAGTCTGTCTGAGAAAAGCTGCCTAAAGCGAGGGAGCGGCAAGTAACTGAAGGAGCCTGCTAGGCATCGCAGCAGGCAGGACTTTGTCTGGGGGCATGGCCAAGGCCACCTGGACAGAGGGAGGGCAGGTAAGCAAGGCGCCCAGAATGGGCGGGGGAGAACTTGCAGCCAAGGCTAGGGAGGAGCTAAGCTCACACAAAGGGGCTGCAGGAGAATTTCCTTCTCAGTCCTCTCTTTCCCAGGTCGCGGGGTGGGGGGTTGAGCGGAGAGCGCTCACCCTATGGCAACTTGGTAGTCTTGGAAGATTGTTCGGAGGGGGTAACAGCGGATCACATGTCTTTACCAACCAGATCTCCCTGAGGCTGACAGGAGGGCGACCCGGACAGCTGGAATTCTTTCCCTGCAAAGGAGGAGAGGCAGTCAGAGTAGCACCCTCTGTGGGCAGCCTCCCGCGGCATGGCGGTTCCTTTGATGGGGGAAGGTTAAGCAGCAGCCGGTTGCAAAGCCATCCCTCATGCCTCAGAGGTTGTTGCCCTCACGGGGTCTGGTTTGGTGGTAAGGCGAACCCCCTTCGGGGGAGGGGAAGGTCGACCATCAATAGTTGATCAGCTCCATTGTGAGTGATATCCTTCCAAGGCTACCTAGCTGCGCACATCAGATTGATTTTTTAATGTAAATGTGTTGCTAATTGGTTGAATTAATAAAAACATGGCTGTGGCCATTTTCTCCAAAGCCCACTGTCGCCTCAGTCTGTTCAGGTGAACGAGGTATGTGCCCTCAAAGACATGAAGGGGCCTGCTAGGCATCACAGCAGGCGGGACTTTTCTGGGGGCATGGCCAAGGCCATCTGGACAGACAGCGGGAGGGGTCAGGTAGCAAGAGCTGCCCAGAAGGGGCAGGGGAGGCGAGGTGTTCTCAGGGGAGGGAACTTGCGGCCAGGGCTAGGAGGAGCTAAGCTCCCAAAAAGGCTGCAGGAGAATTTCTCCTCCTTCCTTTCTTTCTCAGGTCCCGGACCTCACCCTTGTAAAAGTAGGGGAAATGGTGGTGGGGGGGTTAGAGAACTTGCTGTCCCATTATGGGGATTGTCTTAGGGTCGAGAAGGAATTTGCCATTTTTTTCCCCACTGGGTTTTCCGGGTTTTTGCCTTCTCCAGCAAAGGGGAAGAATGTTGACAGGAAGATAGGTGCAGGTAGGTTGTCACAGTCATGTATATATGTAAGTGGTGGCTGGTAGTCTTGGAAGACTGTTCGGAGGCGGTAACAGGGGATCATGTGTCTTGACCAGCCAGATCTCCCTGAGGCTGACAGGAGGGTGGGCCGGATGGCTCGAATTATTTCCCTGCAAAGGGGGAGTGGTAGTTGGAGTGGCACTCTCTGCTGGCAGCTGCCCGCAGCATGGCGGTTCATCTGACGGGAGAGGATTAAGCTGCAGTCAGTCGCAGAGCCATCCCTCATGCCCCGGAGGTTGTTGCTCTCACAGGGTCTGGTTTGGTGGTAAAGTGCCCTCCCTTCGGAGGAGGGGAGGGTTGACCATCAGTAGTTGATCAGCTCCATTGTGAGTGATATCCTTCCAAGGCTACCTAGCTGCGCACATCATGTTGATTTTTTAATGTAAATATATTACTAATTGGTTGAATTAATAAACACACGGCTGTGGCCATTTTCTCCAAAGCCCATTGTCATCTCAAATCTGTTCAGGTGAATGAGGTATGTGCCCTCAAAGACAATAGGTCCTAGGTATTCACCTGAGTGAGTGGTTCAGAGCTAACCAGCTCTGTGTTAGCCAAATCCTTGGGAATTTGTAGCCCCATGTATTTAATCGCTGTCCTATTCCAGTGGACTGGAAATCTTCATTTTAGATCCTGGATTGGGATGTAGTAGAACTGTAACAGTTCAGTTTTCTGGTGATTAAGACAAAAACCTGGCACCTTACCAAAGCCAGTTATGGTCTCCCAGGGCTGGTGGATAGTGGTGTCTGGGGACAGCAGGGTGGCAGAACATCATCTGTACAGAGTGAGAGTTTAAAATCTTTACCTTCTGGGGGAGCCTCTCTACTCTCTCTCTCTGCCCCGCAGATAGCGTGAGCCAAAGGTTCAATGTATAGGATGAATAATAGTGGGGAAGGGGCATCCCTGTCTGGTGTCCCACTGCAGATGTGTCAAGTCATTACAAGAGTCATTCACCCTGATGTAGGGAAAGGGAGCAGCATAGAGTGAGCAGAGCCAGTCCAGGAACTCTGAGGAAAATGGAAAGCTGCTAGCGTCTCTCAGAGGAATGGCCATGAGACCCTATCAAAGGCCTTCACAGCATGAAGGCTGAGAAGGGCCAGTGGGAGGGAGCATTGTTTTGCATAGTCTGCTAAGAGAAACATATGTCTGATATTTTTTATAGTACGTCTCTGACAAATGAACCCAGCTTGGTCTGAGTGTTTAAGGAAAGGGAGTAGCTTGGCAAGTCTGTGAGCCTAAATTGCCACGTATAACTTACAATCCATATTTAATATGGATATTGGTTGGTAGGAGGCTGGGTTGCTTGGGTCTTTACTAGGTTTCAAGATAGCTGAGATGGTTTTCCCCCTCCATCAAGGGAGTGGTGGGGACGGTGTACAGTGATATGAGTGAGTAATATTGAGCGGTTCAATATGAGTGACTCAATAATACCACTCGTAGTTTAGAGCAACTATCAGACAACGGTGATGAGTAGGTTATAGCGAGTGTAGCACTGAGCTTCACTCGCTGAAACAGTATATCAGGATTAGTTTGGACAAGCCCTGCTGAGCTGCCCATTTGGCATAGTGGCTTGAGCCATTGCCCCTTGAGCAGGTGGACCCGGGTTCGGGTTCTGGTGGTGTGGGAGAAATGTTTTGTTTTCCTGGGGCTTTTATATTTTTTCAATGCCCCTCCCCCCGGAGTTGATGATCTTAATTTTGGGGGGTGCAGGGAGGCATTTTTTCTATGTCCCAGTTTGATCATCTTAATTTTGGGGTGTGTGGGGGTGTAACCCCCCACCATAAAATACTTGTTTGGTGCTGTTTTTGCGGTAGTAAGTGACCGACACTGTTTGCGATGGTTGGTGTTATGTTGTTTGCCCTTTTGACGTTGGGCACATTTGTACTCGCTGTATGTGATTGGTGCAGTTAAAGACTCGCTGTTATCACATAAAACCGTGGGGACCAGACCTTTTTGCACAGCTCTGGACGTTCACAAAAGAAATAGGATTAAATCTTCAGAGAAAGATTTAACAAATTCTACAGGAGAGATATCTGGGCCTGGACATTTCTGAGTTTTGGCTAAGCTTATCACTTGCTGAATCTCATCTACAGTGATTGGCCTCAGGAGGGTTTGCTGCTGCTCTTCAGTAAATGAAGAGAGAGGGTGGGCTTTAAGGAAGGCCTGTATAATCTCAAGAGCGGCTGGGCAATCTGCAGTATATAATTGCTCAAGAAAGTCTCTCATAACCTGCAGTACTTTGTCACCCTTGTGTTCTATCACATCCAGTTGGGACATAACAGTTGCAGTATACAGGCACTTTTTGTCTCCACTGAGAGTCTGCAGGCCAGTAGACAAACTCCCCCGAGCCTCTTTTTCATACAATGATTTTTTATAGTAGAGCACAGATAACTACACACTCTTGTAAAACTGTTTGGATCGCAGCCTGTAGAGTAGTGATTTGGGCAGCAATACAAGAGTTCCCGTGTGAGTTGAGTCTTTGCAGGGTTGCTAAGGTGTCCACCCGTCTTTCAGATGAGACGTTAAACCGAGGTCCCATCTGCCTGGATTGGTGGTAGTTCAGGTGGATGTTAAAGATCCCATGGCACTTATCGTAAAGAGTAGGGGAATGTCCCCGGTGTCCTGGCCAAATTTCCCTCATTCACTAAAAATATCATCAACAGCTTAATCTGGTTCAAGGTCAGTTGGCATTCATCTGTATCCCCCTCCCCCGGGTCGTGCCTGAAAATAGGCAGGATTTGTCTAGTGCACTTACCCGGTCAACAAAAGCTAAATAAAATAAAAATAAATGAGGGCTGCATGCTGGTTCTTCTTTCGGGCTGAGTGGGCAGTAATAACCCTTCACACCATGGCTTTGATTATGTCCCACAGTATAAGATCTCCCACCTTACCAGTGACATTTTCTTGTATTATTTGCTCTACAGGAGCCTATTACCTGCCCCCAAGTTTGTTGCTGCCCTACTTTTAATTTTTTGTTGTCTGTAAATAGGGAGACAGGGGATTGTATTTTGGCTCTGTGGAACTCAGAGTGTGATCACTTCAACTCCTGAATTAGAGGCGTGCTCCCGTGCTCTCAGGTTTTGTGATGTAATACTATAGAGGGCGTGGGGGCACGCTCCATAGACTTCTATAGGGGTCTGTTGTGAAGTACTATTTTTAACATTTTACAGTGCCGCTTTCGACAAGTCAAGGCCATAGCTCAACTAATAAGGTCCTCATTAGCTGAGGGGTGACCTTGATTTGTTGAAAGTGATACTCTTAAATGTTAAAAATGGTACTTCAAAACGGACCCCTATACTAGTCTATGGAGCGTGCCCCCAAAGTCTCCATTGTATTACATTACAAAATGTGAGAGTGCAGGAGTGTACCTCTGATTCGAAAGTGGAAGGATCATGCTGTTGGCTTCATGGAGCAAAATACAGTCCTTCTTCCCTCTTACGGACACCAAAAAATAAAAAGTAAGGCAACAACGAACTTCGGGGCAGGTAAGGCTCCTTTGGTGTTTCTGGGGGGAAACTCATGAAACAGGAGAAAAGGTGTTCTTTAATGCATCGGCAATTTGGGTTTAAATTCTATATCTCATAGTAGCAAAGTACTGTCAGAATGTTTTTTCTGGGGTTTGCCCATGTCAGTTTTAAATAAGGGCCCATTATGGTCTGACAACAGATGTGGGCCACAGACCATGTCCTGGACCAAGTGACAATGTTCACAAGACACTAACAAGGCATTAACAAAGTGAAAGAGTCTAACATGTTTCAGTATAAGAAAAATAGCAGGACAAGAGGACACAGCATGAGATTAGAGGGAGGCCGATTAAGATGTAATGTGAGGAAGTTCTTTTTCACAGAAAGGGTGGTGGATGCATGGAACAGCCTACCTCAGGAAGTGGTGGATATGAATACAGTGCAGGGCTTCAAACAGGCATAAGGGAGCAATACAGATGAGTATGAATAGATAGGCCATTGACAGAGCAAGGGCCAATGGCACGTTCATAAGGTAGAAAAAGAAATGGGCAGACTGGATGGGCCTTGCGGTCCTTACCTACCATCAACTTCTGTTTCTATGTGAAGTAATCAAGCCGAGCATAATGGTCGTGGCTGGGAGAGTAGTACATATACGTTCTGCCAGAAGGAAAAAGCCTCTTCCACACAGCTACCAGGCCAAGATGTTGTAGCATTTTTTGCAAATATTTCTGAGCTGAAGTGGCTCTGTAGCTACTTGGCTTGGAGACATTTAGGTTAGGGGAGAGAGTTAAAGTTACCTGCTATGGGTGCACGAGCTTTCTCTTATGCTGCCTCCCCAAGTACTGGAATTCTATCCCTCAAGCCATATGCTTAGCACCTACCCATGTTGGTTTCAAGAACCTCCACCGTGATTCATTGTCCCTGAAGCAATCTCAGCTCATTTATACATTTCTGAAAAATGACTTTTTTGTTTAGTTTGGGGGAAATAAAATGTGTAAATTTCTGAAAAACTTCTTAAGCAGAGTTTGGGGGAAATAAACATTGGCTGCAGTGACTTTAACTGAGAACGGGTGGCTTGTGAAAATAACACAGCAGCCTGAGGGGGTCAGTATACACAGAAGTACAGTTCAGGGCCATGGCTGCTGGCAATAAAGTTGCTACTCCACACTGTTTCCATGATTAGTATGTTGAAGCATAAACTGAATCATAGAACATGAGTGTCTTGTGACACTCCCGACCAATCACAGCACTTGTTTCAGTTGCGTGTGAGATATTCTTATTTCCATAAGAGTGTCTCAAGTGCTGTGCCCTAGTAACAGGCTTCTTGGTAGCACTGCTCGATCTACAGAAAGACATCAAATAGGTAATTTTTTTCAAACATAAAAGCTGAGTGATCTATACTATACTAATATATCCCCCATTGCCACTCGTTGCTGTATAAGAATGGTTTAGCGTGTCTTCAGCTCGAGCTAGAACAGATTAGCTTCACTTCACTGTTCCCACTTAAGCCGAACCTGCGTGAAACTGCTCTTACAAAGCAACGACATCTATGCTGCCATGGATTCAAGTCTCTTGACAGGTGCTATCTTTATTGATCTAACCAAGGCCTTTGACCTGGTTAACCATTCCCTTCTCCTTACAAAACTCAGCTCCCTTGGTTTCTCTGGTTAGACGGTGGCCTGGTTCAGCTGTTATCTTACTGATAGAAAGCAGGCCATAGTTTTCAACTCAGCCATGTCTGATATTACATCCATACATATAGGTGATCCTCAGGGATCCTTACTAGGCCCTTTGCTCTTCACTACTTTTGTAAATGACCTTCCATCACAAGCATCTACCTGCTCTTCCCTGCTTTATGCAGATGATCTTGTCATCTACCATAGTGCAAGAGATGTCTCAGACTTAAACAACTCCCTAGCCTCTGACTTCCGAAGTATTCAAACCTGGCTCACTGAGAATAACCTTGTGCTCAATATAAACAAAACACATTCAATGCTCTTTGGCTCTCCTGTTAGACTGAAAGGGAATAGCAACTCCCTCCTAATATCCTGTGCTGATGGCCCCCCGGTAGCTAACACCAGTACCTTCAAATACCTGGGCGTTATTCTCGACGAATCCCTGGAATTTGACTTTCATATTACCGCTACCTGCAAATCTGTCAATGCGAAAATTGGGGGGGCATACCGCACAAGTTATGCCCTCACCCCATCAGCTAGGCTTGCTTTGGCACAAGGCCTCCTGCTCCCATCCCTGGCCTATTGCTCGGCTATCTACCTAGGCACCACTAAGACCTCTCTCCATTAGTGGGACACTACCTAAAATAACATTTGCCGCTACGCCTCGGCCTCACCAAGGTATAAACACCACTGTCAGCTCTATGCCGACTAAATGGCTAGCCTACTACTCACCGACTCCGGTCCTCGCTCTCTCATTGGGTATAACAAGAACAGGCCTCCCCAATCCCTGCCTCCTTGTTACACTCTCAAACCACCTCATGATAGGCTCCGGATCAATGACCAAGCTCTCTCTATATCCCTCGGACGTAAACTGCTATGGGTGCACGAGCTTTCTCTTATGCTGCTCCCCCAAGTATTGGAATTCTATCTCTCAAGCCATACGCTTAGCACCTACCCATGTTGGTTTCAAGAACCTCCACCGTGAATATTTACAAGCATCAAATCCCTGCGTTTGCTTCCAGCCACCTTAAGTTCTTTATCTCCCCCGGCTCTTATCCTCGCTATACTACACTCCACTTCCTACCCTTCCTTCTCCTGCTTTCATCCTCCCTCCCCCATTTGTACCCTCTCACCCTCTCCCCCTTCCTCTCGCCTTCCTCCTTTCTACTCTTTCTAGGTGCATAGTGCTCGCAACAGCACTTACAGTATGCAGTACTTTACATTCCTGTATTTCTTGCACTCGTTTGCTCTGAATATCCCAATGTATTGTTTATATTTTGACCTGTTCCAACTATATACTTCACTGATTCACTAAGTTGATTGTATTTCTGACTCCTTCACTTTGTATTCACCTATATTTTGTGCTGTGTCACATTATTGTTGTTAATTGTATTCAACTTGTATCCTCCCGGGTCGTGCCTGAAAATAGGCATCTTTATGCCTAGTGTACTCACTCAGTTACCCAAAGCAAATAAATAAATAAAATGAGTGGCTCCAGAGGACATATTAATATATACAGTATAAGCACTCCCTCTGGCTAATTTGGAGTGTTCTGCAGCAGAGAGATAGGTAGTAGTAGTAAGTAGTAAAAGTTTATTTATACAGAATTTTTGCCATTAGGGTTCAAAGAATCCCTATTTACAAGGCAAACCTGTTTGCACAAAGTTCAAATTACTAAGGTTACAGTGCACAATAATCATACAATACATGTCATTCTTACATAACTGATACACATACCACTGTTTCAATTACACGACAACATAAATAAAATCTCAATCAGTTACAGCATCTTATATGTGAATATCATGTGTAATATTATTTGGGAGAGTTTACCTATTACATTGACATCTAAAACACAACTCCTGCTTTACAGCTGTTTTGTACTCTGTAGTGGATAATTCTAAATCTCGAAGAAAAGGGGGGAGTCCATTCCAACTAGTAGCAACCTTATATTGTAGGGTCATACTACTAAAACAATTTTTTTTTCGGAATCAAAAGATCTCTAGCTCCTGATTTCCGTAAATTCAATCCATGATTTGGTTTTTGAAGTTTTTCTGCCAAATAATATTGTGGTCTATTTTTAAATAATCCTTGGATCTGGTTTAACCAGATACCCTTGGCCCGCTGATGTAGTGAATTCCAACCTAATTCAATATACACTGTACAATGGTGGATACTAATATCACGTCTCAATACAAACCTTGCTATTTTATTAGAAAGTACTTCCAAATTTTGTAACCACTTTTTGGAGGTATGCCTATAAATGTGACTCCCATAATCTATCACTGGTAATATTAATTGATTTGCTATATTCAATCGCATTTGTCTTGTTAAACAGTTTGATATATGTCTCATTGCTCTGATTTTTGAGTTTGTTTTCTTTATTAATTCTGTTACATGTTGTTCAAAACTTAAATTTTGATCAATTTGGATACCCAAATATTTATATACTTGGGTCTGCTCTAAATTTTTTCCTTCCTGGGTCATAATTATTATTTTTGGAATAGTTTTATTTTTCCTCTCTGGGCCAAAACACATTGTTTGTGTCTTTTTAGGATTTATCAAAAGCCCAAGTGATGAGAAAAAATCCTGCATAACTAAAAAATCACCTTGTAGTTTTTGTTCTATTTCTCCTGGATTCCTTCCTGCCGCTATCAAGACTGTATCATCCACATAAAGTCTAACTTGTGAGTTTTTTATGAATTTTGGTAAATCATTCAAATAGACTAGAAACAGGAGGGGCCCCAGGATTGATCCCTGGGGTACCCCTATTGTCACAGAACCCGAACTAGACTTCTGACCATTTAATATTACAAATTGGGATCTCTTGTCTAGGTACGATCTAAACTAATTACAGGATTCTTCCTCCACACCCACTTGTTCCAATTTTTTTTTATTAAAATACAGTGATTCACCAAATCAAATGCCTTTGATAGGTCCACATATACTGCACCCACTGACCTCCCCACCTCCAATGGGGTAGCTATTAGATCTAGGAAGTCCATGAGTGCAGTAGCCATGGACCTACCCTGTCTAAAACCCAATTGAAACGGGGTTATTTTCTGATATTTTTCAAGATATTCCATTAATTGCCCATGAACAATCTTTTCCAAGATCTTAGAAACTGTTGACAACAAGGCTATTGGTTGATAATTTGAAGCGACCATAGAATCTCCCCCTTTATCGATTGGAATAATTTTTGTCTGCTTCCAGGTTGATGGGAACAATCCCTTCCTAAGACTCCAGTTGAAGATGTCCCTCAAGATAGGTGATATTACTTGGGCAGCTTCCTTTAAAAGTCTATTTTCAATCTTGTTGGGACCATAAGCCTTATTAATCTTTAATTTGTTTATTATTTTTTGTACCTCTAGATTTGTCACTACTTTAAATCGAAACTTCGGTATATGATTTTCCTGAGGATTTCCAGAACCTTTATTATAATCCGCATTCTGGGCATATTTTATTTTAATTGCAGTTCCCAAATTCAAGTCAGGGAGTTCAATAAAGTAATTATTCAATATCTCTGCAGCACTGTCTGCTTCAAGTACAGTTCCGTTTTGACTAAGTTTTATCTCTGTTTGGTTTCTAACTGGATTTGTAAGATTTTTTTATTAAGGACCAGTATGTTCTTGGATCTGTTGTTTCCTTAATCATTTGTTTAAAATAAAGTGCTTTAGATTTCCTTATTTCCTGAACCACTCTATTTCTTGTTTTTTTTAAAAACTATCCCATACTTCAGGTTTCAAGGTTTTCCTGGAGTACTGCAAGTTTCTCCTGGAGAACTATAACATCTGTGTTTCTATTGTGCAGTTGTTGAAACATGTTGCTGCACTTAACCAGGCTATTAAAACCATTGATATTCCATGACAGAATGCGGGCAAGTTACAGTCATATGTACTGGGGTTCAAAGAGGAGCCACTATTCCTCCAGCTCAAAATAGGGTGGGAGGTTAGTATCTGAGCCTGCACCTCCTCTCTGTTGCATAAAAGTCTGTATAAACCAATGCCCTTAATCCAAACTATAAAATAAGTAAAGTGAGTTATAATATAGTTACAGATGTACCTCATATCCTTGTTGGGGAACAAATAACAAACATCCAGAAGCAGAGATACCAACAGAACATCTTGGAACGGAGGCTGCAAAGGGGGCAGCAACATACAGTATTAGCAACTGATGCAGAGGTATCTGCATATGAGTGGTGAAGAAAAGGGGGGAGGGGGACCTGTGGGTGGATACAAAGTGAGCAGGGTGAGGTGTACTGATGTGAAGAAAGGGGAGAGGTGACTTCCAAGGTTGAGGGCAGGGCCTCAGATCACCTCTGTCAGAGCCGATGGCCTGACTCTGGGTGTGGAAAAGGCACTGCATGCTAGTGGGCCCTCAGGGTAGAATCATACTGGGCACCCTACCGATATTTTGCCTAATGGAAGTAGTGAGGGAGACTGGGGTAAGTTGTCAATGGGCAGCCGGGCTCCCTACCTGGTGAAGAGAAATCTCAGATGAATTTTTAACTAAGCTGGGGTAGAGATTAGAGCCAGTAGAGACCCAAGCTACCCTTCGTTGTCCCCCCCAAAACACAGAATGTAACAGCTAAGAACCCACAGTTGTTAAAGCAACATGGAAAAATAAAATTTCGAATGTCCACAGCCAGTTGATCAGACCATGAGTCATAGCACTGTCAGGTATAATCCAGAAAGGGGAGAGAGTTCTCATAAGGCACTAGGTAAAGAGTCTCCAGTAGCTACACTTCCACACAGCTCAGGCTAGGTTTCTAAAAAAATGCCGTGCGGAACCTGAGCTGTAACCACCTGCTGTTGTTGCAGTCTTCAGAGTTCAGTAATAGAGGTAGATCTTTGGGGATATCTCTGTCATCAGGTCACACCTATGGAACTTAGCCTCAAACGTCAGGATCATATGGAAGCTTTTTCTGCAGCAGTCTATTAGGGGCCATCCATGCCGATGTCAGGCTCCGACATCACATGCCCTGTATAAGCATGGGCAGCCCCACTCCCTCCTCAGTTCTTTCCTGCATTCGACCATTTACACATGGACTCCATGGAAGAATCATCGCTCGGTTCGACTGCCAAAACTACTTACCTTTTTCTTTGGTAATTGCCTTTGAATCACTTTATTTTAAAGGGATTCTTTTTGTCTTTGTATGTTGAGAACTACTCGTTTTTTGTCTCTTTTCCATCGCTGCTGCTATGGAAAGAAGATTTCTTCAACCACCGACCATGAACTCTGTGTCTGCTGTCTTTGGCCTGGTCACAACGCTCTCACCTGTGAGCTTTGCCTGAAGTTCAGCCTCACCACCCCGCACCAACACAAGAAAGCCCTGCAGAAGTTCCTTATGGAGCAACAGGCAGTCAGCGGACAGCAGGGGTCTTCCGTGACTCCGCCAGTTACCGGCATCTTCTTCAGGCTCTCAGGCTGGCAAAGCTTGGGTCAAGTCCTCAGAAAAACACTGTTATTGGGATAAGGACCAGCCTAAAGACCATTCTCCCCAACAGCGATCCTAGTCCTCACTGGATTCTTCCTCCTCTTCTCCTGGGATCACCCTGTCGAACGCTTCAGTGTCAGCACCAGTCTCCGTGCAGGACTCTGCTCCTATCAGGCTCCCACAGAGGAGAGTTCCCCCAGCCTTTTCAGGGCTATGGAGGGGCCGTCGGTCTCTGGGTCATCGGCCCCAGCCCCGCCATGAGACCTCTTGAATCTCAAGGTCCACAGGCACTGGGCCCTACCACCTCTACTATGGTTAGTGGTGGTTCATCGGAATTGGGTTCCACTCCCTCTTCGATGATACCTGTGTCAACGACACTTCTTTTTCCCACCATCAACCTTAATGCTATTCTTTCCTCAATTACCTCGACTCTTACAAGCAGCTTGTTCCATGACCTGGGCCATTGTTGCCCGCACTGTCAGGTGCTGCCTTGGTGTCGACGCCAGTTCGATATGCTTGCCCCATGCCTTCTAGAGAGCCATTGGTACTCTGACCACTGGTCCCTGCTTCAGAACAGGCTGACGCCATAGAGGAATACCATCCTGATCACATCCTCCCTGAGGAAGAGGATGAGGAGGAAGACATTGAAATGGACTCCGCTGATGGGCCTACTGTTTCCTCCAGGAGTGAGAACTCGGTCAAACACACCCTCAGGTCCCCCCCCAAGAGGACCCCTCTTTCTTCGACATCATTAAGCAGCTGTCCTCCACTGTGGGGTTCCAGACTAAGGAAGAGGGTGTTACAAGGAAGAATCTGATGGATTTTTTGGAGATCTCAGAATCTTCACCCAAGGTTATTCCTCCTCTGCTTCCAGCACTGAATTATGCTGCCACTGCTGCCTGGCACAGACCCAACCTGGTAGCTGCCATGACCAGAAAGGCTGATTAGCTTTACCAGGCACCTCAGGGGCTGACTTTTTATGCAGCCCAGCCTGAAACTGACTCAGTGTGTTGATCAAGGCCACTCATAACAGGACTAAGGCACCCAAGCACCCCTCTGACCAGGAATCTAAAAGGTTTGACCTGTGGAGCAAGAGGACTTTTGCCTCTGCTGCTTTGGGCCATAGAATTGTCAACTATTTGGCTCATTTGATCAAGTACCAGAATACCCTCTGGAGGAAGGACAAGGCTGCTGCTCAGGCCCTTCCTGAAGGTTCCCAGAAACGAGAGCTTCTTAAGGTGCTCCGGGTCTCGGAAGATGTTAGTAAGCATCTCCTCAGAGCCATTTATGATATTGCAGGTACTACAGCTGCCTCCGACATTTGCCTTAGAAGGCACTCCTGACTTAGAGTCTCTGGCTTCACTGCTGATGTCCAGCAAAAGGCATTGAATGCCCCTTTTGAGGTTCACAGACTCTTTGGTCCCGATGTGCAGGATATTATCAATGACCTGCAGGCCTCCAGCAGGGCTATTTAGTCTGTCCACTCCCTTTATCATACCAGCCCAGGAGTAGACTGAGGCTCTCTTTTCATAAGGTCTCTCACAAGTCTGGTTCAAGCACCAAGCTCCAGGGCAAGCGTAGGGCCAGCACTGCCTTGCCTGCCCCCATCCTACACTATGGGTTCCTCTGCTAAGCACTCCAGGGGAGGAGGTGCACCCCCAGCTGCCAGTTCATCCTCAGCCTGACTCATTGATAGACCCCCTCCTCTTGTTCCAAGCCAGGAGGTGGTGGTCAGAGGGCGGTTCTCCCTCCATCTGTCCCAGTGGGGAACTATTACTACAGATACTTGGATCCTGCAGATAATCTTTGACAGGTGTATGATTGATCTTGTCCCATCCAACTTAGCTTCCTGGGTTGCTTGTGCCTTTTCTCTGCCCTCGTTTTTCCTCACCTGGCTCCTCCTATGGGTCAAACAACTGCTGCATAAACAATATAAAGGCTAATAATTACTGCATCTCCCACTATCCCCTATTTGGTGAACCCCACTGCAAAGAAAAAAGAGGAGGTGGTATTGCTTTATATATTCGTGAAAAATATAAAGCATATGAGATTAGCTCATTGAATAAAAAGGACAAAAATAATATTACATGGGCACAAATACAACTCCCTAGCAAGAGGCTAATAGTAGCCCTACAGTATTACTCACCCAGCCTGAACTCTGAGGAAAACAACAAATTTCTACTAGAAAATATGCCTATCACAGGCAACTGTATTCTTATGGGTGATTTCAATTTCCCTACCATTAATTGGACTACACTAGAAGGAAAAGGCCTATGCAAAAATAGATTAATCAACATTACAATCCAAAATAATCTTGAACAGCTAGTAAAAGAAGGAACCAGGGAAAATAATATATTAGACATAATCCTAACCAATATAGAAGAAGAAATATTATACACCAAGATGTCCCCACCACTAGGCGATAGTGATTATAACATCGTAGAAGTGGAGATTAAGCTTACTAATATACACACAAAGAGTAAGACGAAAATCTAAAATTATTACAAAGCAGATTATTCTAAAATGAGAGAGTTCCTAGCTCTATGGAATTGGGAAGAAGATTTAAAAAACCTAAGCGTAGAAAATATCTGGAACAAACCAAATCTAAAATTAAAACACTGTATAGAGACTTGGGTTCCTGAAAGACAAAAGTACATAAATAACCACAAAGTCCTACCTTGATGGAATAATAACATCAAGAAACTCATCAGAAAAAAAATAAACTCTATAATAAATACAAGAAAATTCTACAGATAATAATTGGCATCAATATAAAAAAGTTGTAAACAAAACAAAAAGTGTTATTCGAAAGACAAAGGAAAAATTAGAAACAGAACTTGTAACATTGGTCAAGGGCAACAAAAAGAAATTCTACAAATATGTAGGCTCTATGAAAGGTAAACAGAAAAGGGCTGGACCACTTGAAACACAAAAGGGGGTTATCAAGAATGAAACTGATATTGCTACATAACTCAATTAATACTTTCTAAGTGTATATGAACCTAAGGAAGATATTAACACAACATAACAAACACAGATGACATCACTTTGTTCACAACTGAAGAAAGTCTTCAGGTTATTAAATCCCTTAAAGACAACAGCTCAGCAGGGCCGGATGGAATCACACCTAAATTCATCAAAGAACTGTCAGATGTTTTACTTGGACCTATTACATCTCTTTTCAATGCCTCACTTAAAGAAGGGAAAACCATTCCTGAATGGAGGGAAGCTGTAGTCACACCAATATGTAAAAATGGTAAAAGGACAGATGTAAACAACTATAGACCTATAAGTATGACTTCTGTTATTGGCAAATTATTAGAGAGACTACTAGAGCAGCACATTACAAACCATATAACTCAGGAGGGCCTAACTAATATCGCCGAGTACAGTTTTTTTCCCGGTAGATCATGCCTTACCAACCTGCAACACTTTTTTGAACCAGTAAGTGCGGCACTTGATAAGGGTATGCCAGTTGACATAGTCTTTTTAGACTACTCAAAAGCTTTCGACACTGTGTCACATCGAGTCCTAGTTGAACATCTAATTGAAATAAATCTGCACCTAAACATAATAAACTGGATTATTTCTTGGCTGAATAACAGAAAACAAAGAGTAGCGATCAGAGGACATTTATCCTCCTGGGGCTAAGTGACGAGTGAGGTCCCTCAGGGCTCTGTACTGGGCCCAACCCTATTTAATATTTTGGTATCATCCATGCAGGCAACAGGTACTGCCTGGCTGTGTAAATACACAGATGACTGTAAAATGGGTGGAACTGATAAAAATCAGGAATCAGAGAAGCAATTTCAGGATAATATAAATCCTCTGGTTAAGTGGGCAAAAAAAAAAAAAAATGAACTTTAACTAGAAAAAATTTAAAATCATGCATTTGGGACATAATCCCAAATTTCCGTATAAACTAAACAACACAACTCTGCAAACAACCACGTGAGAGAAATACCTGAGAGTATTAATAACTGATGATCTTACATTCGATATGCATACTAAGATCATGGTTAAAAAATGTCATAAAATTCTAGCCTGTATCCTAAGCAGCATAAAAAGTAGGGAACCAGAGGTGATTGTTCCATTATACACTAGTTTGGTAAGTCCACATTTGAAGTACTGTTTACAGTTTTCTGCTCCAAACACAATCAGTGGCAAAAAATTAATAGAGAAGGTCCAGAGAAGAGCTACTAAGAAATTAAAAACATGCGAAATTTAAATGATAAAAACAGATTACAAAGATTAGGACTATATTCTATGGAAAACAGACAAATCAGGGGGGACCTTTGTTTGACATACAGAGCTATTCAAGATCAAATAATCAAGGAAACAATAGGACTAGTTAGTTATAAATACACAACCTCATCAATACAAACTGAAATGGGAAAAAAAACAGTACAGTTAAACGAAGAAAATGGTATACCCAAAGAATAATTATAACTTGGAATAAATTGCCTCAGTACGTAGTAGAGAGTGAAAACATGAACATATTTAAAAATAGACTAGATGAACATATGGGAGATAAAAAAACAGGTTTCCACCTGTAGGATTAAAAGGTGGCAAGTTCATAAAAAGGCCCCGGCCTATTGAACTTATATACATCTATGAACCTATGAATCCCTCTGCTAAAGCTACTCTATACCCAAATAACAGACTCAGTCCATTTATCTACCCCCCTTGCATGCTCTTATTTTTGCCTTCCTCTCTCATGTCTTTCCTTCTGCCCTCTCCATCTCCTCCCTTCATGTTCTCCTAATTTTTCCTTCTCCCCCTTCCTTGTCCTCATATCTCTTCAACCTCTTTCCCCTCCCTCTTTACCTATGGCCCCCCATGACCCTTCACTTTCTCACGTCCCCTTCCTTAACTACTATCCATCTCCTCTTTCTGCCCATCCACCTCCATTTCTGACCACCCCTCCCTCACCACCATAGCTACACATCCGGGGCTGATAGGTTCTTCACTATTAAACCTATAGGCCATTCGCCATTTATCGTCTCCCACTTCCCCCACCTCCTTACTCACCATCCACGTAGGATTCCATGCAAATGTCTTCCCTTCCACCATCTAGTTCTCTTTCTGCTCCTGCTTCTGGCAGAAGATATAGAACTGAACCCTGGTCCTACTACCTCCCTCACCCCCGTATCTACCTAAAGGTCTAAAGTTCTTCCAAATAACGCAGGAACCTCTTATCTAAACTGGATGATCTAAAAGTCTGGGTAACCCTTCACTCCCCATAGAGGATAATGGATGGGCAACAGTGAACAACAACACTGTTGTTCGCCGAGAAGAGTTGTCCATGACAACCATGAAAACCTCAAGACCGAGCTTCGAGAGGTTCTGATTAATCGTCACAGCCTTCGAAGTAAGTCAGTGTTGTTATTCACTGTTGCCCATCCATTGTCTTTTATAGTGTATGGGCAACAGTAAATAAATAGCTTGTCACTTCTTCTGTGGTCGCGCCACAATGTCAGGGATCCCCCGCTCAAAAGTCCATGAAAAATTCTACTTCTTCACACTACATTTTTTTTACACTGAGAAAGAAATACTGGTGTGCTGCTGTGTGCTGCATAAGATTACAAACAACAAATAATCACTTACCGCTTGTTTAAAAATTCCTGGTCCATTGGTAAACTGCTACAGACATTTTCCGATGTGCTAAGTACCGCCACTTGCGCATGCGCAAAGGCAGTCAGTGCTGTTTTGCCATTGTTGTGATGTACTAATGATAGTACAACAGCTTACTGACGTCACAATGATGGTACAACAAGAATAGTAAATGATGGATTTCGACTGACTACAACGTTCCACCATACACTATAGATGTTTTATGTATCTCTGAATCATGGCTGTCCTCTAAGATCCCAGATTCCCAACTCACACTTCCTGACTTTAATCTTTCCCATCAGGATCATGGCAAACGTAGTGAAAGAGTTGCTCTCTATAACCACAAATCACTCTCTTGATCCATCACCTTCCGTGAATCCATTTTACTAGGTGACTTTAACCTGGATTGGCTTTCCCCTCATCAAATAGTTCCCTTCAACTTATTGAATCACTGAACCTGCCCAATTGATTACTGAACCATCCGTCTTAACCCATGCTTTCAGACCCACTCACTGTTGGACTGGGTGCTGTCATCCCACCCCCACCGAATCACTGCTGCTGGTACATTTCCTGACGTGTTCAGTGATCACTGTCTCACCTACTGCATCAGGAATATGCGCTCTCCTCTCTTACCCCTCAAATATACTTGGCACTGCCCCTTTAGAGCACTAAACACTAGTTTACTACTCCATGACCTTGTCACAGCTGACTGGTCCACAGTCTTCTCCTCTCCCAATGCTAACACCGCACTTGCCCACTTGACTACTACCTTTCTTCATATATGGAATACACATGCCCACTTAAAAAAGTCAGGGTTAAACATCTCCATCACCCGTGGATCACTCCTCATCTCCTGTCTCTTTTTAAATCCCGAAACTGTGCCTGGTCACGCTTTAAAATCTCTCAGTCCCTATCCAATCTCCCAACACTACAGGGCTCTTCGAAACAACTGTACAAAGGCTGTCCGCCTGGCCAAAGCTAATTACTTCAAGGCATGCCTGCAATCCACAAATCACTCCCCGTCCTCGTTTTGGAATGATCTCTGCTTGCTTCTACCAACCCCAAACCTACATCGCCCACCCTTGTAGAGACTGGAGTTCAGGTCTCTGATCCATCCTCTATAGCTAATGCCCTAAATACATTTTTTACTACCTGTGCACTCCCCGGCGATCCTCCTGGTGTGCTACCCAGTTTTCCTCTCCTCCTTATGACTGATAGCTTCCACTTTTCTCTACTCTCCCCACAAGAGGTCTACCAGTCAGTTATGTCCCTAAACCCCTCTAAGACCAGCTCCGATGCCCTTGACCCGAGACTTCTCAGAATTTTATGCCTCCACTATTGTATTCCCTGTAACGCACATATTCAATTTCTCTTTCACCACCTCCACTATCCCCTTGGCCTAGAAACTTGCCAGAGTCCCTCCCCTTGTAATTAATGTCCCATTTCCCTCCTCCCCTCACTAGCAAAAATTCAAGAATCCATTGTCCTCACAAGGCTCAATGACTTCCTCACTTCCACAAACATCCTCTTCCCCTGTCCAATCGGGGTTCAGAAAATCTAATTCCACCACATCCTCCCACCTCTGCTTCACCGATTCTATACTGTCAGCTATGGATCAAGGTCATATAATCTCCCAATATTCTTCGACCTAGTGAAAGCATTTGATTCTGCCTCTCACACGCTCCTCATAAACTCCATGCTGCTGGACTGTGTGCCTCAGTGGTTAAATGGTTTAACTCATATCTCTCTGGTAGGCACCAGGCCATACAAGTCAAAAATACCCTTTCTCCTCCCCTCCCCATCCTTTCTGGCATCTCCCAAGGTTCCATTCATGGACCTATCCTTTTTTCCCCTCTTTATCAATGACCTCCTCTCTGTCTGCTCCACCACCCACATACATCTGTATGCAGATGATACCATCATCTACCTGTCTGGACCCTCTGTTTCTGACGTCCAAATCACCCCTCCAAGAAGACTTTCATGTGGTGATCAAATGGTTCCAAGACCATCGTCTCAAAATGAACACTAAAAAACTTTGCTATGACCTTTGGCTCTAAACAAAACCTAGCCAGGCTGCCAATCTTCTCCAATTATCACTACTCTGGCTGGCTCCCTCCCCTCGATGTTGTCCCCACCTATAAATACCTGTGGGTCTGGCTCGACCCGTCCCTTGATTACTCATCTCACCTAGATGCCCTGCACTCTAAACTTTGCCCCAAACTGGGAATGCTCTTCAGGCACAAGGATTGTCTTCCCCTTCCTGTTTGTCGAGACTTAATAATAAAATGGATCCTCCCAGTTATTGACTATGGTGACATCATCTACAGATCTGCGCCTGCTACCTCCCTTGCCAGGCTTAGTGTACCTTTCAGTGCTTTCCATCGCTTTGCCTCCAACTCCCCTTTCTTGACACACCACTATGACCTATATTCCACCCTCTCTTTCCCCTCCCTCCCTTCAGCAGAGACACTTAGCCCACTGCCTTACCTTCATCTATAAATACTGGTTTGAATCCCTTCTGTCTTACCTCTCCTCTTCTCTCTTCTCGCTATGGTCACCCCCTCCTCCTGCACTCCTGTACTTCCTGTACCTTTGCTGTCCCCATAGCCCATATTTCAGCTGGTCAACATGCCTTCTCCTTTTGCTTTGCTTTCCTCTGGAACAAACTCCCTACCTCAGTTCGTCTCACCCCTTCATTTACAGTGCTAAATCATCTGCTCAGATCATCTCCAGTAACCTCCTGCATTTACCCCAGAGCCTCTAACTGATTAAGTTGGTGCTCCCTGTCTCTTCCCTTACTGTTGGCCTGCCAGTCCCCTCTTCAGGTGGATACTCGTGGTGTGACTTCGTTTTTCATTTTGTATTTGGTTGTAACCTGCCTTACAATTGTGGCTGTAACCATACTGTGTTACTCTGATACATTTTAAATGTGTCAAAATGTATACTGTATCTTGCACTATGTATTTTGAATTTTATCTGTATTTGCTACACTTTGTTATGGTCCTCTCCCCTATGTCCCCAGGTCGCACCTGGAAACGAGTCTCGGCTCAGCGTGCTTTTCCCAGTTACCAATCTTTAAATAAATAAATATTTACCAAGTGCTTAGCAGCTGTAGCAGCAGCCCTCCGGTGCGAAGGCCTCTGTGTGTTCCCATACTTCGATGACTGGCTAGTGAAAGACCAGTCCAGGGAGCTCCTGTTGTTGACTCTAGAGTGCACCCTGCAGTTCCAGTCCTTGGGCGTCACTGTCAATGGGCCCAAGCCTGTGCTGACCCTGTCCCAGTGATTGCAGTACATAAGAGTGGTTCTGGACTCCACTCAGGGCAGGGCCTTCCTCCGCTAAGACAGGGCAGACTGCCTCATTGCCCAGGCCCAGGAGGTGGCTCAGAGCCGGTATGTCCCAGCCAGGACATTCTCAAGGCTACGAGGTCTAATGGCCGCAGCCATCATTGCAGTCCCTTTGGCCAGGTTGCACATGAGTATCCTGCAGTGGACCATCAGGGTCCAGTGGGATCAGCGCTCAGATGATCCGGTCCTTGTATCCTTTCCAGTTCGTAGAGTGCTTCACTGGTGGATGGACCCATTCAGTCTCTTAAAAGGGGTCCTCTTCCTTATCCCCACTCCTCACCAAACCCTCACCATGGATGCCACGGGTCTGGGTTGGGGAGCCCACCTAGGTCCTTATCAGACCAGGGCCTCTGGTCCCAGTGGGAAACTTCAAATCAAATCAAATCAAAGTTTATTTATAATGCGCTTTTCAACATATCAAAGCGCAAGTACAAAATAACATCTTACATATTAAATAACGTAAAAACAATAAAAGGCAGCAATAAACCTATTCAAATGCTAATTGAAATAGATAACTCTTCAGAGATACCTTAAATGATTCTGTGGACAGGCACTCTCTAATCTGATGAGGTAGAGAATTCCACAGGGTTGGGGCCATGAAAGAAAAAGCTCTGGCCCCAGATGACTGAAGATGAACCCTTGGAATCTCTAGCAATCCCTCGTCAGCGGAGCAGAGTGGGTGGAGAGGGCAGTAGGGTCGAAGGAGATCTTGCAAGTAGCCCGGTCCCTGACCATGTAGGGTCTTATAGGTCAGCAACGTGACCTTGAAGGTATTTCTCCACTGCACCAGTAGCCAGTGCAGTTCGCGCAGCACAGGTGTGATATGGCAACTTGCCTCCACATAAACATCCTAGAAATGAGGGTGGTTCTGTATGCCTTCGAGGCCTTCCAGAACCATTTCTCTCAGGCCCTCTGCTGGTGCAATCTGACAATCTCAGTGTAGTCTATTACAGCAACAAGCAAGGGGGGGGGATGCATTCCTACCCCCCATGCCAGGAAGCAGTGAGGGTCTGGTACTGAGCTCTAGATCATGGTCTAGATCTGTCAGCCGTCCATATGCCAGGTACCCAAAATGCCTTGGTGGACAGCCTCAGCCGGTTACAGTCCAAAATACATGAGTGGGAACTAAGACCTGTTCAACAGGTGGGGTCGTCTAGAGTTGGACCTTTTTGTGCCCCCACTCAATGGACTGCTGCGTTTCTGCTCACTAGATCCAGGGCCTGCAGTTTTCTGGCAAGACGTGTTGTCTCTGTCCCGGGAAAAGGAGGTTTCTTTGTGCCTTCCTCCGCTTCCTCTGATTCAGAGGATGCTCATCAAGCTACAGATGGAGAGTGCCACCCTAATTTTGGTGGCTCCATTCTGGCCTCATCAGATATGGTTTCCATTACTGCATCAATTGGCTGTGGAACCTACAGTTCCCCTGCCCCTTTGCCGGAATCTGTTGACACAAGCTCAGTGGACACTGGTCTATCCAGATCTCAAGTCCCTCCATCTGCAAGCATGGCTCCTGAGGACATAGCCATTGCTCAGTTTGGGGTACCTCAGAAGGTGGCTGATGTCCTGGTGGCTGCAAGAAAACCTTTCACCAGGGCAACTTACTCGATGAGTGGAAGCACTTTGTTATATGGGCCATTTCCCATCACCTAGACCCTTTCACTTGTCCGGTCAACCAAGTTCTAGAGTATCTATTGTCATTATCGGATGCAGCATTCCTCTATCAAGGTGCACCTGTCAGCTATTTCAGCCTTTCATGTGCCTATTGATGGCCGTATAGTGGCCCCGTTGGATGTGTTCTGTACTTTTCTGAGAGGCATTCTCTACTTGAAGCCTCCTATCCGTAATCTGGACCTGGCTTGGGACCTCAGTTTCATGCTCGAGAGGCTGACCCTTCCTCTTTTTGAGCCAGCCACGTCTTGCAAACTACACTTTCTGTTGTGGAAAGCATTATTTTTAGTTCCCATTACTTCTGCTCGAAGAATTTCAGAGCTACAGGCTCTGATGTGTGAGCAACCTTATTTGATTTTCCACAAAGACAGGGTCTCTTTGCGTACTAATCTTAAGGTTCTTCCTAAGGTGGTGTCTGAGTTTACCCAAAATTAATCTATCCACCTTCCAGTTTATTTTCCAGAGCATGCCAATCCAGGGGAAGCATTGCTCCATGCTTTGGATGTGCATAGAATTCTTAAGTACTATACACACCATACTAAGGACTGCAGAAAATCTTCTCAGTTGTTTGTTTCTTTCACTCCAGTTTAGAAACAGTGCTTGTCCAAATGGTTGGCCAACTGTATTGACTTTTGCTATAGGAAGTACGGTAAGGAACTTCCTGAGTTTAAGGGCCATTCCACCAGGGATATGGCCACTTCAGTTGCCTGTTTCAGAGGTGTGTCAGCAGCCGAGATTTGCGCTGCTGCAACTTGAAGTAAGGTAGGTCCATGAAAAGGTGTTACCAAAGCGTGACATGAAGGTCAATTTTTCAAATCCACAATAGATCAATTTTAATAAGCTTGTCAAGACACTGTGACCCAAGAGTGAAAAAGGGACCAGATTGTGAGATAACTCCCTAGCAGCGATTTGAGAAAAATAACCTTCAGTGTTGTGCATGTAAAGGTGGACACCAAATGTTGCATGTGCAACAGTGGACACAGCAGGTGTTTAACCTGAAAAAAAAAGTTTACTTTTCTTTACTTTATTTTACAAGGCATTTCAAGACACTATATGACCCACGAGTGAAAAATGGACTATATTGTGGGATAACTCCATATCAGACTTGAGAAAAAGAGCACCTTCAGTGTTGTGCGTATAACAGTGAACACCAAACATTGCATGTGCAACAGTGGACACCACACAAAAAAAAAATTGCTTGCACCCCTCTCTCACCAAAGCCTTGCAGTACTTTTAAGATCCCATCCCAAAACAAAACCCCCCTCTCAAAAAAGCTGGATGCTTTTGCTGAAATTTTGTGGAACATGTGAAAAATGCAGTTTGCTTGGACACCACAGTTGCACGCGACACATAAAACTTTGAGTGAACCAGAAATTTTATATGCAGTGAAAAACTAGGGTGAAAATGTCTTCTTTAACAAAAGACAACACCAGAGGCAGTTTTCAGCATAACTTTACTGAAGTGCAACTAAAATAAAGTCTGCATAGAAGCAGTGGAATATATTGTGGTTTTGCATGTCACATTTTGCTAGGAAAAATCTGAGACGTTTTGGAGCTGGACATTGAAAAAAATAAAATGGGTGCACCTGGGTTTCTCAAACTATGAAATGTATCTGTACTTGTGGCTACTTTTTAAATTCACTTATTATGACTGCATTTGGCACACTGGTATCCCCATTTCATGGAATTACCCAATACTGTCCACACTGTCACCAAGCACTACAGTCTGGACATTGCCTCCAGAAGAAGGGCAGGCTTTGGCCTAGCCGTGCTTCAGGACCTTCTTTCTTAGGCCTCTGGTCTCTTTCCACCCAGACTGTCTTACGCTTAGCACTGCTTGAGACTCGTTCCATAAGTGTGACCTGATGACAGAAGTATCCCCAAAGAAGATAGAACAGTTACATAAAAACTTACAGTAACAGTAGATCTTCAAGGGAATCTCTGTCATCAAGTCTTGCCGTCCCTCCCTCCTTCCCACTTTCTTTCTCTCTCTGCAGCTCAGCTGTCATCTTGCTGTAGCCTTCTGCTAGCTGGGCACCTTCTCTCTTACCTCAGTTCCCTTGTGGGACTCCTGTCTCCTATGGCCTCTGGCTAGGGAAAGAACTGAGGAGGGAGCAGGGCCACCCACGCTTATATAGGCCATGTGACGTTGGAGCCTGACATCAGCCTGGGCAGCCCCTAATAAACTGCTACAGAAAAAGCTTCCATGTGATCCTGATATCTGACAGCTAAGTTCCATAAGTGTGATCTGATGACAGGGATTCCCTCGAAAATCTACTGTAACGGTAAGTTTTTATGTAACTGTTCTTTCTGGAGTATTGGATGAAGATGTCAATACAGCTAGGACAGCTGAGAGGGGAGGTGGGGAAAAAAAGATAACAGGTAATATGAGGGGGGCAATATAAAATGGGGACCCTCCTGCTCTGCCCCCCCCCCGGGGCCACCCAGACCACTGTACCAGTTCCTCCCACAGCTGAGCTATGCCAGAGGTACAGGAGGATCCTGTGTTGGAAATACACTCTTGGATATACAGTGCTAATGTTAAAGGGGGGAGAGCAGTTCAGCCGACCACCCCACATACCAAAGCTCCAGAGGACAGCTCCTCTAGTTCACCTGTAGACAATACTAAACAGTGTGTGACGTGTCATCCTGAAGCCCATTAGATGCCATGATTCTCATTAAAGAGGCACCCCATGTCATGGTAGGCCGACCTACAAGGATCTCCAACACCAGGGCAAGGCCTACTCCCATGTTTAGTGGAAATGGCACCTTTACAAGTGTCTCTGATTGCAGTCTGGGGGACACATTGTCTTGCTTTGAGCAATTTCCAGCTGATAAGTAAACAGAAGTGGTCAGGCTGTGCGTGGGTGGGCTGCCACAAAGTGGTCCCACCTCCTCACTGAACCATCCCTGCTCCCATCTCCTTCCCTTCATCCACAGGGTCAGTTCATACCAGTATCAAAAAGTCTGTAGAGTAGGCAGTACTGTATTCAGCAATTGCAGTGCTGAAAATGAGGACATCTCTGAATCAGCTCAGTATAAAACTGTTCCATTCTGAGGTTATTTGACCGGTCTCTCAAACTGTTTTAATCATTCCTTAATATATTGCAGTAACTCCTGTGAATACTGTGCCCTGGCAGCATGGGTCTGTGAGGTGGAATCCTCCTTGTGGATGGCCCTGGCAATGTCCTGTAGGCACCTTGTGGATAAGTGGGGTGGATTTGCGCTCTGTGGTTGTCGAGGTATGGGAGGGATGGCGATGCCTCTCCGCTCCAAGTCCTACTTTACCTCCACTTCGGTGTGATACAGAATTCATCTTCTGAATAGAAGACCCACAGCTTGGCTGGATACGGAGTCTGGAACCAGATTCCTTCCTGTTACAGAGCATGCAGTTAGGAGGTATAGGCCCATCTCTGTTGCTGGATCACTGTGGCAAAATCATTATCTAAGTAGATCTGTGTGTCTTTGCATTTAACCACCTTCTGTCACCAGGAAGAGCAGAACCCTTTCTTTAACCTGAAATCTCAGAAATTTTAAAATGATAGAATGGGAGCACTCCCCATCCTGGTTTTGGGTCAAGTGCTTGGTGAACTGGTTTGAGATCCATTTCAAGACTGGAGGGCAGATGGAAAGCATCCCATAATAATTTTTTTGTAAATTCCGTTATCTAGGTTCCTTCCTGCCCCTCTGGCACCCCGTAAACTCTTAGATTTTTGCGGCGTTGCTGACCTTCTAGATATTGCTGCTTGTTATTGAGTTGGGCCACGCAGTGATGTAGGTGCAGTAACAGGTTGGTCATTGTGTCCATTTTATCAGCCAATGCCATTGTACTTTCTTGCAGTTCTTTGTTCTCCTGTTTAACAGTGTTGAGCTCTAGGTGCATACCTGCCAGTGAGTCATGGACCTCAGTGCGGAAAGCAAGCAGTCCTCTGAGCAACCTGTCATTCGTTACTTCTTTTTTTTTTTTAAGAGTATCTTTATTGTATTTTGCATAAACATACAAACACTCATACATACCAACCCGGGAGCCCAGTTGCCCTACTATCTTAACTGAGTAGGCCGAACTATGTACAAGAAACAATATACAATCACAGCTGCAGAGAACCGCCCCTCTATCCAGACATGAAAACCAGGACTCCACTCCTCGCATTGAGGAGAAAGAACCAAAAAGTAGTAAATTGGGACTGGATATTAACGACAAACAAGAACCCCAAAGTGTAAAGACTAGGATTAGTCCACCAATCCCATAATTCCCAAAACCCCTCTAGTCCAGTGGAGGATGTTCCTAGCTGTGTCCCAGGAAAGAGAGAGCCCCAAAAATAAAAATAAAAATCCCTTGCTTGGCAGTCCAGGTCCTATCTTATTAATGTACAATGTTACAGGAAAATAAAAAAAGGGAGAAGAAAATTAGTTCTAAAACCTACAGATCTCTAGATCTAGAGATAGAAAAACTAGAGTATTCCCAATATAAACAACCAGTCATAAAAAATATAAAAAATATAAAAACCACCGCTTCAATAAGCTACACTTAGACAGACAGACCGATGGCAAGGAGGCTAGAGCTGGGTCAGATGGACAGCCTCTAAAATTAGCCACCTCTTATATAAATTCCTTTTTCCCATTCCGAGACAAGTGAGCTTAATCCTCCCTAGTACCCTCATAAGATCCGCTAGCCAGCGGTCATATGAATAAATGCATTCACTTTTCCAGTGCCTCAACACATAAGCTTTAACCAGAGGCGGACATCAGGGCAATATGATACTTAATTCTGCGAACCCAGGATCTGAGTCAAATCCCCAAAATACAGACCTCCGGTGAAATGTAATCTACATAATTTAGAAGGGGTCCATATTCTGCTTAATTAAAACCCAAATTGGTATATCCTAGGGCAGTCCCAAAATATATGTAGTGTATCCCGAATTCAAACCACACTGAAACATAGATCTGTCTGTCCAAGCTTCCTAGCACAGAGTTTGGCCGGGGGTGAAATACAAATTAGAAAAATGAAAAATTGCATAGTTCTGAATTTGGGTATAGATATGTAGGCCACACTTTTCCATATTGTCTCCCAGTCCGGCTTCCGTGGGTATCCTATCTTCTCCCAATGAGCCCACGTTGAGACTTCCTTGCTGAGGAAATCAAAGCACCTTATACATTGTTGACAGAGGCTTTCGGCGCAATTAATTCCCTTAAGATTATCCCAGGTAAATGAGTCCTTCTTGCCTAATATTATCCTTTGCATTCTCTGTAATATTTTGGTAATCTGTAACTTCTTGAAGAAATTAATACCACTACATTGGAAACATGACTTTATCGTCTAGAATCAAGTCTGACCAAACACAATTAGCTAACTGTGGAGCCCAGGAGACCCTAATAAGTCGGCCACCAATAGCCATGTTCGGATTACCTAAAATAGGTTGACCTCTACAGCTCTTCTGAAGCTTCTTCACAGTGGGGACAAAAGAGCACCAAGCCATGACTGTCTTAACTATTGGGGAATCCTTACCCACATCAGGGAGGGATCCCGGATTAGTAAAGAGCAAAAGCTCAGGAGAAATACCCTTATCTCTTAAAATTTTCTGTTCAATATGTAGCCAAGTTGGCGTATAGCCCTCTCCCTCTGAGTACTATTCCATCGTGTCATTATCGATAATTGCCCAGCAACATAGTATAGGAAGATATCTGGAATTCCAAGCCCCTGAAGTGAGAGTAATCCCTTAAAGGCATATTTCCTCCTCGGAGGCTTGGAATTCCATAAAAAGTTGGAGAAAAGTTTTGTATTCTAATAAACCAAGACTTGGAAATATTATAGGGGACAAATATATAGGATATAAAAATCTAGGTAATAGATTCATTTTAATTAATCCTATTCTAGCTATCGAATTTAAGGGAAGTTTGTTCCACCTATCCAAATCAGCCCTAGCTATGAGTATTTTGTCCAGGTTTGCTTCAGCACCTTGCTGGAAATTAGGAGTAACCGAATCCCCAAATAGTCAATACCATCTGGAGCCCATTTTAGGTGAAGATGGTCAAAATCTCCTTAAATACATGTGTGGTAAGGGGAGAACCTGGGTCTTGTTAAATTTAACTTATAGTTTGAAACTACCGAAAATCTCTTTATAATCTCAGAACCCTATCAAAACTCTTCACCGAATTAGCAAATATGCAGAAGAATATAGTCTGCAAAACCGAAAACTTCAGTTCCCTACCCATAACCTCAATCCCCCGTATTTCAGGGTCTGATTGAATCACTCTCAAAAGAGGCTCCAGATAAATATTAAATAAAATTGGGGAGAGGGGGCAACCCTGCCTGGTCCCATTATCCAGATGGAATTCCTTTGACAAAAAACCATTACATAGGACCCTGGCCGTAGGTATAGCATAAAGATTCCTAATACCCCTGAGAAGGCCCTCCGGGAAGCCCATCCTCTCCATGGTGGCAAATAGAAAGGGATGGGAGACCTGGTCAAAGGCCTTCTCGGCATCCAAGGAGAAAAGGGCCATATCCAGACAAGAGGTAGAGGCCTCCACAAGGATATGGTGAAGCTTACGCAAAGCATCATGAGCCCCCCTGCCCGGCATAAAACCAACCTGGTCTTGGCTAATAATCTGAGGAGCTATCTTTAAAATTCTATTAGCCAATATTTTAGTTAACAATTTGATGTCCTGGTTCAAGAGGGCAATAGGTCTATAACTACCTGGTGATTCTCGGGGCTTATTTGGTTTAGGAATAAGTGTAATATAAGCCTGATATAACGGCAAATGGGGGATTCCCTCAAACAAAATACCAGAGAAAAGCTCATGGAGTAAAGGTAAAAGACTCTTCAGATGGACTTTGTAAAACCCAGCTGAAAGACCATCTGGACCTGGAGTCTTGCCCTAGGCATAGTGTTAGTGCATCACATATTTCAGCCTCCGTTATAGGTATTACAGGGCCTGGGCCTGTTCTTGGTCAGTCTAGGTAATGCAATACTCTCAGAAATTCCACGCTTTCCTCAGTGCTGTCTGATGCCCCTGATATAAATCTGAAATAGTCGGCAAAGCATCTGCCATATCCTGAGGGTCTGTGATCAGGTCCCCGGTATTCCAGGTATGGTATCGTCTGAGCTGCTTCCCACTCTCTAACCGGCTTGCAAGAAGCCTGCTGGGCAGGTCCCTTGCAAAGGTATTCAGCATGAACCTTTCAGTCCAAGCCTCCAATTTAGCGTACATAATATCCGTCAGCCTCGTCCCTCAGTTCACGAGTTCTCTATCCACCTCCTCACCAGATCCCTCAAGGGGGTGAGTGAGTTAATAACACCCTCAATGAATTCCTCCTTGCTTTCTCAACTTATTCCTCCTAATGGAAAGGGTCTGGGCTATACTGGAATATAGGACTTTACAAGTAGGCCATGCTAAGTTCTTATTGTCCAGGGTAGGGATCTGGGTGCATAATAATATCTTTAAGAGTTTCCTCAAATGAGATAACATGTTGTCTTCTTAAAAGGATTCATCAATCTCCACCTGAGCAGTTTTGTCGGAACAGACTCCAATATCCAACACATCTGTAATGGAGAATGGTCAGACAAAATTCTACTATGAGTAAACAGCTTCTTAACCCTCGTAAGGCCTCCTGATTAACCAAGAAAAAATCGATACGTGTTTGAGTTTTATGCACCCCGAATAAAGGTCATTATACCATTTCCTTGTTTAAACTTCCAAAGGGGTCTGTCAGTGCTGCCACCTCTAGTAATCTGGCCAAGGATACCTGTGCTCTAGAAGTTTTTTAGAGGGGTTCCTATCCACAAGTTACTAAAGCAAAGATTCCAATACCCTGCCATAACTAGGGGTGAGCTGAGAAGCTGATGAGGTCTAATTCAGGGAGGAAAAAATTCAGGGTTAGGGGAGTTGGCCCGTATACAGAAGCTATTGTTATTAGCCTCCCATAATAGTACCCGTGACAAAAACTCCCGCATCCTCCGGGTTTTATATTGCACAGGAGTAAGCGGACAGCTCTTTGCAATCAAAATACTAGCCCCTGAGGCTTTAGCATGCCTCTCTCCAAAACTTGACTCACCCAAAGCCTTCTCAAAAGCAGTAACTCTTCTTTAAGAGGTGTGTCTCCTGCAGCAAAGCTATATGAGCCCCTATCTGTGAAATAAATTTCAGAATCAATAGCCTCTTTTCCTTCCTCTAAGGCCTTTGACATTCCAGGATAAAATGTTAACGTAAACATATTCATGTATTACACCCCATACCTCCAGCCCGGCTGCCGCTAAGAAAAAAAGAAAAAACATTCAAAATCTGCAGTTTGGACTCTCTCTTCCCCTCCCCCAAACCCACCCCTTTTATCACTACCCCGATCCACTGATCGTCCTCCTAACCATTGTCGAGAGACGAGATGAGCCAGCCACTGGCGCCTCTCTAGACCCTCCAACCTCTAAATAACCCAAAAACAAGTATCTATTCCCCTTTACCAAGCAAATCAAAATTTTTATTTGTAAGCTCCTTCCTCCCCCTCTCATACTTCTTCTGAGGTCCCAACTTATAACTCCACCTTCATTAAGGCTTTAAATCAATAGTCTCAGTCACCACAATCCTCAGGTGAAATTGTGTTGTATCATTAGTAGGAATCCTTATTCCAAAGTATCATAACTAGGGAAAACAGAGTTCAGCCACATCCACGGACTTGTCCCGAGCCGTAGATTCAGGTTGCCGCCCTGAACAGATCTGGAAGTTCAGCTTTCAGCCCCTCCGCAGCATCCCTCGCTGTCAAAAACCTCCGGTCCCCTGCTTGCAACTTGACCACCAGAGTAGCAGGATGTTGCATCCGAAACTTCACACCTGCTAAATAGAGCTTCTTTTTAATGTCAATATATTCTTTCTGTTTTTCACGTATGGCAGGTGTCTGGTCCTGAAAAAGCCAAATTGCAGCTCCATTCCAGTGCAAGTTTTTAAGTGCTCTAAGCTCTCATAGGAACGTGGGTCTTCTCCCTAAAATTCAAGAAGCGCATTATGATAACCCTGGGTCGAGCCCCTGGGGTCTCTCTCAGAGACCGATGTGCCCTCTCAATATTATATGCCTCTCCATAAGGAGTAGGGCCCAGGATCTTTAACAGCAGTCCCTGAATAAAAGTGATACAGTCCGCACCCTCGGAGCGCTCTGGCAGACCAGCCAGAATTAAATTATTCCTTCTGCTGCGCGATTCTTGATCGTCTACTCTCTCCTCCAATTTTTTCACTTGTCTCCTTAGGGCCACCAACTCCTGCTCATGTGTAGATGTTTTTCTGTCTTGAGAGGCAGCTCTAGCTTCAGATCCCCTACTCTCTGTGCCAAAGCGTTAAGAGTAGCAGCCAATAGTAACAAAATCAGTTACCAGCCCTCGTAGAGTGATTTAATTTCTTCTAAATCATCCTGGGGATCTAGCACTTCTCCTCCAGCACCATGCATGCCTCTGGTCTTCTGGCGTTGGCGAGAGGGTTCGGCGTTGGGCCCGTGTGTCCAGCGGTTCAGGGCTTCCTGGATCCATCCTCGGTACTGCAGCATAAGAGGGTACACTCATAGCTAAAGCGGAATAACGAATCGAGCGGATTTTTCGTAAGTCCGAAAGTAAACAGCTGCCGGTTCTAATACAATTTATCAGCCCGTTAGCGATAGTCGGGATTTTAAATTGATCTAGAGGTTGAGTCGGCCGGGTAGCGCTCTGCCGTCTGCTCGGCACTAGCATCACGTGATCCCCGTCATTGTTACTGAAATTGAGGCTGGTGTGAGAGCGGGGAGAGGAGGCCGTACTGTCCGAGGAGAACCTGTAAGAAGTTTGTGTTCCTGGAAGAGACACGAAGGGATCCGGTTCATTTTTTTTTGTTCCGTCCATGTTAGTACCATGCTGCTGACATTAGTTGGCAGCTGAGTTAGCAAGTTATCTGAGTTTGGCATTATTGATACAGACGTGAAAGCCAAAGCTCAAGCTTTATGTGGCCATGCCAGACAATGAAGTCATCGAAAGTCTCCAGGTGCTACTTCCATCTTCTGTTCCACTCATCCGGCATGACAAGCAAATCAAATGATCTACTTCTGACAACAAATTTTGTTACAAACCCATGTCCCTGGACACACCCTTCTGAGTTAGTTTTTATAAAAGGCAGTGATTACAAAATCTGGAAGGTTGTTGTTGAGAATTAACCTAACGGCCTCCTTTACTCCAGGGATGGAAACCAAATGGTCCCTCCCAACTGGAAGATAGGTAGTTGGATGGCTTGCTGATAGTTCTGGTGCTTCCTCACAGTGGCAGACTAGTTCTGGATAGTAGATGCTTGCTGACATCAATGCTGGAATAGTTGGCTGGTCATAGGCTGTAGATACTGGCTGGTTCTTTTCTGTAGATGCTGGCTGACAGTGGAAGTGGAATGGCTGACAGCTTCTGGGCTGCTGATGCTGGATGCCAGCTTGACCTGTTGGACTGAGCTGGAAGATGTGAACCATATCAAACTAGATGTTTAACTGAGAGGACAGGCTCACACTGCTTGATGTTATTAAAGCTTTTCCTAGTAGGGGATGTTGACATGTTCCAGAGACCAAGCCAAGTCAAGAATCAGGCTGATGGAGAGTTGCTGGATGTTCAGGAATCCTAGGCACATGGTTTTGGAAAATGGAGCACACAGTAGTAGGTCACTTGAAAACAGCCTGAACCAGGGGAACACACTAAAAGGACAGGCAGCATACTTTTTTCTTGTGCTGCTTACATCTTCCATCGTATTCAACAGACAAAAAAACCAAATCAGATTATCCCACTTGTGACACTTATTGGCACATCCATGATACATTTCTGTAGAGGACAAGAACCTCTGTGCGCAAACACTGAGGCAAGGGTTACCCCAAAGGACATTTGGCTGGGAAGCCAAGTTTCAAGAAAATACAAAATCACACATGCCCCCACAATGCAAAGCATCATGGGCTACATATGCAAATCACCACAGAATATTATGCTGGTCCAACTTTAAGCAGAATTGCATGGTGCCGAAAGGCCTCTCACACAGTTTGCAAAGGGTGCTAACAGAAGACATAGACACGTGTTGGAGTCAACCAGACTTAAAACGTAAAAACCTGTATCTGATACGGAGCAGGGTGAGAGGTTATCTGGAGCAGCTAAGATGGTTCCTATGCCACAGAGGCACTGTACCATGTGAGAAAGCCCCAAGCATTGTTACGTGTGAGTAGAGACCTGTGTTAGGACTCTAAAGAAATGGCTCCAAGAGAGTTGTAGCCCGGGTTGGTGGCAGTGTATATAAGTACGTGAACAAGATTGTTTTGTCACAACACCAAGGTTGTGGCATGTATGACATGCTCCTTGGCTGCCATCACAGCCAAGGAATTACAGAGGCAGCCATTGAGGTGTCTCTGGGCTGGCTTAACAAAAACTTCCCTTGACTGTGAACCCCACCCTAGTTATACAGCTGGAGATAAAGCATGAGGTAATTATTTATGACATGATGCATTTCTAGTTGTGATGTTCTTGGTGACCATACCTTTGATTGCTGACCTCACACTCAAACCAGCCTCCAGCTATAAGGTTTCATTTGTCTTCTGATTAGCTATAGAAGAGATTGTCCTGCTCCTCCACCATTCTACATGTGTCTAACCCCAGCTGTACCAGAGCAGAGAAACAGAACTGCCATTCTGAGTCAGTTTGAGTTCCATTTTTAAAAATTTTACAAATGTGTTATGTGGGACCTAATCATTTTATTAGTACAGTAAGACACTTTAGGGATGTAATTATAGCCAATAATTGTAGTCAAAAGCAAGGTACTACAGTAAGTGAGGAAAAACAGAGGTAGGACCTAAGCACGCTGTGAGACTCCTCTTGCTGCAGTGGAGGTGGAAAAGGAACTGGGGATCATAAAAGACGGGTTAAAGCATAAAAACCAGGGGGCGGCTGCTATCAAGAAAGGCTGGAAAAATGCTGGGGTGTGTCAAAAGGGGAGTAGCCAGCAGGACAAGGAAAGTAATCCTACCACTTTACAAAACCCTGGTTAGCCCTACCTGGAGTACTGTGTGCCATTCTAGGCCCCCAATGCAAAAAGAACATTGAGGTGGTCAAGAGGGTACAGCAGAGGACCACCAAAATGATCAGAAGTATGGAGGACAGCAGCTTCGAGTAGAAGCTGGAGGCCTTTAACATGTTCGCCCATGAGAAAAGGAGGTCAAGGGGTGTTGCCAAAAGTAAAAAGAGATTTTTGATCCGGGGTGCACGCCCTGTCATTTCTTACTTATTGCTTACGTACTGTACCCATGAGAGCATGGTATTGTATTGTGACCAGTACTAACATGTAATAGTACAGAGTTTATTATATCATCACCCACGGTAACATACTGGGTTACTTATTAACAAGCCATTTCCCAGATCAGAGCATGACAATTAAAGCAGGCTTACTTGTGTAAACTCTTGTAGCCATTGTTTCCACAAGCAGAATTTCTTAGTTTCCTCATTTCAGTGTTATCGTTTTGGCAGCAGGACAAATTGATTTTATGAGGGAACAGTAATACATAAACAGAATAGTTATATATATATATTTCCTTCTAATACTTACAGCCGCTCCTGCTGTTCCTGGAACCCAACTCCTTCTGCTCATAAGACATGCTCCTTGCCACTGGGTGCCATCTCCACACTCCATAGGTCTTCCACTGTAGAAATTCCAGAGCATCCTCCAGGGTGCCCCATTACCATTAGGGGGTGAAGGCACTTGGAAACTGTGGCAGTGGTTTGGGGGATGGCCTTGGTGCACTGGGGGGGGGGGTATGTGTCATGGGGGATGCAGGGCTTGTTATCCAGAGTGTCAAGCTGAACAGTGTCTGTATTTCTCCCAGCCCTTTGTCTGCCTGCCTTCCTTGTGAGCATGCACATTATAATGCTCTGGTGGTACACAACATTGGGCTTTCACCCAAACTTCCAGTGGCAGCGCCACTACCACACCACTCCCAGTAACTGCTAAGAGAGTGCTGCACCACTCAACCTACCTCTTGGTAGGGAAGAGTTCTCGCTGTTGCTCTTTCACCTTACTTGCTGTCCTGTGCTCTGCCTGTCTCAAGCTTGGGGCATGAACCCGGTCGCCGGTGTGCCAGATAGCCCCATGATGTCCAGCACCATGGGTGTTTCTTTTTACTACTTGTCTAATTGTTATAATTGCTCCATTTTTGTAAACGTTGCTTCTGATTACATAAAAATAGAAATTTATGACAGACAAAACTCATAGTCCATCTGGTCTACCCAGTCCCTACCTATGTTCCCACCAGTCTAGCACTGACAGGTTCTACATGGAGCTCCCATCTTGTAGTTTCGCTTGGTTTGCCTCATTGCCCCCATATTCTGCCCCCATCCTGACTGTCTCTGGAATATAAACTGTGCAAAATCTTATTGCTTGGTGCAGTCTTTCTTCCAAAAAAATAACTGAATTTCAACAAGCTAACATAGTTTCACAACTATCGACTACCATATGGCCTGCTCCTGCAGCAGGCACATTTGCACTAAACATCTGGCACTGCTGTGAGCGTTAGTACACAACTCCAGATATTACTGCGAGAGGGCTCTTGCAGTAGGTCCTTTATATAGGACTGAAGCCGGCAGGTGTCAGGACCCCATGGAAAAATTTCTAGCTAGCAGTCTCTGGTGGGGGAACCGCCCCCACGTCAGGTGACCGGCATCAGGCGATGTCAGTATAAAGAGGCGGTCCCCCACACCCGCCTTCCAGTTCTTTCCTGCCGTTAGCTTGTGAAAGCGCCTTGCGGTTAAGTTCACTCTGCTTCGTCAGTCTGTCGTCGTTTTTTTTAACGCATTTTTTCTCGATTTTCTCAAAACATTCTATATCTGCCGTGTATGTCATCCCCTACTCCATCCGATTTGCATAAGAACAAGTGCGACTCGTGCGGCGCCCAGCTCCCGCATAAGGATGGCCACTCCCTGTGCCTCTTCTGTCTAGGCCAGGAACACCCCGTGGAGAAGTGTCAGCACTGCCAACAATTCAACGCCGCCACCCACAAGCAGAGGCAGCAGTCCTTGGAGGCCCATATCTTAAAGAAAAAGATGTCCTCCATGGAGAAGGAGCTGAAGAAGCTTTGGCAGGCCTTAACTTCCCCTGAGGGACACTGTAAGAAGAAGGAGAAGCACTGGGACTGGGACTCCACTTCCACGGCCACCGTGACTCCAGCTGGAGTCGCCGTGCTCAAGGTAACATTCAAGGCGGCGGTGGCCCTCCCGTCGGGCTCACGCTTGGGCCAATCGGGAGCCTCTGGGATAAAGGAGGCTGCCAGTCCTGGGAAGGCTGCCACTGTGTGGCCTTCCGGGTCGAGAGGGTAAGGTAAGTCGCACGTCGGTGCTACCAACGCCTGCATGGACAAGGCCGCTAAGGCGCCCGACCCTCCGGGGCAGCGCATGGCCTCAAACGCCCGCCAAGACCGCTCCTCCCGCCGCGGCCCGTCGGGCGTCGGATCACGATAAAGCGGACCGGCTCCTCCGACAGACGCACGGCGTTGGAGCCGATGCCGGACCTGACCGACCAGTCCGCCATTCCTGGCTCACCACAGCACTCGCTGCTGCTGACCAAGGCTCCAGTGTCTACCCTGATGGACCCCGGGGATTTTATTTCTCCTTCCCCAGGCAACACAGAGGATGCCGGTACGCTCCCGTCAGGTCTCCCTCCTGCTATGCCTGGATGACCTGATGCCGGACTCTCAGACGCCGGCTCCGATGCCAGGTGACATCCCAATACCGGACTCAATGTCCGCCGGGCCACCTGTACCTGGCCCAGCTGCTGGTCTTCTCCCAGGGCCTTCTGCTCCATCAGAGGCCCTGGTTCCCGGGTGTCCGACCCCGTCCTATTCGATGCGGTCCTACCCGGGACTGCAGTATCCTGTGCCACAGTACCCAATGCCGGCCTACCTGATGCCACAGTACCCGGTGCCTCAGTACTTGATGCCGGGCTTCCCACCATCGGGCTACGGATATTCAAATTACCGATACTGTCAGTGTTCGTATCCCCCTCCTCCTCCACCGCCCTCCCAGCCGCCGGTGGATCTGAAGGAGACTCTGGCTTCCTGGTGGGCTGAGGCCAAGGCTCAGCTTACCAGGGAGGTGGAGAGCTGTCTGCCAACACCGGACCCGGTTCCGGATACCCATCGTCGGAGACGAGAGACTCCCTCCCCCTTACCCGACACCAGAGGTGAGCCCTCGGGTGCCAGGGCTGGGGATGACACGCTTCCCCGAGGGTTGCCCAAGAGGTCTGTTCCTCCCCTGCGTTGGGAGGGGTCTTCATCTTCCTCTTCAGAGACGTCGGAATCTGATTCTGACAGGTGCTTCGATCCTGATGACGAGCCATGCACTCCAGACCGACCCAGGCCAAGGACTCCTCCGAAGTTGCCTCTGGAAGATCCTTCTTTTCTGGAGTTCTTGAGAAAGATCCAGGCAGTTCACCAGTGGCAATCTCTGGAGCCAGATCCACAGCAGAAGAAGCTTGCTGCCCATTCAGATCTGCCCCAAACTGCTCCGACATTGATTCCACCCTGGATTGAGCCTCACGCGGACCTTGTTTCCACTATTTGGAAACAGCCGTCGGCATTAGCCCCCCTTCCGAGGAAGGCGGATAGGCTACACCTGTCTCCTGAGGGTGTGGATTCTTTGAATACACACCCTAAGGCTGACTCTGTCGTGATTAGCACCGCTGACGGCCGGTCAGCAAACCCTAAACATCTCAGCTCGTCTCCACTGGACAAGGAATCCCGTCTTCTGGACCAGTATGGGAAGAAGGTGCATGCTTCTTCCACTCTGGGGATCAGGGCCCTGAATTATGTCACACATATGGGGACTACCAGAAGGCTATCCTGAGTGAGGTGGAAGCCAAGTTGGACTCCCTTCCTGAGTCTCAGACAAAGAAGGAAGTTGCTGACCTAGTCTGATCTGCTCGTTCAGCCAGTCGGCACATGCTCCATGCTACTTACGATGCAGTGGACGCTGTTGGTCGGAGCTTGGCTTTCGCCGTAGGTCTTCAGCGTCATGCTTGGCTTCGGGTGTCAGGTTTGGTCCCTGAAATGCAGTCCACTATTCAGGATGCGCCCTTCAGGGGTTCGGTGCTGTTCGGTGGGGATGTCAAGGATATCATCACCAACCTGCAAGAGAAGGGCACTGCACTTAAGTCTGTGGACTCTACGTACAGGCCCCCTCAGAGTCAGCATCACCCTTTTTGCCGACGTTCTCGGTCCAAAGCAAAACCTCAGGGCAAGCAGGCCAACAAACGTTGGGCCCCCCCCACCCAAAAAAGTGGCGTGAGATTCAGCCGCGACCTTGCCCTACACCTCCTGACTCCTCTCCTCTCCTCTCCCACAGCCTCTGGATCTTCCAGAGGAACCAGTAGGAGGGAGGTTCTCCTTCCATCTACCAGGTTGGCAGAGGATCACATCAGATGCTTGGGTGCTCCAACTGATATCAGCAGGACACTCAATCAAGTTTCTCAAGAAACCACCCAGAAAACCACCCCCCCAGGTCGTCTTACTCCCAGGAACATCTTCCTCTGGTTCGGGAAGAAATATCCTCCCTTCTTCTGAAGGTGGTGATAGAGCCTCTCCCAACCCACCTGGGGGACAGGCTACTACTCTCATTTCTTCCTGGTTCCAAAGAAATCGGGAGACGTGAGGCCTATTTTAGGCCTCAGCTCCCTGAACATGTTCGTGGAGTACAAACTGTTCAGAATGCTCTCCCTGCAGAGCCTTCTGCCCTTACTTTAGCAGGGACAGTGGCTGTGAGCTCTGGACATGCAGGATGCCTACCTGCATATCCCTATACGCCCTTCTCACCGCAAATTCCTTCGGTTTTCATTCCAGGGGGACCACTACTAGTTCAAGGCCCTCCCATTTGGTCTTTCCTCGGCACCCCGAGTGTTCGCCAAATGCCTTTCCCTGGTAGCGACTCACGTGCGTACCCAGGAAGTGCAGGTTTTCCCGTACCTGGACGAATGGCTCCTGGCAGCCCCATCCAGGGAGGATCTCCTGCACTCTCTTTCCCTTACCCTGCAGGTTTTTACCAGCCTGGGTATCACCATCAACCAGGTCAAGTCCCATCTGGTCCTCTCTCAGAGGCTCCAATTCATCAGGGCGATCCTGGCCACGACCACCGGCATGGCCTTTCTGCCGCTGGACAAGGTGGACACCCTTCAGGCTCATGCAAGCCTGCTGTCCAGTCACAGGTGGGTCAGCGCCAGGTCAGTCCTTCGCCTCCTCAGGCTCATGGCAGCTGCTGTTATGACAGTCCCCCACGCTCGGCTCCATATGAGGATCTCTCAGTGGACACTTCGGTCTCAGTGGGACCAGATGTTGGATGACCTAGACCAAGAAGTCCTGGTTTCCAACCCTATGGTTTGGGGCTTGCAATGGTGGATGGTACAAGAGAACCTTTGCCAGGGAGTTCCCTTCTGCCTCAAGCCCCCCTCCCAAACACTGACAACAAACACCTCGGGAGAGGGTTGGAGAGCCCATTTAGGGTCTCACAGGACTCAGGGCTCCTGGTCCAGACTCGAGCAGACTCTTCATATAAACGTGCTTGAGCTCAGGGCCGTTCTGTATGCTCTCCAAGCTCTGAACTCATATGTGCTTCCCGGTCATCTGGCTGTCCAGACGGACAACATGTGCATAGTCTGGTACATCAACAAGCAGGGAGGAATGCGTTCCTACCCTCTATGCAGGGAGGCAATGAGAGTTTGGAGTTGGGCTGTGCAACACAACCTTAATCTGATGGCGGTTCATGTTCCAGGAGTCAAAAAACACGCTGGCAGACCACCTCAGTCGGTCATCAGCAAAGACTCACCAATGGGAACTGGATCAGGAGGTAGTAGACGATATCTTCCTGCACTGAGGAACACCTCAGGTAGACCTGTTCGCGTCTCCTTACAACGCAAAACTTCCCGCCTTCTGCTCGCTCACTCCTGGGTGAAGCATTTTTTGGAGGGACACTCTGTCTCTAGACTGGAAGGACAGATTCATCTATGCCTTCCCCCCCGATTCCCTTGATTCCGAGGGTCTTACACAAACTCAGCTCAGAAGGAGCTCGCATGATCTTCATCGCTCCTTTCTGGCCCAGGCAAGTTTGGTTCTGTCTTCTGCAACAGTATTCAGAGGAACCTCCACTTACTCTGTCACAACTTTTGCTGACCCAGGATCAGGGGACCCTGATTCATCCCTTTGGTTGCAAGCGTGGCTCCTGCAGACATAGCTCGAGCCCGATTCAGGGTCTCCCCGCTTGTGGCTGAGATTCTGGTGGAGGCCAGAAAGCCTTCCACTAGATCTACCTACGCCATGAAATGGAAAAGGTTCTCGAATTGGGCCTCTTCCAAGGATTTAGAGCCATTCTCGTGCCCTTTTGGGAGAATTCTGGACTATATGCATCATCTCTTTGACCTGGGTCTCAGACATTCCTCTGAAAGTTCACATGGTGGCTATTTCTGCTTACCATGTTCCATTTGGGGATAGAACTTTCGTGCAGCTGGAAGTCTCTAAGACTTTTCTTAGAGGGGTTCTCCATTTGAGACCCCCTGTTCACGTTCCTGCCCCTCCTTGGATCTGAACTTTATTCTTGAAAAGCTTACCCTGCCTCCTTTTGAACCGGCAGCCTCAGTAGACTTGAAGTTCTTATCCTGGAAGACTCTCTTCCTAGTGGCCATTACTTCAGCTCAATGTATTTCCGAGCTTCAGGCCTTGATGTGCAAAATCCCGTATTTGATTTTTCACAAGGAACGTGTGGCTCTGCGCACCAACCCTAAGTTTCTCTCTAAGGTAGTAGTGGAATCTACGCTGAATCAATCCATTGAGCTACCTGCTTTCTTGACGCAACACTCCAATCAAGGGGAGTGCAATACTTCTCGCATACTTTGGGTGTTCATTGAATACTGAGATACTACACCACTAGGACTAAGGATCTCAGGAAATCTGATCAGCTTTTTGTCTGTTTTGCTCACAAAAGAGAAGGCAATGCTGTTACCAAGCAATGCCTATCTAAATGGTTGGCTCATTGTATTACTTTCTGTTACGACAAGTACCACAAGACCCTGCCGGGTCAAGTCAGAGGTCACTCCACCAGGAGTCGCTGCCTCTGCAGCTTTTTTTTAAAGAATGTGTCAGCGGCTGACATTTGTGCAGCCGCCACTTGGACTTCTGTCCATACCTTTACGAGACACTACAGTTTGGACATTGCCTCTCGCCGTAGAGCAGGTTTTGGGTTGGCTGTTCTGCAAGGTTTTCTTTCTTGAGACCCTTACAGCCGGAGGTTCTATGGATGTGTAGTTTTCCTCCTCCTGTGTGCTTCTCCTTGTTCCAGACTGCTTGGGACTCAGTCCTATATGTAATTACCTACTGCAAGAGCCCTCTCGAAGTAAGATAGTACAGTTACATAAGAACTTACCGTAACATTAGATCTTCGAGAGAGACTCTTGCAGTAGGTAATGCCTTCCCACCCTCCATCCCCTTAGCTTTTTCAGCTCCTTTTCCAGGAAGGGAAATATCTGCTTCTCTCTCATCTTGCCTTTTTTGGCCCTTGGCAGGAAAGAACTAGAAGACGAGTGTGGGGGACTGCCCCTTTATACTGATGTCGCCTGACGCCGGTCATCTGACGTGGGGGCGGTCCCCTGCCAGAGACTGCTAGCTAGAAATGTTTCCGTGGGGTCCTATCACCTGCCAGCTTCAGTCCTATATGTAATTACTTACTGCACAAGCCTGTCTCGAAGATCTGCTGTTACGGTAAGTTCTTACGTAACTGTACTCTCTATTGCTTCTGTTGCCAGCAGATCAGTGTGGGCAGTGCTGGAGCCTGATCATTTCTGGTGTGCTGAGATGCTGCTGGGTGGGAAACGGAAACACTGCAGGTGTTTCTTGTGACTGTGTGTGAATGCTTCCTTCTGCCTGCAGGGTTGCTGGGATCAGAGGTTTGAGAGGGAGCAGGAAACCAAATAGGTGGCACTCAAAGGTCCAACAGAAAATTCCAGAGAGCTCAGAGATATGCTGTGCAAAATTCCTTAGTGCAGCCAGGAGAACGCTGACTTGCTGATGCTGCACTTGAACCAAACTGGTCTTCGTTAGAGGACGGGAAAAAGGAGGGATATTTTTATCTATAGTTTTTACCTCCTTGGCTAGCTGCGCCCCCAACCATCCTAGGCAACCACTCAGCCATGTCACCCTAGCCTGCGGCCCCCCTTCTAATTCTGTGGATTGCCCCCTGCAATGGGGTCAATGGGGAGCAGTTCCCTCACCCCCTCCTCAGCACTAGCAAGTAGAGGGGTGCACAAGGCTTTGTACTGCCTGGGTGTACCTGGCTTCATTCTGCAAGACCAGGTGTTTTCCTCTGTGTTTTTCCCTACCTTCCAGCCTGCACTTTCACCTGTGGCCATGTAGATGGCAATGCTGTGGCTTAGACTGGCAGACTGGCTTCATCACTCCCAGGGAAAGGGGAGTGTCCTCTGAAATGCTGGTTCCTTCTCTTTCCCTCCCGCTATTGCCCCTCCCACCCCAAGAAAACCCATCTCATTTCTAAACCTGGGTTGCAGGTGTCACGAGCAGAAATGCTGCTGCATGAACGGGCCAGATGGCAGAGGCTTTTTTTTTATTATTCTTAAACTGCACCAGCCAGATGGCACAGATACACAGGTTATTCACCTGTAGAAATAGTTCTAGGAGTGGTATATGATGTTCAGCCACACTTTCTGGCAGTGTCCATTCCTTCAAGATGTGCCGGAAAGTCTTCAAGCTGGCTTCTCCCACCCACCCAGGCAGTAACTCTCTCAGCTCTGCCCCATGATGCCAGATTTTGCCCACTGGAAGCAGAGTGTGTGCGCTGAAGCTGGGGAGATTGGTTGGGTCCATATGGATGAACATCATATACCACTCCTAGTACTACTGTTACAGGTGAGTAACCTGTGTTTCTAGGGACGTGGATATGTTCTATCCACACTTTCTGGCAGACTCCTAGCAGTTCTCCAGGAGGAGGGAGGCAAGGCGCACACCCCCTACTTAGGAAATAAGGATTGGAGAACTGAGGCCCCCAAACCAGCATCCCATCGTGACTCGAGGTCAATGTGGTAATGGGAAATGAAGGTGTGTGCTGACCTCCAGGTAGTAGCCCTGCAGATTTCCTGGATAGGGACATCCTTGGAAGCAGCCACTGACACAGCGATATGGCAGGTGGAATGAGCCCTTAGCCCTCGGGGAGGCTTCCTACCCACCATCCTATAGCAGAGATCAATGCAGGAGACAATCCACCTGTTAATCGTATGCATGGCTGCAGATCTTCCAGGTGTGGCTTCAGTGTAGGTGACAAATAGCTGGTGAACCTCTCCCCGAACTCCAGCTGTGCACTCTTTGTAATAAGTGAGCACTCACCTCAGGTCCAGAGTATGGAGCCTGTGCTCAGCCTCCGAGGTGTGGTTGGTGAAGGACACTGGGAGATTAATCACCTGGTTAAGGTGAAACTCCAACACAACCTTTGGGAGGAACTTCGGGTTGGGGTACAGGACAACCTCGTCCCTGTGGAAGACCAGGTCAGGAGACTCCACCGAAAGCGCCTGGATCTCACTGATCCTTCTGGCTGATATGATAGCCACCAGGAAAGTGGTCTTCCATGACAGATGAGAGATGAGAGAGAGAGAGAGAGAGATCACACCTGTGCATCAGTTCAAATGGCTTGCCCATGAGCTTTGTCAAAACCAGCAACAAGTCCCATGGTGGTGGTGGTTCACGCACCGGAGGGGAAATGTGGTCAAGGCCTTTGAAAAAGCACCCAAACACCTTCTCTTGTGCCACTGACTGCTGACTGGCCTGCGCCCGGTAAGCAGAGATGGCTGCCAGGTGCACCTTAAGGGTTGTCGACCAAAAGGCCTGACTGAGAGAGGGGCCAACAGTAATCAAGGATGCTAGCCACTGGACAGGACAAAGGGTCCAACCTCTTGCCCTGACACCAAATGGAGAATCTCTTCCATTTGACGGCATAACACTTCCCGGTCAGCTCCTGCCAAGATGCCTGCACAACGGTGAAGACATCTTCGGAGAGACCCAAGGCTTGGAACTCTAGCCGCTCAGGAACCAGACCATCAGGTGCAGGGATTGAAGGTCCAGGTGGAGTACCTTGCCCTGATTGATGAAAAGCAGGTCCGGGCATAGGGGAAGATGCCTCTGGAGCCTGCTGAGATTGGGGTACCAGAACTGGCATGGCCAGTCCGGAGCCACCAGGATCACCTGTACCTTGTCCCTCCTGGCCTTGAGAAGCACCTTATGGATCAAGGGAAGTGGAAGGAAGGTATACAAGAGGCCCAGGGCCTCGAGAAGGCATCCCCCTGCAGCATTCCCTGCTGGAGGCAAACAGGTCCACCTGAGGGGTGCCCCACTGAGAGAGAGCAGACTGTGAACTACCTTTGGGTAGAGAGGCCGCTTGTGAGATGCCTTGCCCACCCAGATGAGGGCATCTGCCAGCTGATTGGAGGCTTCTGCCATATGGATGGCCAGGAGATATGCCTCCAGGCTGCGCACGAGGGTCCAGACACAGTGAGCTTCCTTGCACAAAGGCAGGGAGTGCATCCCGCCCTGCTTGTTGAGGTAGTACATGGTTGTGGTGTTGTCTGTCTGGACTTGGACCACTTTACCCTGAATGTGTGGAGTGAATGCAGTCGGCGCCAGTCAAACTGCTCAGAGTTCCAGCAGGTTGATGTGGCATTGGGACTCCTTGGGGGTCCAGAGCCCGTGGACTCTGTGTTCCCCCTGGTGGGCACCTCAGCCTTTGAGAGAGATGCATTGGTCATCAGGATGAATGTTGGCTCTGGACAGACAAACGGGATCCCTTCCTGCATATGTGTTGGGACCCACCACTAGTGGATGGCATCCCACAACCGCTGGGTCACGATGACTGGCTGGTCGAAGTGCCCCTTGTGCTGAGACCACTGGCTGGCCAGCTCCCACTGCAGGGAGTGCATTCTCCTGTGGGCCCAAAGGACCACGATGGGGCAGACCACCATGTAGCCCAGTGGGCACAGGACGTCCCGGGCAGGGCGCAATTGCTCAACCCGAAATGATCAGGCAAAGGAGGAGGGCACCTCCGCCCTGTCCTCCAGGAGCTGAGCTCTGGCTCTGCCCCAATGAAGTTGATCACATGTAAGGGTATGAGTTCCAACTTGGGCTTGTTGACCAGGAGGCCAGGTTTGACGCAGGTCTGGAGGGCCATGTCCATCAGCCAGTCATCCAGGTAGTGATAAACCTGGACCCCTCAGTGCCTCAGTAAGCTGCCACCACTGCAGTGCACTTGGTGAAGACCCTGGGAGCTGAGGAGAGGCTGAAGGGCATGGCCTGGAACTCGTTGAGGGTTCCCTCAGCTTGAAAGTGGAGGAAACTTCGGTAAGACAGACGGATCAGGATGTGAAAGAATGCATCCTGAAGATCCAGGGAGCAAAACCACATGTTTTGCTCTAGAGATGGTATGATTTGAGACAGAGTTACCATCCTGAAGGTGTGCAACCTGAGGAACTTTTTCAGGTCGTGCAGATCTAGAATGGGGTGCCAGCCCCCCCATCAGCTTTGGCAGCAGGAAGTACCTGAAGACAAACCCTGGGTGTTCTGGAGGATCCTCAACAAGAACTATGATCTCCTTGTGGAGGAGTTGGGCTATGTCATCTCTGAGAGCTGACAGCATGTCTGTGGAAGCCAAGTCCTCCCGTGGGGTGTGGGCTTGGCAAGAAGGGTACTAATCAAACTCTAGAGGCAGACTCTGACCCACCGCTTCAAGAACCTACCTGGCCGTGGTGATAGCAGAACAGGCAGAAAGGAAGTGGCAGAGCCTGCCCCCCACGGGAGGACCGAGGGGAGGCGTGATGGGCATGAGGAAGACACCCCCTCATCCCATCACTTAGCAGGCTTGGAGGAGGAGGTGTGCCCAGCTTAAGGGGCCACCGGAGCCTCTCCCTCCTGGCTTATGGACATCTGAGGCCACTGACTCGGGCTGAGTTCACCAAGCCTGAGCCTGCTGGCCAGCCAGTTGCTGGCTGGCTTTGCCACTGGAGTGGAGGTTGACTGAAAGGGCTTCTGTTTCTGATACTGCTTGGAGCCCTTGGGGTCCTCCTGGGCAGATGTCACGGAGTCCAAGGTAACATTGGACTTCTTGATGCAGGTGAGGTGACCCTCGACCCCAGGCCTGGACAGGTCAGTGCCCAGGAAAGAGGCATCTGCCAGCTTGTGCTGAGTGTCTGCCATGAAGTTTGAGATCCTCAACCAAGCCCTGCATAGCATGGCCACTGAGGCCACCATGGAGCAGGCACAGGAGTCCCCAATGTCCATAGCAGTCTGGAGCTGTTGCTTGGCCACAGCCCGGCCCTGGTTTTGGACCTGTTTGACCATGGTCTGAAAGTCCACAGGCAAATGAGGAAACATCCCATCAAAGGTGCCCAGCAGGGCATGGGAGAAGTGGGCCATGAGGTGGGCCTAGCTCATCTGGCAGAGGCCAAGCGAGGAGGCAGCATAGACCTTTTTAGCCACATGGTCCAACTTCTTGGACTCCTTATCATGCAGCTTGTCAACATCCCTGGTTTTGCCACAGTGCCAGAACACAGGGTCGGCCACCAACCCCTCGGCGGAGGGGTGCTCTGTGAATCCCAAAAATAATCCAGTGGGCACTGAAGGGCAGGAAGCGGGGAACTGCCAGAGCTCCAGGGCAGGGCCAAGAATGGCTTCTGCCACCAGGAAAGCCTCCGTCAGAGAGTCTCCCTGGTCGAGGATCTTGGTCAGTGGGTAATGAACCTGTTTCTGGACTGACTCCATCTTCATAACCGTCAACTCCGAGATCAAATGGAGGAAACCAATGAAAGAGGATGGACCTTCATCTGTCGAGAGATCCCTCATGGACTCCACGTCGACCAGATCCTCGGAAGAGTTGTCAAAAAGCGGTCAACTGACGGAGTCCCCAATAACCCTCCATGGACAGTCAGGGGTGACAGTGACTGACAGCTGATGGGGAAGCCCCTTGGCTGGCTGAGACTCCTTAGTCAGAGTGCCAACCGTCGGTTGCTTGGGTGGTGGTTCCACCAGTCTGTGGAGAAGCCAGAGTCAGCTGAGTCGGGACCGTCTTAATCAGTTCAGTCGGCGGAGTCGGCATCTGCCTTTTCGGCGACAGCCACGTGATGGCCACCATAGAAACCGGGATCAGTTTGGCATCAGTAAACACCAACTGTTGCCACATCAAGCCCTCGTAGCATTGACACAACTTGCGCCAAAGCCTCTCCTCACCCTAGGAGGACAAGGACAAAAGATAGTGGTGATGCTGCTTCCCATGGTGCCGAGAGCAGGAGCACCGAAGACGGCGGGACTGGCTCCACCCACAGGAAACAGACCAAGACTTCGACCTCGGCTGCCGCTGGGGACCGGTGGTGGGGCTCGGAAGGAGTCGGTGATTGCCAAGGCTCCTCCTGGTCAGGGTCAGGGACTAGAGACAGCGGGTCAGCGAACTGATCCATCCCTTCAATGGTCTGTGCCAGGACTGGGGTCCTAGAAAAGGAAGTATCGGCCTCTTTGGTTGACAACTGGTCAATCACCTTGAGAAAAATCTCGGCTGGGGCTTCGACCAGCATCTCGCCCGACAGGCCCACCGTGGAGTCAGCCAAGGCCGAGGATTCGACCTAAGTCAGAGTTGGAGAAGCATGGGAATTGGAGGCCGTTGATCAAGAGTGCTCCAGATCCCACGATCAATGAGTCTTTCCTTTCTTAGTCTCTTTTTTAGATTTAGATTTGCCAGTGGGTCCCTGTCCGAAGGTCAGCAGGGACTGGCACAATTCCTTGAAGGAGCCCGTAAAAGTCAAGCCCAGCTGAAGCGGCATGAAGGCAGAAGCCGAGAAGGAATGGGCCGTGGCCTGAGCTACTTCCTTTTTGAAGGACACAAGCTGCTCAGTGGACCTCGCAGCCATGGAGACCACCCAGTGGGCATCTTTGGATTTGACTGGCAGGATCCATTGTGCCGGGCGGCCCAATTTCAGGCAGGTGAGATGGTCCTCCAGGATGGTCAAATGAAATGAGTGGCAAAAGTCGTTGGCCTGGTGATCATGGTTGTGCCCCAGGCAGTAGACACACATGGCGTGCATGTCTGTCCTGGACATCATCTGCCTGCAAGGGCACCGGTGGAACCTGGTAGCAGACTTATCATCCATCGCGGTCATAATCGAAGATGAAACTCATGAGTTGGTTTGGAAGTAATTCTGAAGAATTTAAGCGCTAGGGCCTACTCAACGCAGTTGTGGTAAGGAGTAAACCAGCTTCTTCCATGGAAAGGAAGATCCGACATCATGGGGTGGAGCTGGGAGAGTTACCACCCAGGTGGGTGGGAGGAGTCAGCTTGAAGACTTTCCTGCACATCTTGAAGGGAAAGGACACTGCCAGAAAAGTGTGGATAGAACATCATATCCACGTCCCAGAATTTTTTTTTTTATTATTATTAAATTGTGCCAGAACTATGATCGGGGTTGGTGGACATAGCCAACAGGGAGAGAGAGGGAACAGGAGGTAATTTTTAAATGTTACCAGCATTGGAGTCAGACAGGGGGAAGGGAGCATGACTGCCTGCAGCGCTCCACAGCTTCTGTGTGTGGATATGCCTGAAATGGCTACAGAGGTGTTCGTGCAGCACACAGAGACATAAATGTTGCTACAATGCAGTGTGTGTGTATATACACACACACACACACACCCCTAAGGATTTCAGAAGGACAGCCAGTTCAAAGGGAACAACTTATTATGCCCTGATGCAGAGGTTTTGTTTTTTAACCTATCTCTAAGTACAGTTCCTTTGTTTTCATGCAGCTTGGATCAGTACCTGTATGGGTTTCTAATGCCGCAAGTACCCTCCTGTAGAACAGTTTGCATCTGTCTCAATAAATTCGACTGTGGATCGCAATCCTTATTTGGTGCTTCAGACGTGTATAGTAAACATTATCTGCTCATTTTAAGTAGAGATGTGCAGCATCCTGAATAATAGATTCGAACCAGCTGGATGTAGCCTGGTCCTGTCTGTTAGGCCAGAACTAGGTCGCAGTTCATCCAACCTGATGTTGTTGTTTTACTTTTAAACATAACCTCTTTCTGTCCTTCTGAAATAATTAAATCCCCAACATAACTTTTTAGGCCCTGTCCCATGACTCTGAATTGAAATCCTTATTCTAGGGACATGGATATGTTGTTCATCCACACTTATTGGCAGGTTCCTTGCCGCTTTGAATCTTGCCGGAAGTTCTTCAAGCTGGCTCCTCCCACCCACCCGGGTGGTAAAACTGTCGGCTCCGCCCCATGACGCCAGATCTTCCTTACCTCTTGGAAGCTCAGGTTCCCTCCTTAGCGCTCTGCGTTTTCGACTGGTTCTTGAATCTTTTCAGTCTCTCCGAATTTAGTAGGAAGTTTTCTGAACTTCGATCTTCTTCACTCGCTGCTGTGATGAATCATTCATTTTCCGGCTCCTGGAGGCGCCCGGTTAATTACTCCAGGAAAGACCCACACTCCACGTGCGTCTACTGCCGCGACTTGGATCATGATCCGCAAGTTTGCGATTTTTGCTGTGCCCTTTCGAACAGCACACTGGAGGATCGTGCGGCCCGTTCGGGGCTTGGGCGACCTGAATCTTTTTCCGTGCCGGAAAAATCCTTGGAGATTCGTCGGGCAGTGTCCGCGTCGGCTGTCTCGGCTGAGCAGCTCGATTTTCTTTCCTCCATGGAGGGGGCGGCTCCCCCCCCGCTCCTCGGTCATTGCGCTTATCCGGCTCTCCTTGAGTTCTCCTCATTCAGCTTCGTTCAAGGAGCTGCCAGTCCCTTTCCCCTCAAGGAGGACCGACCCGCCCGGCCCAAGTCTAAGGAGTCGCGAGGCTAAGTCCCATCATCGGCGCTGGCGGGAGCCGGAGAGTCTCTCCCTGCCGGGGCTGGACGCTGACTTGCTCGAGGGTGCAGCTCAGGCCGCTGGCTTCACGGTGTCCCCGTCAGGTCAGCCGGCCAGGACTCCCGTCGATGTTTTCGAGTCTCTCGACCTGTCATCTGGGCTGTCTTCTGCTGGAGCCGCCATCCCTTCGCCAGTTCCCCCGGCGGAGGCTGAGGTTCTGCCTGCACCTTCGGGTCTACAGGCCTCGGTCCTTTCGTCCAAGCCGAGGGAAGAGCGGGCATTCCCCGCTTCTTCTCGGGCCCACCCTCAGTTTCCCCAAGGATTCGGATCTTGGTCTCGGTCCTCCTCTCGGTCAAGCCGCTCATGCCGACTTCGGCGTTCTCGGTCGGGGCACCGAGTTAAGTGGAATTACCGTTCTTCCTCGTCGCCCTCCTCGGATGAGGAGTGGCTTCGATGCAGATGGCGTCGACGTTATGAGGAGTTCATGTGGCAGCAGTTGTTGTTGTCCGGGAATCAATCGACACCGATTCATTCCCCGTCCAGCAAGCAGCTGCCGCCCGATCGGCCGACACAACCGCTCGCTGCAGTCGAGGTGCCCACTCCGGGGCCGGTTGTTCGTCCGAACCTTGCTGCCCCACTGTCCTCGGTGGAACCTCGGTCGGGTCACGACCTGTCCTGCAGGTTGTCTGTCCCCCTCACTCCCGCCCGCCCTCGGTGGACGAAGAGTGACTCAGGCCTGAGGCAGCTCTTTGCAGACCCCTCGGAGTCCGATGTCGACTCCTCTATGTTCCCCAGTCGGGAGGACCCGGGGTCCTCTCCTGAACGATCTGTGGACGACTGCCCATCGTCCTTCATGGGTCTGCTTCAGTTCATCTCAGAGTTCACCGGGATGCAGCTTGAGCCCGTGTCCAAATGGGTCCCTTATTCCCCGATGGAGATTCTAGACCAAGGGGGTTCACCCTCAGAGGCCTTCCCGGTGGCCGAGGCCATCGTAGACCCGGCCTTGGAGCTCTGGCGGTGGCCTACTTCCTGCCCTGCGCCCTCGGCCAGGATGGCCAGGAAGTACTCTGTCCCGGTCGGTTCTTTGCCTGGTTTCTCGGAGCACCCCTTGGCTGAGGGGTTAGTTACCAACAATGTTTTCCAGTGTTCTGGGAATGCTCGGGATGTGGATAGGCCCTCTGACAAAGATTCCAAAAGGATGGACTATGTCGGGCGCAAGGTTTATGATGCGTCCTCCTTAGGCCTCCTTAGGCCAGCTCGGCTGCACTGATGGCAAATTTCTCTCACACCCTTTTGGGCTCCCTGGATGAGGCACTCCCTCATCTCCCGGCCGACCTGCGGACCACGGTCCGGCGGGTACGGGACCAGGGTAGGGCGATGGCAAAGCAGCAACTTCAGACTGCTCTGGACTTAGGCGATTCCTGTGCCAGGTTGGTGGCGGCCGCAGTGGCCATGCACCGCAGGGCATGGCTGAGGTTATCCTCTTTCTCAATGGAAACCCAGCACAAGTTGGCGGACATCCCCTTTTTGGGGACTGACCTTTTCGGCCCTGGAGTGGAGGGACACCTCCAGGGGACCGAGAAGTTCGATGCCACTCCGGACTCGGTCACCCCCACCCGGAGGGACAAGGGCCACCGGCAGCCTTTGCATAAGCCCCTTTGCCCTTCGGCCCCTGCGGCCCGATCGGCCCATCAATTCCAGCATGAGGGCCAGCAGGCTTGCGCTGGGCGTCCTGACCCAAAGCCAGCATCTTCCTCTAAAAGGAAGCAGGGAGGTAAAGGCCCAGGAGCTCCCTCGGCCAATCCCTCCTCCAAGCCTGCTCAGTGACGGGCTGAGGGGCGCTGTCCCCGGCCCCGTCACCCCTACCCGGGTTCCCCCGGGGGGAGATGGCTCTGCCCCTCCTCCACCTGGTCCACTTTCCCGGACCTCTGGGTGCCGGAGGTGCTAGGGGAAGGTCCTGCCTCGGGATTGCGAGCAGGCACCACCCTTTCGAGCAGTTGCCCCACGGGGATCTTGGGGCTCCGCAGCCTCGTTGGCCTGCTGAGCCGACTTGCCTGGTCCTCTAAATAGAGGTGATCAGGAAGGTTGCGGATCCTCCTTCAGACCCTGGGTTTGTGTCTAGGTATTCCTGGTCCCAAACGGACGGGGGGCTTACACACCATTCTTTATCCGCACGTCCAGATGGTCTCTCTGTCTCAGATATCCCATCCTCAGAACGAGGCGTGTGGCTTCTTTCCTGGACCTCCAGGACGTACTTACACGTCGTTCCGTCCGTTTCTTGGGAGACTCCTCCTTTCTTAAGCGGGGGATCTCTTTACGAGTTCCAGGCTAGGCCCTTCGGTCTCTGTTCAGCAGCTTTCTGCGGCACTGAGGGGTCCGGGCATAACCCCACCCGGATGGCGGCCTGACTGCAACCCTTCCAGGCGGAAGGGGACGGCCCAGAGTTCTGGCCCTCTAGGTTGCTCTCAGACTGGTCTCCTTTTATTGGAGCCACGTTGGAACTTGTGTCTTAGCGGGTGATCCTTCTTCGGGACGAGGCTCGACTCTTGAGTCTGAGCTCGGCTCCTGGCGGACAGGGCTGAGGTTCTTCCTCCCTTACCTAGTCAGGTCTGACTGGGCAATTGCACCCTGCCCGGGACCTCCTGCACCTCCTGGGCCTCACAGCGGCCTGCTCCAGCATGGTCTGTTGGACCCGCCGGTTCATGCGTCCCCCTAGCGGGGACTGGCCAGCCAGCGGTCACAGCGCTGCGTTCCTTCGGACCAGTTCGTGACAACAGCCCAGGGGTTAGGGAATGCTCTCCTTCGGACCATTCCAGCTCTTTTGCAGGAGAACATCCTGTTCGTCCGCCCCGAGTCGACGGTGTTCTCCGACCGATGCATCTCGGATGGGTGGGGGTGCCCATCAAGGGGAATACAGAGTGCACTGCCTCTGGTCCTCTCGGGAGTCCCGATGTCTTACCTACCTGCTGGAGCTCCAGGCGGTCCACTTAGCTTGCACCGCTTGCTCCGTCTGTGCGGGGTCTAGTGGTTTAGGTCCAGGCGGACAACACCACGACCATGTGCTACCTATCCCGCCAGGATCGGATGAGCCCCTTGCCTCTGCGTAAGGAGGTTCTCCGCATTGGTCTTTCACGCAGCCGGGAGGCGGTTTCCTAGCCATTTCATGGCAGGTGCCTCCATCACCCTGGCCGATGCCCTAAGCTGGATAAGGGCTGCGCCTCACGAGTGGTTTCCCATCCGGAGGTAGCACAAGATCTTTCTCCCTCTGGGTCACACCTCGGGTGGACCCTTGTTCTTTTTCCCTCCTGGTAGAACTCGAGGCCGAGACTGTCTCATGCCCACCCCCTCAGCACGGCTTGCTGTAGGGGATGCCTTGGAGGCCGCAGACCCCGGGCCTCTTCTACGCCTCTCCCCCATTTCCCTTGACCCTCAGGCAAGGCAAGGAGGGACTAGACGCACGAGATTCTGGTAGCCCCAGACTGGTTTCGCCAGCTCTGGTATCCAGCTCTCCTCAGTTTCAGCCCCAGGCTCCCGAGGCGGCTTCCAGCCCGCCCAGTCCTGTTCTCTGTTGTTAGGGGAAGGTACTCCATCCGGACCTTCTATCCCTGCACCTGATTGCCTGGTCCTTGTGCGGCTAGTGGCCAGGCCTTGGGTCTTCCGGCAAGGTCCTCAACGTTTTGAGGCGTCCTGCCAGGAGTCGACCAGACATGCTCGCCTTCAAATGGAAGAGTTCTCCATTTGGTGTTGGGATAGGGCCTGGTCCCTTCTCCTGTTCCTCGGCGAGCATTTTGGACCATCTGCGGTCCGTTCTTTTATTGAACAAGGGCTTCGGTTGACGACCCTCTAGGTGCTTCTGTTAGTCACTCCTGTCTCCCGGGCGCGGGCCGGAAGGCAGTCGGTGGCGCAGAAAAGGTGGTCTGGCGCTTTCCTAGGCCTCGATCACACCTCCCCTCTGGGGAGAGTATCCCCATTCAGTGGGATCTTTCACTGGTATGGGCTTAGCTCACGGGCAAGCCGTTCGAACCCCTGCACAGGTGTGAGTTTTCTCCCACCTGTTGTGGAAGAACACCTTCTTGGGGCTTCCATGCCAACCAGAAGGATGGGAGAGTTCCAGGCGCTCCTTTGAATCTCCCTATCTGGTCTTCCACAGGGACAAGCTTGTCCTGCGCCACACCCGAAGTTCCTTCCATAGGCGGTGGCGGAGTCCTTTTCCCTAATCGGGTATTGTCTCTGCCGGGGTTCATCCCCATTCACGCCTCGGAGGCCGTATATAGGATCCATTGGGACCCTATTTAACGCTCGCCTACCCAGGGAGCGCAGGGCTGAAGTTCAGGAGAGGTTCGCCAGCTGTTTGTCACTTACGCAGAAGCCGCACCTGGCAGACCTGCAGCCAAGCGGATGATGAGTGGGTGGGTCACCTCCTGCATAGGTCTCCGCTATAGGTGGGTGGGCATGGAGCCTCCCAGAGGGATAGGTGCTCATTTTTACCCGCCCTTCTGCTGCATCGGTGGCTGCTTCCGTGGATACTCCTGTTCAGGATATCCGCAGGGCTCCTACCTGGAAGCAGACATATACCGATTTCCCCTTCCACATCGACCTTGGGTCATGCTGGGATGTTGGTCAGGGCCTCAGTTCTCCAGTCTTTATACCTAAGTAGGGGGTGTACGCCTTGCCTCCCTCCTCCCGGAGAACTGCTAGGAGTCTGCCAATAAGTGTGGATGAACAACATATCCATGTCCCTAGAAATACAGGTTACTCACCTGTAACAGGAGTTCTAGGAATGGTATGTTGTTCATCCTACATCTCCAACCTCCCGGCCGATGCACAACCTGGCTTCCATGAGGCTAGATCTGGCATCATGGGGCAGAGCTGAGAGTTTTACCACCCTGGTGGGTGGGAGGAGCCAGCTTGAAGACCTTCCGGCAAGATTTAAAGCGGCAAGGAACCTGCCAATAAGTGTGGATGAACAACACATACCATTCCTAGAACTCATGTTACAGGTGAGTAACCTGTATTTTGCATCTGTGGCGGAGGGGAAGGGGTGAATTCTGTTTTTGCGTGTCACATTCCCAGTCCCCAATGGTGTACTTTCAGAAATGAAGAAAAGGGTTCTCAGTTTTTGGGGAGCACAGCTGTGTGTGCCTTTCTTCCTCTACGCCCCCAATTCTGGTTTGCTGCTCCTCCGAGGTCCAGTTACTTGGGGAAGCAGCGTGAAGAAAAGTATGTGCTGGTGGCAGGCATTAGGAATAGGCACCCCAGGTATGGCAGCAAGGATGGGATAAAGGCAGATCAGTCAGAATAATGTACTTAAGGCTAGGCTCATGTAAAAACATTAAATTGCAAATTAAAATGGAGCGTTTAGCTTTATTTCCTTCATATTGTGTCATTAAAAATTCTGTTAGACACTACCCTCTGCACAGTATATGAATTTTATAATGACATGGAAAATAAAGCTAAACTCTCATTTTTAATACACCCTCTGCATCTTTCATCAAAGAGTACTTCTTGCTTCTCCCCAGTACTTCATACAAGCCAGGCAAAGCTAGCGTCTGTAATGCTGTAATCAGTATCAGTCGACAGAACCATCTAGTGGACTTCGTTATTATTGCAGCACTTAGCCAGTTTGCAGTACTTAGCTTTGCAGCATGTTGCACGGAACTGTGATAACAAACTAACACTTTTTTATCATAACCTAACATTGGTCTTTTTTCGCCAGCTCCCTGGACATGCAGCCATTTAGTACTTATACACTCTAATTTGGTTTTTATACACGGCTCCATCCCTTGAGTGTCCTGAACTGCCTCACCCCCTCCTTTTGATGTTGATAGTGCACCTGTTGCTTTACGACAGTACACAGTACTCAGTACACATAGAGGATTGTCCATGGGGAGTCATTCACAACCATGATATTCTCAATTGAGAGGTCTCCTTGGCAACGCTAGACCTCGAGCGAAGCTCGAGAGGTCATCTGTTGCCATGGAGACTTCGAGATCTGTTGTGTGTTCAATCTTGTTGTGCTACACCGGTGACGTACTCAGTGCAGCACAACAAGATTGTGACACACTGAGTCAAGCACAACAACGCTGTTCTGAGCATGGATTTCCACGCTCAACAACATTCCACCATACACTATAGTAGCCTTCTTGCATGTTAGCAGCTGAGGAGTGTGCAGTGAATAAAAGCGCTGAATGTCTTTATTTTCAGATAATAGTTATCAAAATACTACAAACAAATTGTTTAGTTGCCATATTGGTCCCTGTAAGAACAGATCCAGAAGCAAATGATTTGATACCTTTTATTGGACCAACAAAGATGTTACAACCAAGTCCTTCCTCAGAAGTTTATGGCAGTCACCCAGAAAATCACATACTGTTAACACCCAGATCATGCATAAAAACACAGAAGTAATTCTCATTGGTTTAAAATACTCATTTAAGCCATAACTGAAGTTTGCATCAGAGAAACTGGATAGCACCAGTTTGCCTTAAGCAATCAAAAATACTACAAAATATATCAAAATACTACAGTATCTTTGCCTCCATTTTACTGAGCATAGACTTGGGGTAGGGGTAAGATTTCACATGCTAAACTTAGGGTGTTACAACCCTTGTCTTCCTGAAAATAACTGCTGTTGTGCCCTTAGAAAGGCTGACTGGGTTACAGTACGCTGTACTGTTGGTGCCTATAGCATAGCTGACTGAGTTACAGTACGCTGTGCTGTTGGTGCCTATAGCATATCAGCCTAACAGTTACTAATGCACCGCTAGCTCCTGAATATAAGTTATTGACAAATCTGCAACTGGGACTCTTAGGAGCTCTGTGGCTGTAAAAAGTTATGGTGGCCTCTTTCAAATGAGAAACACTGGAATGCTCCTTGGCTATGCTTACTCATAAGAAGTGCCCTCCCTCCGCGAGAATTCAATTACTTTATCAATTATCTGTTACATTTTCCAGCAGATAAAATAAATGTGCCAAGGGCAAGCTGGAGACAGTGCATCGTAGGGTGACCAGAATGATTCAGGGCCAACAGGGCAGATCTTATGAGGATCGGCTCAAGACACTGAACATGTATTCGCTGTAGGCCAGATGGGAGAGGAGAGATATGATAGAGACCTTCAGGTTCCGGAAAGGAATGGACAACGTAAACTGTGAGAACTATTTAGCATAAGTAGCAGATCAAGGATATGGGGGCATTAGTGGAAACTGATGGAGGGGGATTCAGGAGGGAAGTGAGAAAGGTTTATTTTACAGAAAGTGGTGGAGCCACGGAACAGTCTGCCAGCTGATGTGGTGGGTATCAAAAGATCAGTGGTTTCAGACACGGCTGGGACAGTGTAAAGGGCTTAGTGGTTGTTCAAGGTGATAGCAGTAGAGCAGGGCGCATGGGGGTGGATAGAAGGGGTAGAACCCTGTATGGACAATAGGTCCTAGGTTTGTTAGGGTTTTATGGGCAGGCTGGCTGAACCAGTGGTCTTTTTCTGCCGTCATTGTCTATGTTTCTATGTAGCTGTCAAAATTAAGAGGGAAGTAGTGATCAGATTGTAGAGCCATGAACATGGAGATCCAGGTTTGAATCCCACAAGAGCTTCTTACTCGCTGTGTGACCCTGAGCTAGTCATTTAACCTCCCTGTGTGTAACCTCTCTGTAGCCAGTCTCTGCCATTTTAGCCTCTATGTGCTGAAACTCCTTCCCCACCCCTGTTCCTGTCTCCCTTCACCCTAGTGCTCTTCCTCAACTGACTCGTTACTCCAGTACAGGTAAGTCTGGCTGGTCAGTTAATTGTTTTGTTTGCTGCTTGCCTGCACTTATCTCCTGTTCTCATTATGTTATTCTGATTGTACTTTACTGTAACTGGGAATTGTTTATTGTATTTTCTGTATCTCTTGTCCCTTCCACCCCGGATCGCACCTGGAAACGAGCATCAGCTCAGCGTGCCTCTCGCGGTCACCACTTTTCAAATAAAATGTGCAAGTGAAATGGTAGCAGTCCACTGTCTCTTCCCTCTTCTGGACTGTAAAGTACTTTAGGACACAGTTTGATCGAAAGGTGCTATATAAACTAAAATTACCTCCTATCCATGCCTTACTGCCTTATCTCAAAAATGTTGACTCTGGAATTAAGCCTTTCATGTCATACATATAGCTACAGTATATCTATAACTATATTTGCACAATATTCAGTCTTGTTTTTTCACTAAGATAAAAATGCTATCAAAGGTATAAAACCCCTAGCTAGCTAGATAAATGTTTTCTCTTGCTAGTAGGGTACATCATCTTGATCTTGTTTTATCTTGCTAGTAGGGTACATCATCTTGTTTTATCTTGCTAGTGGCGTACATCACCTTGTACTTACACTGAGTGTTGTGCCTCACGCTCTGCTGAACCATGCACCAGCCGCAGTTTCTGTAGTGTTATTTTAAAGCACTGAAGTTGATTGTAGGAACCCGGACATCTGATAGGTGTTTCTCAGAGATCATTGTTATCTTCATTCATGGTCAGTGTCTTCTCAAACCCTCACTCGTGGCTTTGCCACTCATAAGGATTAAGAAGTCACTGGCCACTTCTGAAGAAAAAAGCGACATCTGATAGCCGCCCATCAGATCTCCCCATATATCTAAGTAGGTAGGTAGATAGATAGATATAGATAAGTGTGTGTGTGTTTGTGTGTTATCCCCAGCCCAACCTAGGACAGCTCGCCGCCGGAATTTGCCTCACAGGGTTTGAGGGCTTGCTTCTGCAGCCCTCCCCAGCCCAACCTAGGACTGCTCACCGCCAGAATTTGCCTCGCAGGGTTTAAGGGCTTGCTTCTGCAGCCCTCCCTAGTCCATAGAAACATAGAAGTTGACGGCAGATAAGGACCGTAAGGCCCATCCAGTCTGCCCATTTCTTTTTCTACCTTATAAATGTGCCATCGGCCTTTGCTCTGTCAGTGACCTATCTATTCATAGTCATTTGTATTGCTCCCTTATGCCTATCCCATGCCTGTTTGAAGCCCTGCACTGTAGTCATAGCCACCACTTCTTGTGGTAAGCCATTCCATGCATCTACCACCCTTTCTGTGAAAAGAATTTCCTCACATTCCCCTTAATCAGCCTCCCTCTAATCTCATGCTGTGTCCTCTTGTCCTGCTATTTTTCTTATATTTAAACATGTTAGACTCTTTCACCTTGTTTATGCCCTTAAGGTGTTTAAATGTCCAATCTAGGACAGCTCGCTGCCGGAATTTGCCCCTCAGGTACGGACACGGAGGAACCCTGAGTGCACTGTGTGCACCGAAACTTTTGAACTTGCCACTTTTTGTGGTGCAGTGGCCCAATTAAATTTCATTGCTATTCAGAGGGAGCTGCTTGCATTTACCTGGTGTTAGCTGTGCTCCTTCAAGCTGAAATTTTTCAGGATTGCATTGTAATCTGATTTTTAAACTAAATCCTGCAAATTAGTTTTCTGAAATTGTTTAATTGTGTGGTTGTGCTTTCCCTACCTTGTTCCAAATGCGATCTCCCAGCCACTAGAACTTTCCCTTCCCCTCAGAACTTGCTCTCTAGTGCAACTCCTCCCCCTATTCAAACCCCTACACTCTCTCTCTCTCTCTCTCTCTTTGTTTCTGTCTAATCTTTGATTTTCCTTCCCTATTTAAAAGGCTAACCCCTCTGTCTTGTTTCCTTTCCAGGGTCTGAGGGCTTGCTTCTGCAGCCCTCCCCAGCCCAACCTAGGACAGCTTGCTGCCGGAATTTGCCTTATAGGTATGGACACGGAGGAGCCCTGAGTGCACTGAAACTTTTGAACTTGCCACTTTTTGTGGTGCAGTAGCCCAATTAAATTTCATTGCTATTCAGAGGGAGCTGCTTGCATTTACCTGGTGTTAGCTGTGCTCCTTCAAGCTGAAATTTTTTGTCCACCCCCCTTCCCCACCTCCTCCATCTATTAAATGCTCCTTTGCTCCGCCCTATACCCTATCTGACTGGCCTCTGGTGATAAAGGGGCATGGCACATAACTGTGGGCAGTCCCAGAACCTGCAGTCTACTGTGTTTGCTGCCTAAGTCCTGCTCCTGGAAAATATAAGGGACAGAAACTGCTCTGATCACTACGGCACGCTTACAAGGGGGATTTGATTTTCCTGCTCCCCCCATCCTAGCGGGACAGGGTTATTCTCCTACTGACTACCAATTCCTTAGAAAATCCATACTGGTATATTGTATCATCTGAAATCCCAGCAGAAACAGGATACCAGTTCACACCTGATCATCGGCCCTAAGACTGATTATTACGGAGGATTTAGTGTTTTTCACCTGACTTTCCTCCATAGACAGGGTACCCATCCTATGTCTGAACAACTGCCTAAGACAGGACAAAAAAGCTTGTTACTGGCACCTCTGCTAGCATAGCATGCCTCTCCTGAAGTTTACCCACGATCATGTGCCACGTGGGGCACACAACCCTTGGGCCCCTCTCTATAATAGGGGGGTACTACTGACGACAGTCTATATACTGTCCCTTCTCTGGGCGGACAGGCTCATAGGCCTAGGGCATCCAGAAATAAGGGGACAAAGGTACAATGACACCCCTCCTGTCAGCCTCTACAATGGAATGCCCCGCTCCAGCTTACTTGCCCTCTTCTCAGCCCACGAGCTCATAAGAAAGGGGTTATGCTACGATATCTTCCACTTTGTAAGCAGAATGTGCTGAGGCAACCGAATCCCATCAGCCAACCCAAAATTACTCTGCCTTCTAGCTGTGTTACTACTCCTGGCAGGTGACATACAACCTAACCCTGGCCCCAACACCACCAATTTCTCAATAACATCCCCTCATGACCCCCACTAGGCATCCACAAAGGGGCTAAAGATAGCGCATATGAACGTATGCAGCCTAAGATCAAAAATGCAAGTGGTACAAGCCTGGCTTGATCTCTACAAGCCTGATATCCTTGCCATCTCAGAGACATGGCTTAAGGCACACATCCCCGATCACGAGATACTGGCCCAAGGTTTTAGTATATACCATAAGGACAGGTTGACCAAGAGAGGGTGCGGTGTACTCATTTACGCCAACATAGCCCTAACCGTATCGCTTCTCACCTTGCAGCAACATACCTCCCCTGGTAGTGAATCTATATTCATCTAAGTCACCCTAGGGCACAACAAGCAACTCACTATTGGCTGCGTTTACCACCCGCCCAAATCGGCTCTTCAATCCCTAGAAGCAATAACAAAAATCAAGGCCCAAGTTGTTTCTTCTGAGCTCCTTATTCTGGGTGGCTTTCAACCTAAACTGGGCCCAGGACCCTAACAACGCCTTTATGGCACTGACCCAAGAAGCAAACCTGGTACAGGTCATCTTAGAACCAACCAGACTTAACTACAAATCGGGGAACCGCACCACCCTTGATTGGGCTCTGGTGTCCAATCCCACCAACATCCAGAAAGCCGGCACAATGGCGGACTCCTTAAGTGACCACTCCCCCATATTCTGCATCTGGAAGAACAGAGCACCCAAGATCCAACCCAGAATGCTCACTGCTCGTGACTACACAAACTTCTCAGCAGTGCAGTTTAATGACTACCTATACAGTCTGGACTGGAGCCCAATTAAGCTCCTCCCCACCTTGGCTGAGGCTCTGGAGCATTTCCACAGCGCAGTATGTACAGCAGCTAACCTCTTCGCCCCCTTGAAAAAAACATAGAACAAAGGGTAGCTGCTACAAGTGGATCTCTCCATCCTTAAAAACCCTTATGGTCAGTCGAGACAAGGCCTGGAAGAAGTTAAAGCTCTCTTCCCTTCCTGCCGACCTCGTGTCATTCAAGGTCTTAAGAAACAAATGCAAGAGAGCCATCAAACTTGCAAAAAGGAAGTATGTCACTCTTCTACAAAAAAACAATTTGGGCAACCCTAAACAATTCTGGTGGTATGTCAACAACCTGATCAGGGGTAACACTAAGACTGAACGTGGTCCCATTGAGGTCAATGGTCAGCCAGTGAGCGACTCCCTCGAAATTGCTACTGCCCTTAACAATCACTTTGGTAACCTCAATGCCTGCAAGGTCGGCCTGCCCTCGACGACCTCGGCTTCTAATGTTATCGAGCCTACTTGCCTTGACCGTCCCTCCTTCCATCTAAGACTGGTGAAGACAAAAGAGGTCCAATCCCTCCTAAGGGCTCTGAAAGACAAAGGCTCAGGAGGTCCTGATGGGATAAACCCGCAGCTACTTAAGGCTGGCGCCCCATCCCTCACCAGACCCCTGACCTGGCTCATAAACAGATCCCTACTTGAAGGGACTGTTCCGGACCAGTGGAAACAGGCCAACGTGGTCCCTATTCACAAGGGTTGCTCCAGGGAAAACATAAGCAATTACAGGCCTATTTCCCTGCTCAGTACACTTGCAAAGCTACAGGAAAGGTTAGTCTATGGCCAACTCCATGACTACCTGGAGTCCCATCAGCTAATTGCATGTTCACAGCATGGTTTTAGAACTAACCAAGGAACTGACACAGCACTCATCCATCTCTCGAATTACTTGCTCAGAGCAATAGATAATGGGACACCCACTTGCGCCATCTTTATAGACCTGTCCAGTGCTTTCGACCTTGTGGATCACAAACTCCTGCTACTAAAACTGGATAAAAATTGGCCTAGACCCCCTCGCCCTCAAATGGTTTGGGAGTTACCTATCGGGCCGATCCCAGAGGGTCATCTGGAAGGGTGCCGCCTGGGGTCCTCTACCTCTTACAGAGGGAGTACCACAGGGCTCAATCCTCGGCCCACTCCTTTTCTCCATATTTACTGACGACCTAAGGCTCTACTGTGAGGGAAGTTCGGTCGTTCAGTACGCGGATGACACCGTCATCTATCGATCCCTGGATAACATTGCAGCTCTAGGTCCCCTTCTCCAAGCTGACCTAGCATCTCTCGAGGCCTGGCTGAGAGCAAATAGAATGGTCCTAAATGCAGGCAAAACTAAGGCAATGCTATTTGGACGCAACGCCCTTGATCACGACAGGTCTAAATCTCTGCAACTCACTGCTCTCTCGGGAAACGACATCGAGGTTGTGCCTTACTTAAAATACTTAGGTCTAACATTGGACCATTGCCTTACCTTCAAGTACCACGTGGATCAGGTCACCAAGACCATACACCGCAAACTTGGTACTCTGTACCAGCTAAAATACCAGCTCATCCCTGAGGCCAGGACCTCAATCGCCACAAGTGTCCTCCTTCCCACCCTGACTTACGCTGCCCCGATCTTACAGGGCATGGCCAAGCAGGAGGTCACCAAGATGCAAATCCTGTATAACAAGGTAGCCCGGTTTGCTACCCAGGACCACTCACGAAGGCACCATTGTGACACACTTGCCCAGCTACGCTGGCCCTCACTGACCTCTTGTCTCCACTACCCCCTGCTCTGCTTGACCTTCAAGCTACTCAGCCCTTCAGCTCCACCCAGCATCACTGGAACTATCACACTCAAACATAACCCCAGGAGCCTACGGACATCTGGACATACACTGCTTGAAGTTCCCAGAGTCAGGACTAACGCTGGCGGCAGGTTGTTCTCCTACTCAGCCCCCTACCTGTGGAACAAACTCCACCCTAGTGCAGGAAGCCTCCTGACTGATAAACTTCAGACCAGACTCAAAGCCTATATGTCTGATACTAGCACTTGTCATTGCCATGGCTCATGACCCCCCACTTGCTTCTATCCTCCTAATATCCAGATCCTCCAAGCACCTTATCAGGTTCCACGGTGCTTCCCTCTAGGCATAGTACCACAGCTAACTTTCCACTGAACCATGCCAGTAGTAAACAATGAGCTTACCATGTAAAATTACATTTCTTCTGCACCTTTTGTTAATTCTACTGTCAACATATTTGTAAGGACTGATGCATGATGATAACCATGGCTGTAACCTGCTCACACACCTGAAACTACTCTGTAACTCAAGTCTTTCTCTGTATGAAAATATGTATTGTTATCCCAGGTCGCCCCTGAAAAAGGCACCTTCGGGGCTCAGTGGGCCTACCTGGTCACCACATTTTAAATAAATAAATAAATAAAATGTTCTGCTGTCACTAATTATGCTAAAAAAAATTTTGCAGAGACACAAAAAAGGAGCCTTATTTTGCCATTCAGGGATGCTTTATATATTATATTATTATTTTGTGACGCTTTCTGCGTTGGTTTTGATAAGAAAAGTGCAGAACAGCAATAAGCATTCTGATGCCCTCCCATGTAAATGTCACTTTGTGTCACACGATGCAGTTGCCAAGAATATTATTTGTAATACTATATTGGTCTAACTCATTAGGTAAGTGACAGCTTAATGCATACTCCCCTCGCTGAACTGGAGCCAGATGGTGCTGAAGGAGCTACAATGGGATTCACTAGTGTAGGCATGAAAGGAATGCTATGAGACACAAAACCAGGTTCAACTGAACAAATACCATCGAATCCACAGCATTAGTACTGTAATAATGACACAGGGCCCAGGAACAGAGAGAGTGGTCTGTGAGTGGTGTATTGGTAAATGCCACAAAGGGAGCTGCTTTCACCTTGGGCAAGCAGTGGTGTGAGCAGAAGCAGCATTAAACACAACTATTCTCTGTGGCCAGTGATAACATTAAAAGTGTCTGAAATCTTGCAAGGTATCTGTTTCTGGAGTCGTATCTACTGTATGTGTCTTTTCTCTTTCTTTTCTGTGCTAACTAGCAAAATGCTCTGTACCTTTCCCTACTGTTTGGGTAAAGGTAAGAGCTATACTAGGTAGTCAGCTTGAGGGGGTCTCGAAATCAGTGATCTTCTCTGAGGTCCTGCCAGTCAGGATGAAGGGGGATGCAAAGAATCAAGGCATCTGCAGATTCAATGATTGGTTGAAGGGATGATGCAAGGATAAGGGCTTTGGCTACATTGGGGACTGGGGATCCAACTGCGCAGATGCACAGCAGTATAGGGATGATCTGCATCTGTCCAGGCAGGGGACGGCAGTCCTCAGTGAAACATTTGGGTGCTTCCTTGCTGGGCATTTAAACTAGCCAGGGTGGGGGGGTATATGAGGGAATGGAAACAATACAGTCTAGCCCCTCAGGTTGATAATGTCAGCACTGGGAAAAGGGAGGACAAGAATTTTAGCAAATACAGATAGAAAACATGGACAGGGTAAGGGCACAGTGAGAAACGGAGGGAGTAGTAACAGATGCAGGTCAGGAACAATAGAACAAGAACAAAAATAGTGTCAGAGGGACCAGGAACAAGATTTGGAATGTAATGCATATGAATGCCTGAAGTCTGGGAAACAAACTCCCTGATCTACTGGCTTTAATGGGGGAGGCTGACATAGACATAGCGGACATAACAGAGACGTGGTACACTAATAACCACTCATGGGACACAACTATACCAGGATATGCCTTGTACAGGAGAGATAGAAAGGGAAGGAAGGGGTGGCATTCAAAGAGATAATCAAGGCGAAAGAAATCCAGGCCGAAAATGAGGAGACAGAGGAGTTGTGGGTCATTCTTGAGCCAGGTAATGGAACGTCTGTTAGAACAGGAGTGATCTACAGGCCACCAGCTCAGGGGGAAGGGTGGACAAGTTAATGCTTGAGTCAATATACAACATGATGGATAAGGGGGAGGTTCTGCTTATGGGCGATTTCAACATGTGTGATGCAGACTGGTCCGTCCCATCAGGGGCCTCGAGCAGGACCAGGGACATTGTGGAGTCCCTACAGGGAGCAGGCCTAAGACAACTGGTACAGGAGCCCACCAAGGACATGAATATCCTGGATCTAGTGCTCACAAATGGAGACAGGATCATGGATCTCCAGGTGGAGGAGGACCTGGGATCCAGTGACAGTCACATGGTTTGGTTCAAGTTGGACACAGGAATACAGGACACACATACAAAAGCTAAAATCCTAGATTTCAAAGCAACTGACTTTGCAAAGATGCGAAGGAGGGTTAAAGAGGAATTGGCTAAGGGGGGGACAGGAGGGGCCGTGGAGGGGCAGTGGGCACACATTAAGGAGTCCATTATCAGGGTAACCAATCAATGTGTAAGGGTGAAGAATAAGGGCAAGAGAAGGAGAAGGCCACTCTGACTTTCTAAGGATGTGGCAGATAAAATCAGGGCCAAGAGAGCAGCCTTCTGAAAATACAAGGGGACACAAGAGGATGGGGACAGAGAAGAGTACCACAAATGTTGGAGAGAGGCAGAGGTAAGAAGTACTAAATCACAGACAGAAGAAAGGCTAGCACAATCAGTGAGGAAAGGGGACAAGACATTCTTTAGGTACATCAGTGAGAGGAGGAAGTCCAGAAAGGGTATAGTCAGACTCAAAGGGGACAATGAAGAGAGGGTAGAAGGTGATCTAGAGAAGGCCACAATCCTTAACAGGTACTTCTGCTCGGTCTTTACTAGAGAGGGAGCAGGGCAGGGCCCACAACTGGAAAACAGATGTGCTGAGGGGAATGAACTGAGCTTCACAACATTTACAGAACAGAGGGTCCTAGAGGAACTTGCAAAACTAAAGGTGGACAAAGCAGTGGGGCCAGATGGAGTACATCCAAGGATCTGAGGATGGAGCTGGCAGCACCTTTGAGAGCTCTGTTCAGTGAGTCACTGAACATGGGGATGGTCCCACAGGACTGGAGAAGAACCAGTGTGGTCCCTCTTCACAAGAGTGGTAGCAAGGAGGAGGCAGGGAACTACAGGCCAGTGAGTTTCACCTCAGTAGTGGGGAAGATTTTGTAGACACTGCTTAAGGAACATATTGTGGATCACTTGGTATCCATTAGAATGCAGAATCCAAGACAGCTGGGTTCATGGTGGGAAGGTCCTATCAAATAAATCTGATAGATTTCTTGGACTGGGTGACCAAGATGGTGGACCAGGGAGGGGTGGTGGATACTGCCTACCTTGATTTCAGCAAGGCCTTCGATACAGTCCTGCATAGAAGGCCAGTAAACAAGCTGAGGAGTCTGGGAATGGGACACAGTGTGGTGAACTGGGTCAGCAATTGGTTCATAGACAAAAGGCAGAGGGTGGTGGTAAATGGCACACAATTGGAAGAAATGGGAGTCACCAGTGGGGTGCCAGAGGGGTCAGTCCTGGGACCAGTCCTCTTCAGTGTCTTCATAGCAGAAGGGCTAGGGGGGAAAGTATGCCTGTTTGCAGATGATACCAAGATCTGCAACAAAGAAGATACTCCAGGGGGCATAGAGAGAATGAAAAGAGACCTGAAAAAGCTGTAGAAATGGTCTGAGGTATGGCAGTTACGGTTTAATGTGAAGAAGTGCAAGATCAGGCATGTGGAAAATAGAAACCCTGGGGAGAGCTACATGTTGGGGGGTGAGTTGTTGACGGTCACCAGAGAAGAGAGGGATTGTGGGGTCATTATATCAGATGATCTGAAATCCACCAAGCAGACTGCAAAAGCAGTTGGGAGGGCTATTGGGATGTTATGGTGTATAGGGAGGGGTATTACAAGCCGTAGGAGGGAGGTGGTGATCCCACTGTACAAGACACTGGTTAGGCCTCATCTATAGTACTGTGTGCAGTTCTGGAGGCTGCATCTGCATAGGGATATTGACAGGGTGGAAACAGTGCAGAGGAGAGCAACTAAGATGGTGCAGGGTCTGCTCAACAAGGCATATGGGGATAGACTTAGGTACCTCAATATGTACACATTGGAACAGAGATGGGAGAGGGGGGACATGACTGAGACTTTCAAATATCTTAAGGGCATAAATAAGGTGGAAGAGGATAGCATCTTCCAGTATAAAAAGTACAGCAGAACTAGAGGGCATGACATGAAATTGGAGGGAGGTCGCATAAGGGGTAACGTATGTTTGTATGTTCGTAACGTGAAAAAGTTATTTTTTACAGAGTGGGTGGTGGATGCGTGGAACACCCTGCCTCAGGAGGCAGTGGGAGCATGTATAGTGGAGGGATTCAAGAGGGCATGGGATAGGCACAAGGGAATCATACATATGAGGGGGGACATAGCTGAGGCCACTGACCTAGTAGAGGCAGTGGGAGCGAATTGGTAAAATGAGCAGACTGGATGGGCCTTGCGGTCCTTTTCTGCCATCAACTTCTATGTTTCTATATGTCCTTACTCTATTTTGGGGCCTCTGATTTCTCTGAGGACTGTGACTGTTGAAGATTATTGTCTCCAATTTATTTTAAAGTAAAGAAGTTGTCTCATTGAGTCAAGAAGCCCTGATCATGAATCATAACCTACAGTAGTCATGTGCTAGGAGTCTGTATTTCCATTCTGATTACTTTTATTTTGAAGAGAGAATAAACAGAGAATACTGAATGGGCAACCTGTCGTTGGCACAGGTCAGGAAGCATAGGAAAAACCAAGAGCAGTTGTAGAATTTGCAAAAAGTGTTTATTAGTATTAGCAGTAACATAAAAAAAATGTTCAAAATAACTATTTACAAAGGCAGAATAAACAGAGAAGATCCATCTGAGTTTTCCTTCAATCTCTGTGTCTCTCTTTTGCAAAACATTGCAGCTCCTTTTTTATAAGTCTGTCCTGGAGCTCGTTAAGAAAATAGCATACTTCTCACAGAATGTTCTTGTCAGTTTCATGCCGGTGCAGCAAGAACACAGTGTCCCAGAACTGAGGCCCCTTGTCCACAGCTTCTGAAAAGGGGCTTAAAAACTGCTCTCTGGTTAACCCCTTGAGTTCCCAATAGCTTTCTGCAATCATCTCAAACTATAATTGTATACATTTCAACAGTAACACTATATAATTTCTACACAAAGGGATCCCAATGTCAGTTACATTTCCACATAATGATTTCATATATTTTTATACCAGCAGATATGCAAGGGAGGAAAAGACAGAAACATCAAGGGAAGACTGAGAGACAGTGAGAGGCAAAGAATTGTAAGACTGTCGGGGTGATCGAGGTCTAGGTCTCACAGAAAAATTTGGTTGCGTAACCAGACAGACAAGAGACAGAAGAGGAAAGAACAGAACAGATCCCTGCATTCAAACTCTCCTTAACAACTGGGACACGGTCCTGTTCAACGCTGTCACACAACCATGCACAACCAGTCTGTGCTGCCACAGGGGGGTTCTGATTACACCAGATCTTGAGAGTGCAGCTTGAGAGATCTGATGTAATCAGAACCCCAAGGTGGAAGCACAGGCTGGTTGCAAATGAGTTTGCTCATCCAGTGTTTTTTATAGTGTATATTATAAAATATTAAGACATTTTCAGCAGTTTTGGTATTTTCAGCCAAAAAAGGAAAACTATTAAGTTTTTAATCCCCACAATTTTCTCTCACTCCCTGCTCACAAGTCATTATCTGTAAATGTAATTTGTTTTTTAAGTTAGCCTAGTTTAAAAAGTCTTTGACCTGCCCCATTGTTGCTTACATTCCCTGCTGTCTCCTCACAGTTACCTCACTTGCTGTCCATCTTTACTTTTGGATTTTATTGGAACCAGGTGAGACATTTTTGTAAAAAAAAAAAAAAAAAATGGACGCCATGGTCACACTTGATTGTATGAGATGTGCGAGCAGCGGTTCTTTCAGTTAGTAAGTGAAACTGATTCATGCAGTCTCTAGAGGTTTCAGAGTGCTGTTGTAGCATTTTGAAACAGATGGAAATACATGCAGAACAAGGCTGTACTGTACACTATACACTCATCTTGTGACTGGTGAGCAGACCTGTACTCTTCCATTATATCATGTCCCCCGTGGGGTGCTGATGAGTAGCTAATGGAATGGATGTGTCTTCACCTCGCTCTGCATACTGGCTTAATAATTTTAAAAATAAAGTTATAGATTCTTCACCTTTTTGCTCACTAAATACTTGTTTGAGATCCGGAAAGCAACATGGACGAGTATCTCATGATAAATCTGAATAGAAGCCAATGATTCACAGGTTAAAGCAGTAAGAAGCAGGTAGCTGCCAGTAAAAGTGAAAGCATGGATGTAGTGTCACTCTCAGCAGCGGAGGTCAGCGCGCTAGGCCGGGAGCTAACGGGCCAGGTGCTAGCAGCTGTAGAACCACTTCTGGGCAAAATGGAGAGCAAATTGGACTGCAAGCTGCAAGAAGTCCTAGACCAGCAGATCTCACATGTGAATAGGATCACAGAGGCTGAAGACTGTATCTCTCATCTGGAAGATGAGATGGCACTAGTCCTGGAACAGATAGCAGCACTACAGAAAGAACTAGAGGATTTCAAGAAGTCCTTTGACTACCAAGAAAACTATCACCGCAGGCTAAACTTGAGGCTTAGGGGGGCTGCCGGAGAGAAAAGAGGGCTCAGATGCTCTGGGATTCTGTGTGACAGTACTACCAACATTGCTGGGCCTTAGACCTAAAAATGGAAAAATCAAACTTGAAATGGCACACAGGGCCATTATGCCTAGGCCACTGGCAGATCAGCCCCCTCGGCAAATAATCATATGGTTCCATAATTACCAAGACAGAGAGACAGTGCTAAGTGCATGTAGAAGCAAAAGGGGCCTGCTGTTTGAGGACTCCAGGTTGTTTCTCTCTCTCTCAGGACTATTTGGCGCGATTGCTCAAAAAGCAGAAGATATTTAATAATGTGATGGCCTAGCTCCCGAGAGATGAAGGTGGAACACTTCATGATATACCCAGCTACCTTGAAGATTCATCATGAAGGTGCTACCTTCTTGTTCTGGGAGGTAGACAGGGCCACTACCTTCTTGAATGAGCTGAGGAAGAAGATTGGCTGAAAAAGAACTATCCGAAGGGAGCTCCTGATTAAAGGGGCCTGTGAGTAAAGGGTGTTGGAATTCTCCCTGAGCTCTTTCGACTATACTGTGGATCGGAGGTCCCTACCCTTCCCACAGTACTTCCAAACTTTTTTGGAGAAGCAATGATGTTATGGAACAGTGTAATGGTGAAATGATGTGGTGGTATCCATCAAGAACAGATGGCCTCACAGCAATGCAAACAATGGGTGAACAGTAATGGTAGGGGAGGCCTAAGGAGAGGATGCCACACGAGGCCTTTGGGGACTAGGACTGACCTGGCGTGATGAAGGCCTAAATGTAGTTTCTACAAAATGAAGACTTTCACCACTTAAAATGAACGTTGCAGGTAGGCTGATTGGAACTTCCACGAGGCGGGGGGAGGAGGGCCAGAGGGGAACACTTAGAAAGTTAGTAATGTTAAAATTGTTCTTGTTGCTAAATGAACTGATAATAGGTTTAATAAGGATATGGAATCAAACAGTATGGATTCTGTTAAAATAAGGGATGTGGGGAGAATCTTGCCGAGACTAACAAGCCGGTGGGGAGGAGGGAGGATGTGATCTATGAGGGGGACTGGTGGGCACTCATGCAGATAATGCAGTTAGTGTCTGTAGGTGGGGAGTACACAGGAATGGGGGAGAGTTAAGGCTGGATACCTTCATGTTGTAGGGAAATGGAATAGGAATGTTTGGATGTTACTATGGGAAATATGGAAGCAGAGGGTGGGAGGGAACTTGTTGTGTTTTAAACTGTTTGTCCTTATTTAAAGTTTTTTTCCTACACATGGTGCATGATGCTTAATAGACAGTGGGCTGATACAGGTAAACAGGGAAGGGGCTGGAGCTGATCACATGGGATGCACAATTTTTTTTTTTTTTTTTTTGTTTAACCAGGATTAGCACACTAAGCTGAAAGCTTTTTTACAGGCGTGACCTGGGAGCACAGGGAAGTTAAGTGACTTGCTCAAGGTCACACAGTATGTAAGTGGAAGCTGTGGGATTCAAACCCAGGTCTGGTCTGCTGAATGTCACCAGATTTGCAGCTCAGAGCCTTAAACCACTGCGCTATACTGCCTCCCTATCTTCCACCTACTGATCCCCAAAGCTTCTAGCTCATGTCAATTTTAAATTTAATTCACTATACCTATTCAACTGTTACATAAAAATAACAAGGTGGGCAAAATCTGGAGATGGTTCCAAGCAAACTGCCTCTAAGAAAGGGGTGGAGTCAGGGTTCCATGATGCTGTCACAGCTGGGGGTGTCAGTCCACATCAGATATGCATGCAAGACCTAGCAGTAAATGAATAGCCAGTGACTGCATGGAATGACAGCAACAGTGCATATATACCAGTATTTTCTTGTATCTAACCTCTGAAGAGGGGAGTTACTTTGGGAATGTTTAAGCAGTAAGGTACTATCCTATTTTTCAATTATCCTTGCAAAAAAAAAAACTGCTGTTTGTATATGAAAGGGAGAAGGGACAACTTATCTAACATTTTTCCATTAGTTGTATTCATCTACAAACCTGTAACACCCTCCAGATCATAGAGCAGGTGCACAAGAAGGCACTTTGAAGCAGACAACATTCCATTAGTGCTGCACATATTTATATACACTACAAGTGTGTGAGAAACTGTGAATGAATGCAGTTTGGGATAGAATTAGGTTAGGCCAAAGTATAGGTAAAAAAACATTCAATGGCTTAACCTACTTTCCAAGTACAGCTGCAAAACAAATCCCTGTTTAGCAACAAAGCATGATATGGGGGGGGGGGGTGATCACTGAAAGGTAACTTTACTGCTATTGTACAGTATTAGCTGGCCTTTTATGTTTGGTTAGTAAAAAAAAAACGGCGCAATGGACGTTTTTCCTTTTCATTATATAATACAAGTTTCAGAATCGTACAAACTTCATTGTTCTAAATACATCCCCCGATGATTAATTCTAGATTGGTTCGGTTACCAACTATAATAAAGCTAGTAGTTCCCTTAAGACAGAGAAGACAAAAATTAAGCAAGTCAGTATGCTGTTTCTCCAAAACAGACTTGTCCTTAACTACTGAGCTGAATACAACCTGCAAAGGCAGCACTCTGTCTGCTGTGTCTCCAACAACACTTATGGAGCTGGAAACCATCTGTGCAGGTATTCTAATCAGGCATCCGAATACCAAGGGGTGAAGGGGGTGGAGGGAGAGAAGACGAAGTCTGCATTGAGAACTCCCACAATAAACGGGGCTCTAAAGTGACAGTGGAAGGCTGAGAATGTTACAGGCTGGTACATAACAAGGAAAAGCAAGACAGGCCAGCTACATGTTGCCTGAACAAATTTCTCAAAACAGAAAGTAAAACACAAAGTGATCTGCCAGCAGAAGCACACGGTAGGAGAGATCAACCTGGGGACAGACTGAAAACAAAATCCGTAACAAGTAAGGACAGGGCTAATGTACGCCATTTTTATTTTCTTTAAAATAAATGTCTGTACTTTTAGCAGTTCAGTAATCGATCTGTTTCTCATTTTGTAAGTGCATGAGGCCACTCCAGGGCATAGGTGTATACTAAATTAATGCATACCCTCGCTCCTTACACAGCTGAGGTACACATCAATTGAACAATGGCTACTGGGTTACAAAAGACAAGTTCAAGGAAGGATCTGTGGTATATGCGATGGCTAAGGTGAGAGATATAACAGTGGTCTAGTGGAATGTTAAAGGAATTGGCATCCCTGTGAAACGTACTACTTTATTAATGGCCCTTAGGAGGCAGGGGACCCATCTCACTGACACGGAACATGCAAAACTGGCATGTGGTTGGGTGGGGGCGTGCTATGCAGCATCTTGCACGTCTCATAAGAGGGGCATTGCAGTATTGCTGAACAAGAATTTTTCATTCCAGATACAGAGAGTGGTAAGGGACCCGAGTGAGGGCTGGTACGTTTTTATAATGGGAAAGGTATACGGGGAATGGGTCACATATGGGAGTATGTATGCCCTGGTGGTATATGACCTGGCTTTTTACAGAACACTCCTAGATTTATCAGTCAGAGAACAATTCCCTGGCCTGGTTTGGGGGGGATATGAATTGTACTGTGGACCCTCACTTGGATCACTCAGAAGGTAAGGGTGAGGGAAGCTATAAGACAATGGCAGATAGGCATGGCTGACTTGGACATGGTGGATGAGTGGAGAATGGCCAACCCAGGAGTGAGGGAGTATACTTTTTACTCTAACCCCCATGGCAAATGGTCACATATCGATTATGTGTACATCCCACGGGAGTGGTATGGGAGGTTTCAAAATATTAAACACAGTCCCATACACATCTCTGACCATGCGATGGTTATCGCAGTGGTTTCTGTCAGTGAGTGTAGAGAGGGCCCGCCCCCATGGAAATTCCCCGCTTACTTGTTAAAGAAGAAGGTGTTCCAGGACTATCTGGGGGAACAGTGGTAGACATATATAAGGGCCAATGCAGCCTCCCCAACTTCCCTGGCAATGATATGGGATGCTGGGAAGGCATATATGAGGGGTATGATTATTAGCTATGCTGCTGGGGGCCAAGAGAAAGAGACAGGAAAAAAGGGTGGAGCTGGAATTCCAACTAAAAATGCTGGAAAAAAGGGTGGCGGAAGGGGAGTTAGGGGATTCTAGATCCCTATTAAAGGTAACTAGAGAAGCCTTGAATGCACTCTTACAGGCGGAAGCATGGAAGTCATGGATGTATTGTCAAAAGCAGCTGTTTGAATGGGGCAATAAGCCTGAATCATTCCTGGTACACCTGATACGGGAGGGGGAAGGGTTCCTACTGTGATTCCGGGGATGAAGGGGGCACATACCACAGGGGTAAACAGAAAGTTAAGGATTGTTTTCATGCCTTCTACAAGAAGTTATATAGGGCAGAATGTGAGGGTAGATTGGATTTGACAGGGGAATTTTTTGATGGAACAATCCTCCCAGGGGTGACAGAGGAACAGAGGAATAAACCCATCACCAGAGCAGAGGTAATAGGGGCCATACAAAGCCTAAAGGGTGTAAGGCCAGTGGCCCTGATGGGTTCCTGGAAGAATACTATAAATGTATGGCAACTCAACTTGCGGACCAACTCTGTGAGGTATTCAGACAGCCTGAGGGGGAAGGGGTTACACTTCCTGCCTCGTGTTTTGAAGCAGTTATCTGCCTAATCCCCAAACCAGGTAAAGATCAGATGGAGTATACCTCATACAGGCCTATCTCCTTACTAAATTATGACCTAAAAATTCTTGCAAAGGTATTAGTACTTTGAATGGAGCAGTTCTTGCCAGACCTTGTCCATCCAGATCAAACCGGGTTCATAAAGGGACGACTCTCATAATATAATGTACGCTGCCTGCTTAACGTGGTGTGGAGAGTGAACCGGCTGAAGGAAGAGACCTACATAATCTCAATGGATGCTGAAAAGGCATTCGATCGTGTGGAGTGGGAGTACCTGTTTGAAGTACTGGGTCAGTTTGGTCTGGGTGACACCTTCATTGGATGGGTTAGAGCGATGTACCAGTCCCCCAGTGCACAAATTTTAGTGAATGGAGTTCTTTCAAAGAGGTTTGAACTGTCTAGAGGAACGAGGCAGGGGTGTCCCCTCTCCCTCATACTGTTTGCATTGGTGCTGGAACCATTGGTGCTGGCAATCTGGCAATGCAAGGAAATTAGCAGGGTGTTGGGGGTGACAGATACCCAACATAAGATCACCCTCTACGCTGGCGATATGATATTTTTCATAAGAAACCCACAGTCATCAATGCCCTCTCTGTTAGCTATGATTGATACTTTTGTTAATTTCTCAGGGTATAAAATTAATCTTAGTAAGTCAGAGCTAATGTGTATCCCAGGAGGGGGAGCGAAGGAATGTGGGGGTTAAAGGTGGTGAGTAAATGTTTCACGTATTTGGGTATCCATTGGGGAGGACAATAGGGTCTTTATATGAATTAAATTACTTGCCCATAATTAAAACGATCGAAGCTGATTTACGATGATGAGGTTCTTTGCCCATCTCTTGATTGGGGAGAGTAAATTTAATTAAAATTAACATATTACCAAGGATTCTTTATATCATGCAGATGGTACACCTCGAGCTATCAAGGGAAGACATTAAGAGGGTAGAGGTGGCATTTTCATCCTTTATTTGGCAGGGTAAGTGACCCAGAGCATGTCTACAGAAATTGAAGGTGGAAACTAACAAGGAGGGTCTGAATTTCATGGACCTGTGGAACTATTATTTAGCCATTCAACTGAGGTTGGGTAAGACCTACCGAGGGTGGCCAGCTGGATGGACTCAGAACAGTTGGGTTGCCTAGGCAGTGTGTCGGCCTGTTTGGCTAAACAAGGGTGTAGAGCATATAGAGCCTTGGGGGAAGGGAACCCGTTGGTAATGGCGGTTCTAGATGGGTGGGACCAAATTATGCGAATAAGGCAGATACGGGAGGTAGAGACACTGTTGCTACCCGTGGCAAATAATCCCTTCTTTTTGCCAGGGCTAGAGGACCCTGGAATCAGGGAATGGGAAATGAAGGGGATTCTGAGTGTGGGAAACCTGTTCCTCAGGGGAGGGTTGTGTAAAAACAATTGCAAAAAAGGTCACTGAACTCACCCAGCAATAATGAAACCGCTGTCCACACCAGTAATGTGTAATCAAAATCAGGCAGTTTATTCAAAAATTACACATGAGCCACAAACTGAACTCTATTTACAGTTTTGTTCTCAGGCTAGTTTTTCTGCATACAGATTAATTATGCATTACTCAGGACACCGTGAGCTGTGGAGCAACAGGCTCATTCAGACTCAGAAAATGAAATGGGGAGAGGAAAAGGAAAGGGAAGAAAAAAGGAAGGTGAGGGTTTGTAGGGGAGGAGAAGGGGAAGAAAGGTGGGGAAAAGAGATTTGGGAAGGAAAAAGAAAAGGGAGAAAAGAAAAAGAAAGAACAGAAAAGAGAAGAGAAGGGAAAGAGTGAGGTCAGCACACAGCACTATAAAAGGAGGCTGCCACAATGTAACCTCATATGTTTATAGATGCCCAGAATCTACATTGCTTCAAATTACTTCTGAATACATTATGCCATTTTACATTTAGCTGCTTTCCATCAATAAAACACTTCCACACAAACTGTTACAGTCACTCCACACAAACTGTTCTTGCTGTATACAAGTTGACGTAACTGGGGGCAAAAGTCACCCCATAATCATCTCTTTTTCCTGATGGTAGTGTTTCCCTTTAAAAGAAAAGTAATTACCTTCCAGTACCAACTGTGCCATTTCTACTAGTAAGTCTGTATCCGTCCTAGCCCCTACTTCTCTAGTATTGAGAAAATGCCTCAGTGCTTTTAGGCCCCAGTGTGGGGTATGCTTGTATACAAAGCCTCCACATCTAGGGCCACTAAAATGAAATCTTCCTTAGCATTAATTAGTATATTCAGCATATCCCTGGTGTCCAAGAGGAACGATGGTGTATTCTGAACTATGGGCTTGATAGCATCATCAATAAAACAGGACAGTGGTTCAGTGACATTACCTATCCCGGATACTATGGATCTCCCAGGTGGGTTAACAAGCATTTTATGGATCTTTGGGAGTGTGTAAAACTGAGCCCTAAGGGGTGTTTGAACAGTGAGGAGTTTCTTTTCTTCCTCTGTAATTAGGCCTGAACTACATGCCCATGCCAACAAGATATGGTCAGATCCACCAGGGCTGCATAATGAAGTTAGTGAAGTTGTAAGATTATTTTTAATTTCTAATCAGTGATTATATTAATGAACAGGACTGCAGAGTAGTAGAGAATAGATGTTTTTGTTGTGAAGGGGCTATAAAAAAACTGCAGTTTGACACAACAAAGACAGTACACGTTCTGCCAGACGTTTTATGGAAGCTGTTTGAAAATAAATGTTAATACCTACAGTAAGCTGTGCACTAAAAGCACCGAGAAACCCTGCAATAAGAAGTGGGGGGAACAGACGGAGTGTCTTTGGATGGTTTGGCAGAGACGGCTGAGGGAGGATGCAGCTCCTCGTCTACACAACTTTTTGTGGATTGTTGGTCTGTGCAGGTAAGGTGCCCGCTCATTCGACAGGGCAGATCCACCTTCAGTTGTAGACTTGAATATTGTTCATCGGACCCTAAGCTGCATAAGCAAAGGGGAAGGGGCACCTGACATGAAAGTATGATCGCTGCAGCCCAGTGTTCCCCAAGGGTGAGTGAGCAAGTCATCCGCATCGCTGCTGGGGAGACAGGAGCAAGTTGCTGGTCCCAAAACTGGATTGCAGATAGGGATGTCTATGGCTTGGTGCAGTACTCGCCGATGCTGTCTGCCAGCTGTTGCTGCAGCTAAGGAAACTGGAACAGAGGAGTGGGGGTGGTACAGTGGGCGGTAGCGGGAGGGTTTCGAGAGTTTTTTTTTTTTTTCTGCTCTGCTACAGCTAAAGGGATGGAAACAGGAGTGGGGGGTATAGTGCACAGTGGGCGGTAGCGGGAGGGTTAGCTGCTGCTACGGCTAAGGGGATGGGAACAGAGGAGTGGGGGCTGTACAGTGCATGGTAGCGGGAGGGTTTTGAGTGATTGTTGGGGAGGAGCTGCAGTAAAAGAGCACGTGCACCAAAGAGAGGCAGGGTTGTGATGGGCGGAGAGAATCTGTTTCTTTTTTTTAATTAAGGAAAATATGCAGAGTCCTCACTCTGTGTTCGAAAAAGGACTGCAGGCTCCACCCATGCAGCCCTAAAAACAAAAAATATATACATTTCATGATTCTTCGCATTCTTTAGAATGTGCTGATGTCACTGGCAGTTTGATTTTGATTATTTTTTTAAAGTGAAAAACAGACTGCCCACCATACAGGTGTTACAACACCAAAACATGTTTGTTTACATTCTTTAATCAACACAGTCCAGCCACTCATGATGTTGTGGGAGCAAAGGAGACTATTGCATCTTGAGTGGCTGCACTGCTTCGGGGGTGCTCCTAAGGTTCAGGAAGTGAGCAATAAATAGCAGATCAAGGATTTGAAACAAGACACGGTTGGGTATAATTACAGAACTACTATGCATTTCATTTCTACTAAGAAAGGAGCTAAACCACCAGCAACACCAATTAATTTTAGAGAAGGTAAGCAGTCATAAAAATGTGAATTTTCATCTTGAAATAGTATAAAACAAAAACAGTTAGCCATGTCTTTTTAACCTGCTGCTATAACAGCTAGGCTACACTTAGTACTGTACAAACAGAATTGTCCTAATAAGAACTACAGGGTGACACTAAATGCTGACATTTTCTGATTCAAACAGGTACTCTTCATTGACGGAGATAACAATTTAGGAGGTGCAGAGGAAGTTTCTGAGGCAACATCAAGGGCAGATGAATGGTATGCCACTCAGTACAGAGTACTACAATAAGGGGCTGACTGGCAATATAGCCTAGAGGTGAAAGTAACAAGCTGTGAATGAGCCTGGTACATCCAGCAGACGGACCTTGGTTTGATTCCTACAGCTTTCACTTGCATACTGTGTCACTCTGGGCAAGTCACTTAACCTCCCAGTGCTCCCGGGTCGCCCCAGGAAACAGGAACTAGTGCCTAGTGGGCCACACTTGGTCATCAAAGAATAAAATAAAAACACAATTTTGTTTACGCTGCATATACTCCTGTTCCATATTGTGAAAAGTGGAATATCCCAATAAAAACAATTAACTGGGGGGAAAAAACTGCATCCAGTACGAAAAGCTGTAGATTAGATAGTTACCACACAGGTAACCTGTTTTAGTCACATTTTATTTCACATGCAGGGCTGTGAAGAGTATGCATGCTGTATTGTACACAGAAAGAAATATACCGAGCTGCAAAAGTTAATCGTCTATTTTCAATACTTCAGCCTCGACAGCTGCAATAAAAAATATGAAACCCAAAAAGAAATGCGAAGGCCATTTCAAAAGTTATTAGAGAATTGCATAAAACTCCTAAATTATATCACCTCACCAAGTGCCAGAAGAGCTAAGCTCCAGTGCTTTCCTCACGCTGTTTCTATTTCTTGCTCCCGCGAGCCGTTTGTGTTTCAGCGGCTCTGATTGGCTCAGAGCATTTAGTTCCAGCACAAAGGTCTTGCTCTGTCATTGGACACGCAAGATCTGATTGCAGGAGACTTAAAATTTTTAAAACATTGACAGCTGGAGAAGAAAGGAGTTCATTACAGGGTCTGAAAGCAGCAGGTGTCGTTCGGGCTGGGACTGAGTCTGTTGCAACTGTTAATTTATTGTACGTACGTATGGAGTGCCCCACTATAACGTTGAGTAGCCTTTTTTAGTTCAGATTTATCTTTTTGGTGGTGTTTCTTTGCTGTGTATGTTCAGAAATACTTTAATTGGTAGCACTGGTGTAACCTCCCTACAAATGAGGGTTCCCAAAAAGTCTTCCTTGAGCTTGCCTAAATGCTCACTGCCAGGCTGGTGTCCTGTGTTTTAGCAGTTTAAATGTGATTACCAGAGCCTGTATAGCCTCTTTGTGCTGTCTCTTTAAGAGCTGCCTGATTGTAGCTTAAGTAATCTGAGAGGGAGCTCTGTTGAAAGCTGTAACTATTTACTGAAAATCATTTAGAGTGATAATGATAATGTAGTTTGTCTAACTTGCTTTTTTTGTAGCAAGGACTGTTTTGTTTGTCTCCACTATCTTGGTCCTGGACTGCAAATTGGACTAAACAGTACTGGTGGGACCTAAAATGTAGCCGGACTACAGGAGCTGTCTGAAGTTAAAATCTGTAGGAACTGCAGTTTTGAACTTTTTGCGCCTTTTTTGCAACTGAAGGGGGAGCTCTTGCCTTGACTGACAGCCAAATCAGCCAACCAAATCTTTTGGATCTTGGGGAAGTCCCGGGATGCTTGCAGTTTTCAGTTAGATCTAAGCTGGAAGCTGAACAAGAAGGAGCTGAAGTGATTCTGAGCAGCAATCCTGAGTGGATTCGCATGGGAGAACTCTGAAAAGGCTAAGTTTTTGGCCTGCATGTTGGTGTGCTGCTCCTGAGAGGGAGAGAAGAGAATTATGTTGGACTAAATCCAAGTTTGTGTGACTAAAGTAAGCTACTGAAGTGGGTCAGGCTCAACCTGAAGAAGACCGAAGATTTTGCTGAATGCGATCGGCCTGTCAGGAGTTCCAGCTACCCCTAAGCTCCCAGTGTGTGCAGAGACTTTGGGATTGTGACCGGGGAGCGCTTTGCCTGGTGCAGTAGAATTCCCTTACATGTAAATGTGCTATGAGCTGCTAGTGGGTCGTGAGTTAGTCCCCCACTGTGTGAACTATGTTCTGCTTGCTGGAAGCTGTATCCAGCCCAAAACGGACCGCATCCAAATTTGTCTCCATGTGGTCTGGGCCTTGCCAGACTGGTCCAGCCAGACTACCCACTGCACAAAGAAGCCATCGATGAGAAACCTGCCTGGGGATCAGCCCCCTGCTCCACGGTTGAACAGGAATGACGCCTCTGCGACTCGTGTGGGCCCTGCTTCTCCTGGCATTCCAGATCAACCATCTGCAGTCTTGATTTTCATCCAGCCTGTGTCCAGTCTTGGGTATCGTGAGTAAATACCAGGGTAGCTCCCAGCAACAACAGTTTAATCTGAGTGTGTCATCTGATTGTCTTGTTGTTTTGTTTCCTTTACCAACTGAGCCCTCTGGCTCCGGATTACAAATATTGCGTACTGTGCATGTTGTGTTTTCCATCACAGGGCCCAAACCAGCTGCAACCCTGGGTAACGGTCCTGGCTAGCCCATCTCTTCTCCACCTGGGTACCCAGAGGTGGACTGTGTGGAGGGGGACTCAAAGCGCATGCATAACTGCTTGATTGATATAACCTTTAAGCTAATTAGCCTGATTTTGCCCCTCTCTTGTTCAAGTCACCTGAATAAATCACATCTAACTTTTTCTTCATGTAATCGGACTGTGGTTCCAGTTTGTGCTCAAAGTAGTGTACTGTTGCTATTTGCTGTGCATAACCTTGTTTTACAAGGGGGTCCCCAGGGTTGAGCCAGAGGAACCAGCCCTGGTGGTAAGTGTAAACAGTGTGGGTACTTGTGTGGTGTACCAGTGGTATTGTGAAAGTGATTATTGTACAATGTACAGGCCACTAGAGGGGAAAGGGGGGGTTATGGTGTCCTGGAGGGCTGTGCCCAGGTTAGCTTGACCACTACCAACCCTGATCTCCGGGTGGAGGCACTTGTTTCAGAACTCAGGCCCCTTAACCTGCTACTAGCCAAGCAGGCAGGGGTAGCAGCCCTTAGGATAGCGTCACCTAGGGGTTACACTGGCATCAGTGTACATAGAATAAACAGGATGTGACATGTCGAGACTTAATGCCTAAATCGCATAGTATGGGGTGGCCAGCAGTTCATTTGATTATTTTAAAAGCAACTCTAAAAGTAATTTCCTCTTGTGTTCTTATGACAAACATTGTACAAACATGGACATTCTTGCTCCTGACGCATTCCGTTTTTCACTCATGTCCGAAACCGAATAGGGATTGGGGACCTTCAGGCTTCTTGAAGTTATGGATCCTTGCTGTTCCCCACTGCCTGGGAATATAGGATGGTGGCTGTGATGATCGTGGCAATGGATGCCTGGGTGGCAGCTGAAACTAAGGGGACGAGAACAGAGGAGTAGGGGAGGTACAGTGCACAGTGGACGGTAGCGGGAGGGTTAGCTGCTGCTATGGCTAAGGGGATGAGAACAGAGGAGTGGGGGAGGTACAGTGCACAGTGGGCGGTAGCGGGAGGGTTTTGAGAGATTGTTGGGGAGGAGCTGCAGTAAAAGAGCATGTGCACCAAGGAGAGGCGGGGTTGTAATGGGCGGAGAGAATCTTTTTTTTTTTTAATTAAGGAAAATATGCGGAGTCCTCACTCTGTGTTCGTAAAAGGACTGCAGGCTCCACCCATACAGCCCTAAAAACCCATCGCTCTTTTCCTTAAGGACAGGTACGGGGTCAGAGAGAACTGGTTTGTATGCTATTCTATTGCTAAGTTGTCTCAAGACCTCCTTTTCATAGTCTGTGGTGTCTTATATGACCACACTGCCCCCTTTGTCTGCTGGCTTGATTGTTATCTCAGTATTGTCTTTAAGGGCAATTTATTTTCTTCCCTACCAAGATTTTGAAACTGAGGGGTAAATTCCTTTTTCCTAAGGCATTCTAAACCTTCTTCACACAATTTTTTAAAACCAACACAGCTGGGAGTTGTGGGAGACAAAACATGCTATGTTTAAATCTATTAACAGATTTTTTATTTCTTTCATACACACTCTCTCCTCTCACTTACTCACTCCTAGTGTCTGTTCTCATTTCCATAGATGAAACATTCTCAAACTCAGTCAATACTTCCAAAACGTCTTGTGTAGAGATGATTGGAAGATCACCTCCACTCCCACTCTGGGTCCCAGATCCCCCCATCTCTCCCAATCAGTCGTCATGACCCATATTGCTATAGAAACACCGTAAGCTTAATACTTTACACAATCTGTATAAATCAACAGTTGTTTCAAAGAAATTAATATCTGTCATTGGTACAAAAGACAACTCTTTGTTCAGAACCTTAATTTTTACGTTAGTTAAGGTATAGCCAGAAAGGGGACCTGCAACTTTCTCTGGTGTGGACAAACACCACCAGTTTAGGTATTTCCAAGTACAAGCTTATGTAACAGGGTTAAGGAGGGATAAGATCGGAACCCTGGAATTGGAACAGGTGGAGCAATTAATATACCAGGCCAAACGGGATCCCAAAGGATTTGTTCGGAAGGCAGCAAGGATGGGGAAACAATATATGCCAGACCTAACTCAAAAGACCAGGATGGTATGGGAGAGGGACATGGGCTTAAAGATAGGAGAGGACAAGTGGAGCATGATGCTCACCCTGCATATGGGAATAGTGGTTTGCAATAAGTTCAAGGAGGCGTTCTATAAATTTGTTCATAGGTTGTATTGTCCTCCTGCCATAGTGCATAAATTTAATTTAGCTGTCTCACCTATCTGTGGGAGATGCAATAAAGAGGTGGGAACATACATTGTCGGTAGTGCTGTGACTCTTGATAAATCCCGATTGATCAGGGTGAACTAGTAAGGGGAGAAGTTTCTCGAGTCTAGAAGCCCAAATAGCCATAAAAATCTTGTAATCGACATTAAGACTGGAGATAGGTCAGTATGAGGCTGGATCAGTTATATCTTTATTAGGCTTGGGTAGAGGAGTAATAATTGCATAGTCCCACGAGGGGGGTGGGGATTCCCCCTTCACAACTGCTCTAAAGGAGGATAAGAGCGTGAGCAGAAGACGGCCTGAGAATTTCTTGTACCACTCTGCCATAAACCCATCAGGCCCTGGGCATTTAGAAAGTTTTGAGGCTTGAATATGAGTGAAGACTTCATCAGGCCTTATGGGGGATACCAGAGCAATTCGGTTTGTTTCTAAAAGTTTTGAAAGTGGCAGACTGGATAAAAACTCATATCTGGCTTCAGAGTTTGAGAGATCCTGGGGGGATGAGTATAGGGATTGGTAGAATGCTCAAAAGGATGATCGAATGTGTTCATCCGTATGTGATATTCATTTTGTTACTGGGTGTCTGATTTTTAGAATAGTTGCTGTGCATCTTCTTTTATAAGTTTACGGGCTAAAGTATAGTGGCCCTGATTCCCCCTCGTAATTAGCCTGTTTTAAATAAGTCAGGTTTGGAGTATCTTAGAGTCCATTATATTCTGTATTTCTTTTTTAACTTCCCTAAGTTTTTGTTGGACTGCTTTATCCCCCTCCCTATAAAGCATTTGGTAATATTGTAGATGTTCGGTATAGTATTTGTATAGCGCCTCTGCCCTCCTCTTTTTACCTGATGAGAAAGCTATTGTTTCCCCCCCTTACAGCTGCTTTTAAAGTGTCCCATAGTATAGGAGCTGAGGTTTCTCCTCCACTATTTTCCTGAAGAAATTGTGGGATTCTAGTATTAATATAATCTATATATTGCTGATCTTTCAGCAAAGCTGGATTAAATCGCCATAATTTTAATTTTGGGGGTTTCCCCAAATTTATTTTTAATAGTAGTGGATGGTGATCAGATAAGATTCGTGGTCCTAAGGTTAGATCCTGTATTAAAGAGAAATGTTCGCAGGGGATGAAACAGTAATCAAGGCGAGGGTATGTTTGAAAGTGAGCTGAGTAAAAAGAAAATCCGGATCCGAAGGGAAAAGTCTCCTCCAAATATCCTCTGTGCCCAGGTGAGAAAGTGTGCCCTTTAAATATTTGAGGGAGGCAGAAGATCTATAGGCCCGAGGGAACGGGGGTATCCTGTTGTGGTGAAAGGGCTACATTGAAGTCTCCCCCCATAATTAAAATACCCTGATGAACAGATAAAACTTTCTGCAAGAAAGTCCGGATCACTCAGAGAGATGACTGGGGAGGGAACTAAACGTTAACCAGAGTGACCTCCTGAGAGTATAATGTACCTGTTAATATAACATATCTCCCCGTGGCATCTGCTATAACCTTACGCACCTCTAAAGGTGTGGAGGATGGTACTAGTATGGCGGTCCCTCATCTTTTGTAGCTGGAATGAGATGACGCATATACCTCATCACGACGGCCCCACTTCAGTTTCTGATACTCTGAATCTGGCAAATGGGTCTCTTGAAGGAAAAAGAGGTCCGCCACCTGCCTGTTTAAATATTGCATGAGGCGGTATCTTTTAATTGGGCTGTGAATCCCATTTACAGTCATTGAGAATATTTTAATTGGGTTAACCACCATTTATGATAAGTACAGGTTTCTTGACAAGAAGGAGATTCCAGCACAATAAAGCATAGATCAAAATCTTGATGTGTGTGTCTCTTTTTCCTTATAGTTTGCTGAACTAAAATACTGTAATATATAGGCCAAACATCAGCCTTAAAGGGACACTGTCAACCCCCTTAGGTCTCAAAGTGTCCCTAGTTTAAAAAACACATTTTATGATTGCCAGCATTCTGTAAAGACTGCTGATGTAGCTGGTAGTTTGATTCTGATTCTTTTTTTCTTTAAAAAATTGAAAAACAGAGTGTTCACCGTACTGGTGTTACCACACAGAAACAGGTTTGTTTACATTCCTTGATCAGCTCCAACTGCATCTTTTCTGGACTTGGGAACACCCATGACACAGTCTAACGACTCATGATGCAGTGGAAGCTAGGAGGCTATTGCATCATGAGTGACTGCATTGTTTGGGGGTGTTTCTAATGCTCAGGAAGTATGCAGTAAGAACAGACACAGGATTGTAAACAAAACAAAGTTGTTTATAAATATACATTAGCATGCATTTCAGTTCTACTAAACAAGGAGACAGCCAAAACAAACAGCAACATCAATGCATTTTAGAGAAGGTAAGCAATCATAAAATGTAGTTTTTTAACTAGAAATAATATGATGAAAAACAGGTTGACAGTGTCCCTTTAACAACTAATTTAATTGGTTGGCTAACCCCCAAAAGGAAAACCTCTGTATTATCATAGTAGAGTCCAGGGTACCAAGTAATGGAGAGAGAAAATCCCTCATCTCTCCCAAACTCTTCTCTAAAACTCGAGGAGTGTATGTAAAAACCAATAACTAGTATATACAAGTTGATGCTGACTTCCAAAATGGAGGGAGGAAAATGTGACTTCTCCTGAGCACCTCTGGTCCGAAAAATAGAGACCCGGGTGTTGGAACTGTAGTCCCATATTGAATGGGAAGTGGTCCCAAAGAGGTTGAAGCCCTCGTTGTAGGATCATCATTCGAGGAGAAACACTCCCCTGCATTAGGTCAGGAAAATGGAGCCCCCCTTATTGCTGTTGTTTTCCTTCCATAAATCTAGCGCTTAAGCAAGGGCAATTTAATACCCCATTAGGTGCCCCCCTCTGTACAGTCCCCCCACTGAAATAGAAATGGCCTCCTTGTACTTCCTCCCACCAACGGGAAATCGTTGTAGTTGTATTCCATCCCTTCTTTATTCAGCTGTGAGCTGTGTGGGAAATTCTATATTACACTTGATATCTGCAACAACGTGCACTTTTGCTCAATTCTGTGGGAGGTGAAACTAACTGCCCTTGGTAATTGCTTTTTATTTACATATTTATTTAGTGTTTAACCAAGAAGGGGCTTGCAAACTCTGTTTATCTTGTGAGTAACTTCAGAAGGATTTAAATACTGCATTTGGGTAGACCCTTGGAGGTAGCTAGATTGTCTACTAGGATTTTCTGACAGTTAAACTATTTTTAAATAAATTACAGGTGGCTGAAGTTGAATAAGGAGCTTGCAAACTCTGCTTAACTTGGAAGTAACTTCATAAGGGTTTAAATACTGCATTTTGGTTGTCCCTTGGGGGTAGCTGGATTAACTACTAGGATTTTGGGACAGAAACTATTTTTAAATAATTTACTGGTGCGTAGGATTTTGTGATAGTTAAACTATTTTTAGATAAGTTACTGGAGGTTAGTTGAATTACTATAAAGGGCAGTACTCACCAGGGTGGTGGAGCAGTGGTGTATTTGATTATTTCTAACAGTCACCTGTGGTTGTGGACTACCCCCCCCTTCCCCCCCCCCGGCATGTCATTTCCTTATAGCCAAAGTTCTGCAATCACTTCCTCAACAGGTCTTGGGGCAGAACTGTCATATTCTTAATAATCCATCACGGTGCATACAGGGTAAGAACACGCCACCAAAAAAAAAAAAATTATATGTATTACATGTTGTACATTATAAGGGAGAGGGACATGTGGGGAGTGGTGCAATGCATTGGCTGTGGAGCAGCAGTTTTCCTGGAGACATTCTGGAAACTGCGTTGCTGTCCTATTTGCAGGCAACTGTCAGCTCTGAGGGAGGAGATTGCCCACCTCTAGGCTGAACTGGCAAGGACTAAGGAGGTCTCCCCCACTCAAAGAGCACCACTGCCACAACCACTGCCTCAGAGGTTGCCAAGTATGAAGAGCAGTTGGACCACAGTGGGTTCTGGGAGGGTGCGGGTGGTGGAACAGAGGCAAAGGCCCCTAGTTGTACCTCTACACAAATCATATGCCAGTCTGGCAGAGCAAGGTTCCTCTATGATGGCACCCTCAGTGGAAACCAAGAAGAATGCTGAGGACATCCACAAGGGAGACCCACAAAAGGGTGGAAAGGGACACCACAGGGGAAGGAAGCAGCTTCTGATAGGGGACTCAATTGTTAGGGGGGTAGAATTGGGGAAGGGAGAGGAGAGGAAGTAAGGTGCCTGCCTGGTGCCATGGCTTAGAGGGACAAGAAGCGAATCCTCACGATTGCAGAAGCAGCATTAAATTAAATTAAATTTCAATATCACCAAGTGCAAGGTGTTGTATCTTGTTCGGGGAAACCCTAAACACAGGTACACCCTGGGAGGGGAGGCGCTGGAGGCCTCAATAGGGGAAAAAGACCTAGGGGTCATGGTGGATGCATCTATAAATAACTCTGAGCAGTGCAGGAGAGCGGCTAGCAAGGCAAACAGGATGTTGGGATGCATCGTAAGGAGGATCACCTCTAGGAGCAAGGAAGTGATTCTGCTGCTGTACAATGGACTGGTTAGACCACACCCTTGAGTACTGTGTACAGTACTGGAGACCACACTTGAAGAGGGACATACAGCTCCTGGAGAGGGTACAGAGGAGGGCAACTAAGATGATACGAGGGCTAGGATTTGACGATGAGGACAGACTTGAGGAGCTCTGCCTGTTTTCATTGGAGGAGAGGAGACAGGGGGACATGATTGAGGTCTCAAGTACCTCAAGGAATAAATAGGGTAAACATGGAGGGATCTTAGACTAAAGCAGGGAGGTATCACCAGAGGGCATGGTTTGAAGTTGGAAGGTGGAAGGGTGAGGGGGAAAAGAGGAGGAGGTTTTCACTGAGAGGGTGGTGGACCCTTGGAATGCACTGCCTGGCGAGCTGGTTCAGAGATCTACAGTGGAGGGCTTCAAGAGAGGGTGGGACAGACACAGAAAGTGGATGTATCAGATGATGGCCTGTCCCAGGGGGGTTGGGGTGGATGATAGGGGTTTCTGGAGCACAAGGGATGGGAGGGCCTCGGCACCCAACTAAGGATCTAAGGTTCGAGCAGACTCGATAGACCGTAAGGCCTAATCTGCTGGCAAATAGTATGTTAGCATCACAGGAGAGGGAACTAGATATCATTGTCCACCTTAGGACAAATGACCTAGCTAGGCATGGAATCAGTGCAGTGCAGGATGAATTTGTGGAGTTGGGGAGGGGCCTCTGACAGGTAGCAAGCACGGTTACCTTCTCAGAGGTGCTGCCAGTCCATGGCAGGGGTGAGGCTAGGGTACTGCACACCATGCAGTTTAATGAATGGTTGCAAAACTGGTGCAGAGCACAGGGCTTTGGCTTCATTGGGGACTGGGGGTACACCTGGAGCATAAGCAGATTTGGGGGGGGGGCTAAGGGTGCTATAGCTCCCCCATCATGGAGCTCCTCTATTAGTAACACACTGTGCTGCATTCTTAATCAGTATGCACTACTGCCTCCATGAAAGCTGCCTGAGCCACACAGGACTCATCTGTCCTCCAGCAGAGCTGGCCTTAGCTAGGTACAAACTGTGCCCCTGCACCTTGGGGACCATGCTCATCTGTCCTCCAGCAGAGCTGGCCTTAGCTAGGTGCAAACTGTGCCCCTGCACCTTGGGGACCCATGCTCATCTGTCCTCCAGCAGAGCTGGCCTTAGCTAGGTGCAAACTGTGCCCCTGCACCTTGGGGTCACATGCTCATCTGTCCTCCAGCAGAGCTGGCCTTAGCTAGGTGCAACCTGTGCCCCTGCACCTTGGGGGCCCATGCTCATCTGTCCTCCAGCAGAGCTGGCCTTAGCTAGGTGCAAACTGTGCCCCTGCACCTTGGGGGCCCATGCTCATCTGTCCTCCAGAAGAGCTGGCCTTAGCTAGGTGCAAACTGTGCCCCTGCACCTTGGGGGCCCATGCTCATCTGTCCTCCTGCAGAGCTGGCCTTAGCTAGGTGCAAACTGTGCCCCTGCATCTTGGGGCTCATGTTTTTTTCTTGAAGGAAAAAAAAATAATTTAAAACATTTAAAAATGTCTAAATTTTGTTAGAGATGAAAATGTTTACCAGCAAATGAAAGTGGAAGACAACTGGCTCTGTAACTGTTACAAAAGGTGGGGGCAGCTTCGTTGCAGTGGAAAAGCTTAGGTTAAGTAAGTGCTAATGATGTTAATGGCCATACTTTACACCTCCCAGGTTGACTACTTTCACAAACAAAGGGATATATTGACAAGAGAACTTGTTTGTAACCTGGACATGTAGGTGAAACAATTGATATGACAAAATCTGTTTCAAAAGTATGTGAGCACTCAAAATGGTTTAAAAACCTTACCAGCACAGAGCAAAACTGGATTTCTTGATAGGGACCCTGAAAACCTGATCACCGTGTAAAAAACTGACAGGTGGCAACCTTACTGGCGCCCCATGATAATCCTCTCTATTCTCTCTCACTCACACCTCCAGAAAAGTTAAGTTGTTTAACTTGTTTGCAAATCAGAGTATCTGAGGTGTGAGTGTCCAGTGATGATGGCCCTGTCCTTACAGAAATGAATACGGTAGTAGTACCGCACGTACTTAAGTTCTTGCTCCAGGCTCAGTCAGATTCATTTCCAGTGGTGAAGTCAAATAATTTAGTGCAGTCAATGGCAATAATTAAAAGATGCTGGTTAAACTAGCAGGGGGCAGCTGCTGGGATTGGACAGGGCATTAGTGTTCCATCAAACTGGGTGTGTAATAAATGTAGTATTAGTGTTATTAATTTCTAGTATGGGGTGTTTAAATTCATGACATTAAAATTGTTTAAGGTCACTGCTAGTTTTGTCCTATATGGCAAATTGATTTTGGTGTGGATTTGCAGGAGAGGGAGTTGGAGAGTAGTGCCCTCCTGTAGCATGCTAGGAATGGTACAAAACTAATGCTGGGGCAGGTCTGGTCTCAGTGACAGCATGAACCAGGAAAGGCAGAAACTGGTACAGGAGACCTTTGAACTGAGGTAAAAACTTCAGCATGTACTGTATGTCTAATCTGTGTTGTCTTTTCAGTCGTGGTTGTACAGTGTGAATGAGCACAGAGGGAATTAACAGACATAGGGACTTTGAAGGTGTTCTGCTGTATATTATGGCATGTGCAGGAGTTTCTGCATGCTTGGAGAGCAAAATTGCCAACAGAAGTCATAAGACCGTGTTTGGCTCATTGACACAGACATTTACAAAACTGGAAAAAAGAGTGATAGAATCAAATATTTTGTTTATGTAGTTCTATGTGTTGAATTTGGGGGGGGGGCAAGTTGTAATGTACCCAAGCAAGTGCTGTTGCTAATAAAAAAATGCATTTTTATATTTGTTTAAAAACTGTTTTTCTGTCTGCTTACTGACTTCTTGGGCCTATCATGAAAATGAGATGCCTCATATCAAGGGGTTATCCCAGTAAAGGAAATTTTAAAACAATAAAAAATATTTTATTTATTTAAAAATGTAGTTTCTTTGGAATAAATTGTTCTATAGAATAAAATATGTTTTGCAAAAATAACAAGCAGACTTGAAATTATATTTTCAGAAACTAGATAACAAAGTGACTTTGTTCCCATATTTCTATAGTTATTGTATTTATTTATGATGTAAGGTTGGGGGATAGGTTAATCTGTACTGCAGGACACACTGGGATGGGTTGGCTTTATGGTAATGTCATAATGTGCTTGAGTGAGTGATATGTGTGAACTTGTTTACTTGGATTGTCATTGAATTTGTCTTCATCGCCAAGTCTCTTTCAACTTGTCTGATTTTTATGTGTTTCGGATGTGCTGCTGCCCAGCTGCAGTCTTTTGGTAGTTTGTGGGTTTTTTTTTTTTTTTGGGGGGGGTGCAGGGTATTTTGGGAAACATACAGTCATGTGGACTGTGGAGACTCTGAGGATGGTGCTAGGGTGCAACTAACAAAGCATGGGGAGGGAGGAAATGAGTAACAATTGCATTAGAAATACCCTCCAAAATGCACCAGAATGCACCAAAATGTTAAAAAATTTCTGGGAGGCATAGCTGGCTCACCAGACCCACAGCCTATTATTTTTATTTTTTTATCTGACTTGAGCTCCCACATCTATAGGACTAGAGATGAAGGTCTATACTGGCACGATGGTCTGCATCTGTCCACGAAGGGAACCAAGCTCCTAAGTGACAGGTTTAAATGCTTCCTTGGCAAGCTTTTAAAACTAGCCAAGGGGGGAGGTGCTGATAACGGGCAGGAAATTTCAAGCCTCCCCCCACAAAACATGGCAGGTAGTAAAGTAAACACTGAGGTACAGAGTTCAACAGAGGGCAGGACAGGGGTAAATGGAAAAATAGACAAGGGCAATAAGAGCAGGGATGGGGGGAAAAAAGGATAAAGCCAGCATTAAATGGAGGGTAATGATTACCAGTGCCCGTAGTCTGGGAACCAAGCTTCCTGAGCTAGTAGCCCTGATGGAAGATGAAATATTGGATATTGTGGCAGTCACGAAAACATGGTACACGGAGAACCATGACTGGGATGTCAACATACCGGGGTACACAGTCTACAGAAGGGACAGGGAGGGGAAAAGAGGAGGTGGAGTAGCTCTATACATAAGGGAAGGGATCAAAGCTACAGAACTAAAAAGTAAAGGGGGAGGACAAGAGGCACTCTGGGTCACCGTGGAGACAGGGAATGACATCACAGTCCGCACAGGGGTTGTATACAGACCCCCGTCTCAAGGGGAGGAAACGGACAAGAAAATGATAGAAGACATTCTCAAAATGGCTGAAAAAGGGAAGATATTGTTGATGGGGGACCTGAATATGCCAGATGTTAACTGGATGACATGTACTGCAGCCACATCCAAGAGCAGGGTCATTCTCGATGCCCTGCAGGGGGCAGGCCTTAGACAGCTAGTGTTGGAACTCACTCGGGAGGGAACAATACTAGACCTGGTACTCTCAAATGGAGAGAAGATCACAAATTTAGAAGTCAGTAGACATCTGGGAACAAGTGACCACTGCACAGTGTGCTTCACAATAAGCACAACCATGGAGACAAGCCGTACAAAAACAAGGATACTGGACTTTAGACGGGCCGACTTTGGCAAAATGGGTGAATACCTAAGGAATGCACTAGCAAATGGTCAAAAAGGAGGGATGGAAGAACAATGGAGAAAAATCAAAACTGCTATCATAGAGGCAACAAGCCTTTGTCTGAAACTAATAAAGAAAACAAAGCGGAGTAAAAAACCACTATGGTTCTCAAAAGAGGTGGCAGGGAAGGTTAAGGAGAAAAAGGCTGTATTCAAAAAGTATAAGGAATCACAGAAGGAGCACGACAGGGAACTGTATCAATTAAAGCAGAAAGAAGTGGGAAAGGCAGTCAGAATAGCAAAGGCCCAAACCAAGGAAAAATAGCCAGCTCAGTTAAGAAGGGGGATAAAACCTTCTATAGGTACATTAAGGAGCATAGAAAGGTTGAGGGAGGAATAGTAAAGATTAATAAAGGAGGGGAAGTGGGCAGAGGGAGACAGTGAAAAGGTAGAGATACTGAATGAATACTTTGCTCAGTATTCACAAAAGAAGATGAGGAGGAATTACCTAAACCAGACAATAGAAGCACTCTGGATAGGGGGGTTGACACCAGTCCATTTACAGAAGAAAGAGTCCTGAAAGAACTCCTAAAACTCAAGGTGGACAAAGCAATGGAGCCTGATGGGATTCACCCCAGAATCCTAAAAGAACTAAGGGAGGACCTAGTGACACCACCGACCACACTTTTTAACAAATCATGGGAGGATGGGGTAGTACCTGAGGACTGGAGGAGGGCAGATGTGATTCCCCTTCACAAAAGTGGGAGCAAGGCAGAAGCAGGAAACTACAGACTTGTAAGTTTGACCTCAGTGGTAGGGAAAATGATGGAATCACTTCTGAAAGAAATAATTGTTGAGTACCTAGAGGCTAATGGCACAGGACCCAAGGCAGCATGGATTTATAGCAGGAAGGTCATGTCAGAGAAATCTAATTGATTTTTTGACTGGGTGACCGAAGTAATAGACCAGGGAGGGGCTGTGAATATGGCCTACCTAGACTTTAGCAAGGCATTTGACACAGTCCCGCACAAAAGACTAATAATCAAGTTAGCCAGCCTGGGAGTGGGTTCCAGGGTGGTAGCCTGGGTAGCAAACTGGCTGCACAACAGGACATAGAAGGTAATAGTGAATGGAACACATTCAGAAGAAAGGGGGGTTACTAGTGGAGTACCTCAGGGTTCAGTACTGGGTATAGTCCTATTTAACATCTTTATAGGTGACATTGCAGAGGGTCTGGAGGAAAGGTATGCCTCTTTGCAGATGACACAAAGATCTGTAACAGAGTTGATACACAAGGGGGGTAGAAAGGATGAGAAGGGACTTGGCAAGATTGGAGGAATGGTCAGACATATGGCAACTTAGATTCAATGCAAAGAAGTGCAAAGTAATGCACCTGGGAAACAAAAACCCAGGAGAAGAGTACACAATAGTAGGGGAGGTACTAACAACAACAAAAATGGAAAGGGACTTTGCGGTAGTCATATCAAATGACCTAAAGGTGGGTAAGCAATGTGAGAAGTCAGTAAGGAGAGCCAGGGGGATACTGGAATGCATAGGAAGGGTCATCACAAGTAGAAAAAGGGAAGCGGTTATCCCTCTGTACAGTCAGTTGCTGAGACCCCATCTGGAATACTGTGTGCAGTTTTGGAGACCCCATCTACGCAAGGACATAGACAGGATGGAAGCAGTCCAGAGGAGGGCAACTAAAATGGTGCTGGGTCTGCATCAGAAACCATATGAAGAGAGACTGAGAGAGCTTAATATGCATACCCTTGATGAAAGGAGGGACGGGGGGACATGATAGAAACTTTCAAGTACCTCAAGGGAATCAACAAAGTCCAGGAGGGTAGCATCTTTCAGAAGAAGAGATGTGTAAGAACAAGGGGGCACAATTTAAAGATAGAGGGAGGACGGCTCAGGAGTAGTCTGAGGAAATTTTTTTTTCAGGGAGAGAGCGGTGGATGCATGGAACCGCCTTCCTGGGTAGGTTGTTGGGTCTAAAACAGTGGGGGAATTCAAACATGCATGGGACAGACATAAGGCAATTGTAGTGGGGGGTTTCAGGTAGGCTGTTGGTTAACTAGAATCTGCAGCTTATCCAATAGGAAGGGAAATGGGCAGACTGGGTGGGCCAAGTGGTCGTATCTGCCATCAAAGTCTATGTTTATACCATACTAGGGGTCAAAAAAGAAATTTATAATTAGAGTGGGGTCCAAAAACAAACACTCCAGATTGACTACTATATCTATTGGATAATAAAAACCTTCCCCCATGCACTCTCTCTCTCTCTCTCTCTCTCCCCCCCTCCCTTGTTTAGCACGTATTAGGGGAATTCCAGGGCCCATACCTCTCAACTGTCCCTCATTACGAGGGACATCCCTCATTTTACCCCTTAAAATTGCTCTGTCCCTCATGGAAAAGATGCTGCCCACACAGAGAATGTGCAGTAAATTCAGACTTTAAAGCAGAAATTCTTAATATTCTAAAATACTAAATCAAAAATAAACTTCGTATAAGTAAACAGTATGGTTTTTACAGTGTTCTGAGCTTGTATCTCCGTGCTTGAGGATGTGTCCCTCATTTTGAGGGTCTGTGTCCCTCACTTTGAGTGTCCAAAAATGTCCATGGCCCTCATTTCAGTGACAAAAGGTTGAGAGGTATGCCAGGGCCAGTCCTCCGTGCAACCAGGGGAATAGAGGGCGTGACGGGCCACCGGTCCTCCTCCAGCCAATGAAAATCTATGCGGAATTACCCCTAAAGTTGAGCACTGCCAAAAGGGTGTAAGTGAACCCCCTCCATTTGGGATCCCCAGAAGGAGAGTCAGATCAAGAGGAAGACTTGGTAGGTCAGGGCAAAGCTGGGGGGGGTGGAGGACCACCTAGGCCCGAGCAGCTATCCAACCAGTGGAGACTTTAATCTCAAGGGGAGGAACTGTAATAGGTCCTGGACCATCCTCCCCAGGCTATAGGGCTAAACCCAACCCATAAGGGGTCAGGAAGGAGCCACCCTCCAATCCAGCCCCTGACAACCAATCAGGGCACCCCCACCTCCCCAATCCCGAGAGGACCAAGAGCAAACCTAAGTAATGAAGTGGAACTGAGACATAAACTCTATCTTGGTCCTCCGCTTAATTAACCAGTAAACCCCTGTTTATTAGTAGGAGCAATCCTGTCCCTTCTATGTGTAACCCCTAGATGGCGCTATCCCAGGGGCTACTACCCCTGCCTGATTTGCCACTAACAGGTTGAGGGGCCTGGATCCAATGGCGGGTGCCTCCACCCAGAGGTCAGGGTTTGCAATAGTTAAACTAACTTGGTCACAGCCCTCTGGGACACTGCAACCCCCCTTTCTTCCCACTAGTGGCCCACACAATATATCAGAATTACCTTCACAGTATACACTTACCCCAGGTCTGGTTCCGGCACTGGGACCTCCTGTGAAATGAGATACAGTGCAACAATCACAGTACAGTACTTTAACATAGACAAATACCTCAGGCAGTATAACTTTGCTGAAACAAGCAGCTCTGATTTATTTAGGGGTATAACAAGGACGGGAAATCAGGTTAATTAGCTTATCACTCTAATAATCTACCTATGGCTCTGTGCACAGGCCTATCCCTATCAGTTACTGTCCCTGGGTACCCAAGCCCTAGTGGCTAGTCCAAACCGTGGCAGCTGGTAGGGGCCTTTCACACAGAGAAAAGGAGAATTAAACAGTCAGCAGTACAGTAATTCCATTTGGATTTAATGTGGCAATTCAACAGGAGCAACCCTGAATTAGTACTCACGACCTCCAAATAAGATAGGGTCCTTCAATGTCAGCAGGGCTCACTTGAGGTACACAAACCTCTTCACACATCCATATAAAAGAAAGTACTATACCAGGCAGGCTGCATCTGTATCCCGATCGCAATTACTGCACAATACCGGAGAACACACAGCAGATTCAGTTCCTGACAGACCGAGTGCAATTTTCAGCAATTCTTCCAGTCTTCTACAGGGTGAGCCTGGTTTCTACTCTTCAGAGATCCTTTGATTCTTTTCACAGGACGGATTCAGTCCAACAAGCTGTTACACAAGCTGCAGACCGGAACTCTGGGCCTTACACGTTTTGACTAAAACTGCACACTAAAAAGCACAGGCTCCTTCCTTCTTCACTGCCAAAGCTCAACTGCAACTCCAACCGACAAAAACGGGCACTTCCTTTGAGTTCCTCCCAGTTCTTGACTGAATTGGCTGTCACTCACAATAGACTGCTGCTGTTGGTCCAAAAGGCACTGAAGTCTAAACTACATCTCCCAGAGTCACTGCCCATACAATCCTCTTGTGGCTGGCTCAGATTATGAGTCCAAGTTCTGATTGTCAAGGCACCATTTAGAGCTAGCTTACCCCACACTGATTGGTCCAGTTTAGCAGTTCAAAACTAGAATGGGAACTAGCAGACACAGTTCTGACTGCAAAGAAAGCAGGTTAGACAAACTGTAATTTCATTATTACTCTAAATAATTTCTGGCAAACAGTTACATCTTTCAGATAGGTTCCCTTTGCACTCCTAGTGACTGCAAAAATGAAGTGAATTGGCAGCAGCTTGAGTGGTACCAATCAAAGAAACACACAGTCCCCCATACAAACTAATTATGTCTGCAAGCAGACAGCTCTTAAAGAGACAGTACCAGAGGCTCTAAAAACACTCACTGATAAATGGCTTAAATGCCAAACACCATTCAGGCTTGGAGCATTCAAGCAAGCTCCTGGAAGTCTTTTGGGAACCCCATTTGCAGGGGTTACACCCTTCCTAGCCTGGGAAAGCTTGGCGTCGCGTCAAGCAAGTACCCATAAGTTTCAACTGCAACCATATACATTTGCATTAGGCTCATACGTAATCATCAGTCAATATATCATTTTACCAAGAACATTTCTGAAACATTGCAGTGCGTCACTCTTTACACAGTATTACATACACATTGTACCATAACTCAAGTTATTACCTCTTGTACATGAAACCTGAAGAGAGGGCCTTCCCATCAGTTACCTTGGGGCTGGATGGGGCAAGGGCACCATATAGAGGGCAACACAAGTAACTTGGAGTTAGCACTGATGCTCAGTTTGGGCAGTGAGCTGGGGACACATCACTCCTTTATGGACAACATTGAGAGGCAAATCCACAGGCCTCCCAAGGGAATCATAACTGAGGTGCACCACAGGCTTTACAGCTCGACCAGTCTTTCTAGGGGAACTGTTACAGTCTCTGCACTCTGAGCCTCATTTTCAGCATTGTCCACACTTGTCAGGAGTCTCCATGGGGGTAGAGAGGCTAGAACTTGGGGCACTTTTCAGCTCCAGGAGTTACAGTTTCTGAGTCCACAACATTTGGCTCGCATGGAGAGCTTTGGACACTGGCAGTGGACTGTCAGGGCACTCAAAATACTCTTCTTGTTCGGTGTATCACCAGTCTGCCCCAATCTATCATTTTCCTCCCTGAAAGCTCAAACAGTTCAACCATGCACAATGATTCCATTTCATCTGATCTGATGCTTTGCACTTCACTTCTGGGAGCATTGGCTCCAGGGATGAAGCTGGGGCTTAAACAGTCCAGAAGGCCCAGCTTTGTCTCCAGTATTAAGGAGATTGCCCGAAACAATTGACTCAGTTCGTAAGAAGGATAGTATTCAAAGTCACTCTCACTTTCTTCCGATATGGACTGACAGTCATGCTCAACTGGGACTTGTGGAGGGAACACTTTAACTTTGCTTCTGTAGGTGCAGACTTTCTTGATCTTTTCTTAGCAGCAGCTCTAGTCACTGGTCCAGAGGGGCATCTTCTAGGGCTCAGACTCAATTAAGATTTGTCCAATGGGCAGTAAATGATTTCTATGCATTGTTTTTACATCTTTGAATTATTCTCAGGCCTTACTTTGTACACTGGCAGATCATCTAGTTTGCCCACTACAATGTGAGGGAGATGGTGCCATCTGTCAGCAATCTTGTGCTTGCCATGCAATCCCAGATTTCTTAGCAATACCCGATCTCCCTCCGGAGTTCCTGTGCTTTCACCTTTTATCATACCTTTCTTTGTTGGCCAGATTTCTTTTGGCAGCCATGGTTTGAGCCAGTTGGTACGCATGAGTTAGCTGGGCCTTTAACTTTGCACATACTGTAAATAGTTGTCAGCCTGAACCCCATCAGGAGAGACCCCAAAACACACATCTACTGGTAGTCGAGCTTCTCTTCCAAACATCAGGCGGTAGGGGAGAATCCAGTGGCATCACTTTGGTGCAGTTATAAGCATGTACCAGGGTGCTAATTTGTTGGCTCCATCTAGGCTTGTCCTTTGGGTGCAGGGTGCCTAGCATATCTAGCAAAGTGCGGTTGAAACGTTCAGGCTGTGGGTCCCCTGGGGGTGGTAAGGAGTGGTTCTGGACTTTCGCACTCCCCACAGAGAAAGCATCTCTTTGATCAGACGACTCTCAAAGTCTCTCCCTTGATCAGAATGGATTCTTTGTGGAGCCCCATAGTGAACAAAAAAGTTTTCTACAAGTACTTTGGCCACAGTGGATGCTTTCTGGTCTTTGGTGGGAAAGCTTGGGCATATCTCGTGAAATGGTCAGTGACCACCAGCACATTACTGATATTTCTTTGATCTGACTCCAAACTTAGAAAATCAATACAGACCAGCTCCATGGGTGCACTGGTGGTGATGTTAACAAGGGGCAGCCCTCTGGTGCAAAGCTTTCCTCTGTAAGCAGCGTACTACAAGTTCGAATGTGTTGCTCCACATCAGCCCCCATCTTAGGCCAATAGAATCTGGATCTTCACCAAGTCAAGTGTTCTGTCTATACCAAGGTGCCCCATGTGGTTGTGCAAGGACCTCAGTACTGAGTCTCGAAAGGCAGTGGGCAGCACTAGTTGTTGTTTGTCTGTCCCCTCTGTCTACTGTTTCTCTGTATAACAGTTTATTGATCAGTTTCAACTTAGGACCTTCTTTGTATAACAGTGCAGTTCTCAAATCAGTGGAGCGTAATTTGACACATCTTTTCCTGCATAGAGGGCTTCTAAAGCTGCTTTGATCATGGGATCGGCAGGTTGAGCCCACTGAATACTGTCATTGTCCAGCTGAGGCGGTGCACCAATGTCTATTGCAGAAAAGTGGCATAAGAGCAGGTATGCAATTCTCAGAGCTCCCAAGCAATCCACCATGCAGTCCACTGCGTCGTGGACATTTGTTCCTCCCTGTCAAACTTCCGGCAGAGTGCCCAATGTCAGGTTCTGCCAATCGGACCCAATCATTCTGGGGAACAGGCCTCCGGGAGAGAGCATCAGCATCTATGTGGTTCAGACCTGCTCGGTATTCGAGAGCATAGTCATATGTAGATAATGCAGAAAGCCACCTATGGCCAGTGGCATCCAACTTAGCTGAGGTCTGCACATAGGTCAAAGGATTATTGTCAGTTTTTACTAGTATTTTAGCCCCATACAAGTACTCATGGAATTGGTCAACAATAGCCCACTTCAAAGCTAGGAACTCTAACTTATGTACAGGATAGTTCTTTTCGGATGGGGTCAGGCTTCTACTGGCAAAGGCCACTGGTCTCAGGCCATTCTCGTGCTCTTGGTACAACACAGCCCCCAACCCTTGCAAGCTAGCATCAGTGTGCAGGACGAAGGTTTTCTTGGATCGGCATAGGCCAGCACTGGAGCATGGGTAAGTTGATATATGATCTCATGAAAAGCAGTCTCACAATCAGGGGTCCAGCGGCCCCAAATACTTCACTGGATGAAAATACACTCTTTCAGTCTTGAGGACGCTGACTTTTGGTATTTTTTGTGGGTTGGGGGATACCCTTGAGTAAGGTTAAGTAAAGGGCGGATCACTCTTGAATAGTCCTTGATAAAGCGCCGATAATAACCACAGAATCCCAGGAATCTTTGCAGTTCTTTTAGATTTTTGGGCTGTGGCCAGGTGGTCAAGGCCTCAACTTTACTTGGGTCGGTCTCTATTCCCTCGGTGGATACTATGTGTCCCACATACTTTACTGATGTTTGAAAAAATTGACACTTATCAATGGACAGTTTAAGGCCAAAGTCCTCCAGTCGGTCCAATACCTTAAATAATCTGCTCTCATGTTCCTCCAGTGAGCTGCCAAACACAATAACATCATCTAGGTATACCAGGCACTCTAGTAAGTTCATGTCCCCCACTGCACGCTCCATCAAACGTTGAAAAGTGGCTGGGGCACCTGAAATCCCTTGAGGCATCCTCATGAATTCATAGAAGCCAAGCGGACAGATAAAGGCTGTCTTTTCACGGTCCTCTGGGGCCATCGGGATCTGATAGTACCCACTGCGGAGATCCAGCACAGAGAACCACTTGCTCCCGTTTAGGCAGTCCAAAGCATCCTGAATGCGGGGCATTGTGTACTGATCAGGGATAGTCCGCGGTTTACAAAGTATAATCCACACACATCTTACTGTTCCATTCTTTTTCCTCACTACCACAATGGGGAAGCATAGGGCTTCTGGATTCTTGTATTACACCAGCAGCTAACATCTCTTGCAGATGCCGTCTCACATCATCTATGTCAGCAGGTGCCAGGCGTCGAGACCTCTCACGAAATGGTCTTCCGTCATGCAGCCGGATATTGTGCTCAGCTCCTTGCACGCATCCTACATCCCATTCCTTAAAGAAAACACCTGGTCTCTCTGGGCAAGCTCTCACTGATCTTCACTTTCCATTCAGCTGGCAGCGGAGTCGCCGAAATCAAACAAGTCAGGCGTTACTCTGTCATTCTTCCTTGAACTCTTGCTGCTGGGTAGCACTGCAGTGTCTGCACAATGCACATTAGCCAGGATGCAACCTCTGTTTACTCGAATGTCTCTTTCAGACACATTATGAACTTGGACCATTACCCTTCTGGCATAAGCATGGGCTCTAGCGGGCAAAATACTAGGCTTGACCAGCAGTCCCTCTGGCAATTTTCCATCGCCTGGTGCATCCAACATTAATATTTTATTCTTAACATCCTTTCTGATACGGACCTCTCCTGTAAGGTACACTGGGCATTTGCGCCAGGATCAGAGACTCAGGATCCTTCTTCCATACAATTCCGACCGGTTCCTCTGGTTCTGTTTTTCAGCATCTCTCTGTGCCTCATAGGCCTTCTTAATTAAAGCCGAACTCTTAAAGCTCTACTAGTCTTTGACCTCTGTTTTTCATAACACAACTGTGCCAGCCTTCCAACATATGAGCATTTGTTCCAATCAACAAAGGACACCATCATACAGTCCAGTGGGGGACACACTAAGGCTAGGGTCTCTACTTGTTCGGCCACTCCAGCCACGGAGGTGGGGAAAGACAGCCAAATTCGGATATACCCGGAATAGGGGTAGGCCTTCTCACTTAACCCCCATACATGCAGTCCTTCTAATGGTTGTAAGGGTACGTCTGACAAATGCTTCTGATACCAATCTTGGAACATAATTGTCACTTGGGAGCCACTGTCTAATATAGCTCTTGTAGACACTCCGTTCACCTTTACAGTGGTCTCCATGGAGGGACCCACTATTCTGGACCAGTCTGGAGAGGCGGTAGTGGGGGCCTGGGCAACTGACCTTGCCACAAAAGGACGTGAATTAGCATTTTGGTGCCTCACTGGGATCATGTCGCACCTCTTAACCACTGATTTCTTCTCCGAGCTCTCCTTGTAGCCTATATGCAACTTTGTCAGTGTCTTTGGGGACTGGCATTCCCTTTCATGTGCCCATCTTTCCCACAATTATAGCAAAACATACTTTCTGGAGTTTGAGCTGGCCGAGCACACTGGGAGCCAGGGCGGGGTATTACTAACTGGAAACCTTGGTGCCATCTCTGTCTGCGGCGTGATAAGCATTTGGAGACATCTCGTCAGTTTCTCCACTTCCATGGTCAAGGAATCGAGTTCGAGCTGTTATCAGCAGGAGATACATGGGTGGGTACCCCCCACCCCCATAGCAGATGCAGTCGGATATAGGTCAGGGCCTGTACTTGCAGGCGTGGCCTTCATAAAGGACTGTTTTGAATTCCGGATCTCTCTCAACAGTTCGCCCCATTGTGACATATCTTTTCCTTGTCAGAGCACTCATTGACTGCCAACCTCTGCCCCTGAACTTCACTTGATGGGTCACCCTCAGTCACTCGGTCGAGCCGCAGCTATTGGTGCAGGTCCCTCCCGAGGTCGTCTTTCTCAACTCCTCGAATTTCTCTCATTAACTCATCATAGAGGGTGGGGATTCCAGTCGATCTGCCAGGTGTAACTGAAGCAACAGCAGTTCTGAGAAGGGGCAGACTTAAGGATCCTGTCCAGCCTGGTTCGTCCAGTTCAATCGCTGGCAAACTACCTTTCTGAGGCATTCTTGCAACAATTTTTCCAGCCGAGATACATACACAGACAACAACTCCCTTGGTACTGTTGTGCATCTCTTACTCTCACCATAGGTCCTCATCAGAATCTGGGCTCCCATACACATTCTCCAAGGCCTCAAGATAGGCCTGTGCAGTCGCCTAGGGTTACTGGCCCGCTTAGCACTGGATGGTAGCCAGGGCAGGCCTCGGAGGCTCTCACTAACCCTCTTCGCTTTTCACCTTCCGAGCATTGCCATTCTAGCACTTGGGGGCAACATAGTCTCATCCAGGTCTCCCAGTCATCCTCCCTTGGGGGTGGGAGGGTGCCAGAGAGATCCTCAACCTTCGGTAAGAGTCGGACTAATGGCAGGTGCAGAAATAGAGTCTGCATTGGTTCAGCCACCATTACGGGCACTGGAGCAGGAGAGGGTGTTGGGGAGGAACACTCCCAGGTGGCAAGAATAGTTTCTTCAAGTCCTCCACAGTTTTCCCTCTCCAGCAACCATTCAGCAAATTTCTCCTCAAAAGTTTCAGATAGTGGTGGGGCTGATTCCCCGGTCTTACTGTCCTTAGTTATCACTCTCCAAGCAGTGAGGGCTCCTCTGGGGTAATGGTCTGTGGCACTTTGGAGCTATCTATGGGATCCTTAAACTCTACTAGGGCCAGGAAAGTGTGGGTGAGCAGATTAGCATGCCGACCCACCACCACAGGGTTTTGTAAACCTTCCACCTTGGAAAGTACTCCCTGCACAGTGTCCGTATTGATACCCAGGGGATGTCCAGGATAAGCATAGCATTTTGGGGTCGATCTCCTCCCCAGTACACCACTCCACCAGCCGTGCACAGCCACTTCTGTCGGGTACCCATTTTTTCTTAACAGTGGTTCAGAATATGGCCACTAGAGGACACACAATCCCAGCGGTGAGCCTCCAAGATGTAACCCCTAGATGGTGCTATCCCAGGGCTACTACCCTGCCTGATTTGCCACTAACAGGTTGAGGGGCCTGGATCCAATGGCGGTGCCTCCACCCAGAGGTCAGGGTTTGCAATAGTTAAACTAACTTGTCACAGCCCTCTGGGACACTGCACCCCCTTTCTTCCCACTAGTGGCCCACACAATATATCAGAATTACCTTCACAGTATACACTTACCCCAGGTCTGGTTCCGGCACTGGGACCTCCTGTGAAATGAGATACAGTGCAACAATCACAGTACAGTACTTTAACATAGACAAATACCTCAGGCAGTATAACTTTGCTGAAACAAGCAGCTCTGATTTATTTAGGGTATAACAAGGACGGGAAATCAGGTTAATTAGCTTATCACTCTAATAATCTCATCTATGGCTCTGTGCACAGGCCTATCCCTATCAGTTACTGTCCCTGGGTACCCAAGCCCTAGTGGCTAGTCCAAACCGTGGCAGCTGGTAGGGCCCTTTCACACAGAGAAAAGGAGAATTAAACAGTCAGCAGTACAGTAATTCCATTTGGATTTAATGTGGCAATTCAACAGGGAGCAACCCTGAATTAGTACTCACGACCTCCAAATAAGATAGGGTCCTTCAATGTCAGCAGGGCTCACTTGAGGTACACAAACCTCTTCACACATCCATATAAAAGAAAGTACTATACCAGGCAGGCTGCATCTGTATCCCGTCGTCATTACTGCACAATACCCGGAGAACACACAGCAGATTCAGTTCCTGACAGACCGAGTGCAATTTTCAGCAATTCTTCCAGTCTTCTACAGGGTGAGCCTGGTTTCTACTCTTCAGAGATCCTTTGATTCTTTTCACAGGACGGATTCAGTCCTAACAAGCTGTTACAAAGCTGCAGACCGGAACTCTGGGCCTTACACACGTTTTTGACTAAACTGCACACTAAAAAGCACAGGGCTCCTTCCTTCTTCACTGCCAAAGCTCAACTGCAACTCCAACCGACAAAAACGGCACTTCCTTTGAGTTCCTCCCAGTTCTTGACTGAATTGGCTGTCACTCACAATAGACTGCTGCTGTTGGTCCAAAAGGCACTGAAGTCTAAACTACATCTCCCAGAGTCACTGCCCATACAATCCTCTTGTGGCTGGCTCAGATTATGAGTCCAAGTTCTGATTCGTCCAAGGCACCATTTTAGAGCTAGCTTACCCCACACTGATTGGTCCAGTTTAGCAGTTCAAAACTAGAATGGGAACTAGCAGACACAGTTCTGACTGCAGAAAGCAGGTTAGACAAACTGTAATTTCATTATTACTCTAAATAATTTCTGGCAAACAGTTACATCTTTCAGATAGGTTCCTTTGCACTCTAGTGACTGCAAAAATGAAGTGAATTGCAGCAGCTTGAGTGGTACTCAATCAAAGAAACACACAGTCCCCATACAAACTAATTATGTCTGCAAGCAGACAGCTCTTAAAGAGACAGTACCAGAGGCTCTAAAAACACTCACTGATAAATGGCTTAAATGCCAAACACCATTCAGGCTTGGAGCATTCAAGCAAGCTCCTGGAAGTCTTTTGGGAACCCCCATTTGCAGGGGGGTTACATATGCACATTATGAGTCGACCATAGTCCCAGCCTGGGTTTAGAGTCTCAGCCCCAATGTAGGTTAATACTACCCTTGAGGGCTGTAAGTACTCAGATCAGGTTCAAATAAGCCCAGAAGTCTCACGGAGATAAAGTTAGGGGAGGACCTCCACCATGAGGGAATCTTGCGATCGAGTACTGGGGTGGGGGGCACAGAAGGCCAAGGAGGGACCGTGAGGTAGGGGCGGGAGGATCGGGACCCACACAACAAGTACTGAGAGCGAGTGCAGGCAAGCCCGAGACCACAATAAGCAGCAACCCCCCCCCCCCGCTAGGCAGGCACCAGACCAAACCGTGCAAACCTCCCACCTGGAGTCCCAGAGCCATCCAGAAATTATTGTTCCCCGGTACCAGCAGCATGGTGCTCATTAAGAAATGGGGCCCCGTAACTCCCCGCTGTGTGTCCAGTAAGTCCACTAATGTTACGATCAAAAATCTGAAGCCAGTCGCTGAAGCTAAGATTTAACTGTCCCTGGGAATCCATTCCTAATTCAGTCTCAATATTATCCCTGTATCGCCCAAGGAAAAAGTAGATGGTAAAGTACTTATTTGTTGAAACAGTGGGTTGCTGGAGTCCGAAAGTAGAGGTTGCACGCGAGGGGCATGACACATCAGACAGGGGTCACGAGGAGGATGCGAGGAGATCGGGGCCCCACGCCACAGATCAGCTGGTGGTTTGATAGCTTAGGTGGAGGTTCTTAGCCTGTCCGTATCAAGTATCCTCTGGTTGCTGCCCAATTTAGGGGAAATCAGACACGGGCCACAATCTTATTGAGTGCCTGTGGGAAAGGCGACGATCATTTTTGCCGAGTAGGGGGTCTTAAATTTTATCTTGTTAGCTCGCAAGGGGAAAAGTGAGTGTATTCGCTCCTCAAGGGTTGTGTTGAGGGCGCATAATCATTATCCACAAAGAATCTTTTGTTGTTATAGTAGAGTACTTTCTGAGCCCATGCTTTTTGCAAAAGAGTCTCTTTTATGGAGTAATTGAGAAATCAGGCTACAATAGATCGCGGGCGTGAAGCTGGAGGTGGTTTAGGCTCGGGGCTCGGTGGGCCCTCTCAATATCAATAGGGAAATCCAGGCCTAGATCCAGCGTGGTCCGGAGGAGATGGTTGAGGAAGGCCTGCACGTTGTCACCCTTCTCTCCCTCCAGGATTCCATAAAAGTGAAGGTCTTTCCTTCGAGCTCTGTTTTCTGTGTGTAACCCCTAGATGGCGCTATCCCAGGGGCTACTACCCCTGCCTGATTTGCCACTAACAGGTTGAGGGGCCTGGATCCAATGGTGGGTGCCTCCACCCAGAGGTCAGGGTTTGCAATAGTTAAACTTACTTGGTCACAGCCCTCTGGGACACTGCAACCCCTTCTTCCCACTAGTGGCCCACAATATAGCAGAATTACCTTCACAGTATACACTTACCCCAAGGCTGGTTCAGGCACCGGACATCCTGTAAAATAAGATACAGTGCAACAATCACAGTACAGTACTTTAACATAGACAAATACCTCAGGTATAACTTTGTTGAAACAAACAGCTCTGATTTATTTAGGGGATATAACAAGGACAGGGGAAATCAGGTTAATTAGCTTATCACTTTACTATCTCACTATGGCTCTGTGCACAGGCCTATCCCTACCAGTTACTGTCCCTGGGTACCCAGGCCCCTAGTAAGCTAGTCCAAACCGTGGCAGCTGGTAGGGGCCCTTTCACACAGAGAAAAGGAAAATTAAACAGTCAGCAGTACAGTAATTCCATTTGGATTTAATGTGGCAATTCAACAGGGAGCGACCCCGAATTAGTACTCACGACCTCCAAAGAAGATATGGTCCTTCAATGTCAGCAGGGCTACTTTTGATCTCCAAGAGACTCCTCACACATTTATATGGTAAAAAAAAGAAAGCACTATACCAGGCAGGCTGCATCTGTATCCCAATCGCAATTACTGCACAATAACCAGGAGAACACACAGCAGATTCAGTTCCTGACAGACCGAGTGTAATTCAACAATTTCTTCAGTCTTCTACAGGGTGAGCCTGGTTTCTACTCTTCAGAGATCCTTTGATTCTTTTCACAGGACGGATTCAGTCTAACAAGCAGTTACACAAGTTGTAGACCGAACTCTGGGCCTTGCACACGTTTTTGACTGAAACTGTGCACTGAAGGAGCACAGGGTTTCTTTCCCTTCACTTTCAGATCTCAAACTGAAACTCCCAACAGACAAAAACCGGCACTTCCTTTGAGTTCCTCCCAGTTCTTGACTGGATTGGCTGTCACTCACAATAGACTGCTGCTGTGGTCCAAAAAGGCACCAAGTCTAAACTACATCTCCCAGAGTCACTGCCCATACAATCCTCTTGTGGCTGGCTCAGATTATGAGTCCCAAGTTCTGATTCGTCCAAGGCATCATTTTAGAGCTAGTTTACCCCACACTGATTGGTCCAGTTCAGCAGTTCAAAACCAGAATGGGGAACTAGGCAGACAGTTCTGACTGCAAAGAAAGCAGGTTAGACAAACTGTAATTTTATTATTACTGTAAAATGATTTCTGGCAATCAGTTACATCTTTCAGACAGGTTCCCTTTGCACTCCTAGTGACTGCAAAATGGGGTGAATTGCAGCAGCTTGAGTGGTACTCAATCAAAGAAACACACAGTCCCCCATACAAACTAATTATGTCTGCAAGCAGACAGCTCTTAAAGAGACAGTACCAGAGGTTCTAAAAACACTCACTGATAAATGGCTTAAACGCCAAACACCATTCAGGCTTGGAGCATTCAAGCAAGCTCCTGGAAGTCTTTTGGGAACCCCCATTTGCAGGGGGGTTACACCCTTCCTGGCCTGGGAAAAGCTTGACGTCCGCGTCAAGCAAGTACCCCCATAAGTTTCAACTGCAACCATATACATTTGCATTAGGCTCACACATGTAATCATCAGTCAATACATCATTTTACCAAGAACCATTTCTGAAACATTGCAGTACGTCCTCTTACACAGTATAACACACACATTGTACCATAACTCAAGTTATTACCTCTTGTACATGAAACCTGAAGAGAGGGACCCTTCCCTATCAGTTACCTTGGGGCTGGACGGGCAAGGGCACCATACTTAGAGGGCAACACAAGTAACTTGGAGTTAGCACTAACGCCAGTTTGGGCAATGAGCCTCGGGACACATACACTCCTTTATGGACAACATTGAGAGGCAGGTCCACTGGCGCCCAGGGAATCATAACTGAGGTGCACCACAGGCTTTACAGCTCAACAGTCTTTCTAGGGGAGCTGTTACAGTCTCTGCACTCTGAGCCTCATTTTCAGCATTGTTCTCACTTGTCAGGGAGTCTCCATGGGGTAGAGAGGCTAGAACTTGGGGCACTTTCAGCTCCAGGAGTTACAGTTTCTGAGTCCACAACATTTGGCTCGCATGGAGAGCTTTCAGACACTGGCAGTGGACTGTCAGGGCACTCAAAATACTCTTCTTGTTCGGTGTATCACCAGTCTGCCCCAATCTATCATTTTCTCCCTGAAAGCTCAAACAGTTCAACCATGCACAATGATTCCATTTCATCTGATCTGATGCTTTGCACTTCACTTTCTGGGAGCATTGGCTCCAGGGATGAAGCTAGGGGCATAGACAGTCCAGAAGGCCCAGCTTTGTCTCCAGTATTGACTAGGGGATTGCCCGAAACAATTGACTCAGTTCGTAAGAAGGATAGTATTCAAAGTCACTCTCACTTTCTTCTGATATGGACTGACAGTCATGCTCAACTGGGACTTGTGCAGGGGAACACTTAACTCTGCTTCTGTAGTGCAGACTTCCTTGATCTTTTTAGCAGCAGCTCTAGTCACTGGTCCAGAGGGGCATCTTCTGGGGCTCAGACTCAATCAGGATTTGTCCAATGGGTAGTAAATGATTTCTATGCATTGTTTTTACATCTTTTGAATTGTTCTCAGGCCTTACTTTGTACACTGGCAGATCATCTAGTTTGCCCACTACAATGTGAGGGAGATGGTGCCATCTGTCAGCAATCTTGTGTTTGCCATGCAGTCCCAGATTTCTTAGCAATACCGATCTCCCTCCTGGAGTTCCTGTGCTTTCACCTTTTTATCATACCTTTCTTTGTTGGCCAGATTTCTTTTGGCAGCCATGGTTTGAGCCAGTTGGCACGCATGAGTTAGTTGGGCCTTTAACTTTGCACATACTGTAAATAGTTGTCAGCTTGAACCCCATCAGAGAGACCCCAAACACACATCTACCGGTAGTCGAGCTTTCTTCCAAACATCAGGCGGTAGGGGAGAACCCAGTGGCATCACTTTTGGTGCAGTTATAAGCATGTACCAGGGTGCTAATTTGTTGGCTCCATCTAGGCTTGTCCTTTGGGTGCAGGGTGCCTAGCATATCTAGCAAAGTGCGGTTGAAACGTTCAGGCTGTGGGTCCCCGGGGTGGTAAGGAGTGGTTCTGGACTTTCTCACTCCCACAGAGAAAGCATCTCTTGATCAGACGACTCTCAAAGTCTCTCCTTGATCAGAATGGATTCTTTGTGGAGCCCCATAGTGAACAAAAAGTTTTCTACGAGTACTTTGGCTACAGTGGATGCTTTCTGGTCTTTGGTGGGGAAAGCTTGGGCATATCTCGTGAAATGGTCAGTGACCACCAGCACATTACTGATATTTCTTTGATCTGACTCCAAACTCAGAAAATCAATACAGACCAGCTCCATGGGTGCACTGGTGGTTATGTTAAACAAGGGGGCAGCCCTCTGGGCAAAAGCTTTCCTCTGTAAGCAGCGACTACAAGTTGGTATGTGTGCTCCACATCAGCCCCCATCTAGGGCCAATAGAATCTGGATCTCACCAAGTCAAGTGTTCTGTCTATACCAAGGTGCCCCATGTGGTTGTGCAAGGACCTCAATACTGAGTCTCAGGAAGTGGGCAGCACCAGTTGTTGTTTGTCTACTTGTCCCCTCTGTCTACTGTTTCTCTATATAACAGTTTATTGATCAGTTTCAACTTAGGACCTTCTTTGTATAACAGTGCAGTTCTCAAATCAGTGGGCGTAATTTGGACATCTTTTCCTGCATAGAGGGCTTCTAAAGCTGATTTGATCATAGGATCGGGATTGAGCCTACCGAAACTGTCATTGTCCAGCTGAGGCAGTGCACCAATGTCTATTGCAGAAAAGTGGCAATAAGCAGCAGGTATGCATTCTCAGAGGGTCCCAATCCACCATGCAGTCCACTAGGCCCGTGGACATTTGTTCCTCCCTGTCAAACTTCCGGCAGAGTGCCCGAATGTCAGGTTCTGCCAATCGGACCCAATCATTCTGGGGAACAGGCTCCGGAGAGAGCATCAGCATCTATGTGGTTCAGACCTGCCCGGTATTCGAGAGCATAGTCATATGTAGATAATGCAGAAAGCCACCTGTGGCCAGTGGCATCCAACTTAGCTGAGGTCTGCACATAGGTCAAAGGATTATTGTCAGTTTTACTAGTATTTTAGCCCCATACAAGTACTCATGGAATTGGTCAACAATAGCCTCACTTCAAAGCTAGGAACTCTAACTTATGTACAGGATAGTTCTTTTGGATGGGGTCAGGCTTCTACTGGCAAAGGCCACTGGTCTCAGGCCATTCTCGCTCTTGGTACAACACAGCCCCCAACCCTGTAAGCTAGCATCAGTGTGCAGGACGAAGGTTTTTGGATCGGCATAGGCCAGCACTGGAGCATGGGTAAGTTGATATATGATCTCATGAAAAGCAGTCTCACAATCAGGAGTCCAGCGGGCCCCAAATACTTCACTCGGATGAAAATACACTCTTTCAGTCTTGAGGGACGCTGACTTTGGTATTTTTTGTGGGTTGGGGGATACCCTTGAGTAAGGTTAAGTAAAGGGCGGATCACTCTTGAATAGTCCTTGATGAAACGCCGATAATAACCACAGAATCCCAGGAATCTTTGCAGTTCTTTTAGATTTTTGGGCTGTGGCCAGGTGGTCAAGGCCTCAACTTTACTTGGGTCGGTCTCTATTCCCTCTGTGGATACTATGTGTCCCACATACTTTACTGATGTTTGAAAGAATTGACACTTATCAATGGACAGTTTAGGCCAAAGTCCTCCAGTCGATCCAATACCTTAAATAATCTGCTCTCATGTTCCTCCAGTGAGCTGCCAAACACAATAACATCATCTAGGTATACCAGGCACTCTAGTAAGTTCATGTCCCCCACTGCACGCTCCATCAATCGTTGAAAAGTGGCTGGGGCACCTGAAATCCTTGAGGCATCCTCCTTGAATTCATAGAAGCCAAGCGGACAGATAAAGGCTGTCTTCTCCGGGTCCTCTGGGGCCATCGGGATCTGTAGTACCCACTGCGGAGATCCAGCAGAGAACCACTTCTGCTCCTCGCTTAGGCAGTCCAAAGCATCCTGAATGCGGGGCATTGTGTACTGATCAAGGATAGTCCGCGGTTTAAGGTGCGATAATCCACGCACATCCTTACTGTCCCATTCTTTTTCCTCACTACCACAATGGGGAAGCATAAGGGCTTCTGGATTTGTATTACACCAGCCGCTAACATCTCTTGCAGATGCCGCCTCACATCATCTATATCAGCAGGTGCCAGGCGTCGAGACCTCTCACGAAATGGTCTTTCGTCATGCAGCCGGATATTGTGCTCAGCTCCTGCACGCATCCCACGTCCCATTCCTTTAAAGAAAACACCTGGTCTCTGGGCAAGCTTCTCACTGATCCTCACTTTCCATTCAGCTGGCAGCGGGGAGTTGCGAAATCCAAACAAGTCAGGCGTTACTCTGTCATTCTTCCTGAACTCTTGCTGCTGGGTAGCACTGCAGTGTCTGCACAATGCACATTAGCCAGGATGCAACCTCTATTTACTCGAATGTCTCTTTCAGACACATTATGAACTTGGACCATTACCCTTCTGGCATAAGCATGGGCTCTAGCGGGCAAAATACTAGGCTTGACCAGCAGTCCCTCTGGCAATTTTCCATCGCCTGGTGCATCCAACATTAATATTTTATTCTTAACATCCTTTCTGATACGGACCTCTCCTGTAAGGTACACTGGGCATTTGGTGCCAGGATCAGAGACTCAGGATCCTTCTTCCATACAATTCCGACCGGTTCCTCTGGTTCTATATTTTCAGCATCTCTGTGCCTCATAGGCCTTCTTAATTAAAGCCGGAACTCTAAAGCTCTACTAGTCTTTGACCCTGTTTTTCATAACACAAATTGCCAGCCTTCTGAACATATGAGCATTTGTTCCAATCAACAAAGGACACCATCATACAGTCCAGTGGGGGACACACTAAGGCTAGGGTCTCACTTGTTCGCCACTCCAGCCACGGAGGTGGGGAAAGACAGCCAAATTGGATATACCCAGAATAGGGGTAGGCCTTCTCCACTTAACCCCATACATGCAGTCCTTCTAATGGTTGTAAGGGCACGTCTGACAAATGCTTCTGATACCAATCTTGAAACATAATTGTCACTTGGGAGCCACTGTCTAATCACAGCTCTTGTAGACACTCCATTTACCTTTACAGTGGTCTCCATGGAGGGACCCACTATTCTGGACCAGTCTGGAGAGGCGGTAGTGGGGGCCTGGGCAACTGACCTTGCCACAAAGGACGGAATTAGCATTTTGGTGCCTCACTGGGATCATTTCGTGCACCTCTTAACCACTGATTTGTTCTCCAAGCTCTCCTTGTAGCCTATATGCAACTTTGTCAGTGTCTTTTGGGATTGGCATTCCTTTCATGTGCCCATCCTTCCCGTAATTATAGCAAAACATACTTTTGGAGTTTGAGCTGGCCGAGGTGCCACACTGGGAGCCAGGGCGGGTATTACTAACTGGAAACCTTGGTGCCATCTCTGTCTCGCGTGATAAGCATTTGGAGACATCTCGTCAGTTTCTCCACTTCCATGGTCAAGGAATCGAGTTCGGAGCTGTTATCAGCAGGAGATACATGGGTGGGTATCCCCACCCCATAGCAGATGCAGTCGGATATAGGTCGGGGCCCGTACTTGCAGGCGTGGCCTTCATAAAGGGACTGTTTTGAATTCTCGGATCTCTCTCAACAGTTCGCCCATTGTGGCATATCTTTTCCTTATCAGAGCACTCATTGACTGCCAACCTCTGCCCCTGAACTTCACTTGATGGGCCACCCTCAGTCACTCGGGTCATAGCCACAGCTATTGGTGCAGATCCTCCCGAGGTCGCCTTTTCTCAACTCCTAATTTCTCTCATTAACTCATCATAGGAGGGTGGGATTCCAGTCGATTTGCCAGGCGAACTGAAGCAACAGCAGTTCTGAGAAGGGGCAGACTTAGGATTCTGTCCAGTCTGGTTCGGTCCAGTTCAATCGCTGGCAAACTACCCTTTCTGAGGCATTCTTGCAACAATTTTCCAGCGAGAGACATACACAGACAACAACTCCCTTGGTACTGTTGTGCATTTCTTACTCTCCACCATAGGTCCTCATCAGAATCTGGGCTCCCATACACATTCTCCAAGGCCTCAAAATAGGCTTGTGCAGTCGCTTCAGGGTTACTGGCCCGTTTAGCACGGATGGTAGCCAGGGCAGGACCTCGGAGGCTCTCACTAACCCTCTTCGCTGCTTCCGTGCATTGCCATTCTAGCACTTGGGGGCAACATAGTCTATCCAGGTCTCCCAGTCATCCTCCTCTGGGGGTGGGAGGGTGCCAGAGAAGATCCCCAACCTTCGTAAGAGTCGTGACTAATGGCAGGTGCAGAAACAGGAGTCTGCATTGGTTCAGCCACCATTACGGGTACTGGAGCAGGAGAGGGTGTTGGGGAGGAACACCCCAGGTGGCAAGAGTAGTTTCTTCAAGTCCTCCACAGTTTTCCCTTCTCCCAGCAACCATTTGTAAATTTCTCCTCAAAAGTTTCAGATAGTGGTGGGGGCTCATTCCCCCGGTCTTTACTGTCCTTAGTTATCACTCTCCAAGCAGTGAGGGCTCCCTCTGGGGTAATGGTCTGTGGTACTTTGGAGCTATCTATGGGATCCTTAAACTCTACTAGGGCCAGGAAAGTGTGGGTGAGCAGATTAGCGTGCCGACCCACCACCACAGGATTTTGTAAACCTTCCACCTTGGAAAGTACTCCCTGCACAGTGTCCGTATTGATACCCAGGGGGATGTCCAGGATAAGCATAGCATTTTGGGGGTCGATCTCCTCCCCAGTACACCACTCCACCAGCCGGTGCACAGCCACTTCTGTCGGGGTACCCATTTATTTATTTATTTATTTTTTTTCCCTTAACAGTGGTTTGTAAATATGGCCACTAGAGGACACACAATCCCAGCGGTGAGCCTCCAAATGTAACCCCTAGATGGCGCTATCCCAGGGCTACTCCCCTGCCTGATTTGCCACTAACAGGTTGAGGGCCTGGATCCAATGGTGGTGCCTCCACCCAGAGGTCAGGGTTTGCACAAGTTAAACTTACTTGGTCACAGCCCTCTGGGACACTGCAACCCCTTTCCCACTAGTGGCCCACAATATAGCAGAATTAATTTCACAGTATACACTTACCCCCAAGGCTGGTTCAGGCACCGGACATCCTGTAAAATAAGATACAGTGCAACAATCACAGTACAGTACTTTTAACATAGACAAATACCTCAGGCAGTATAACTTTGTTGAAACAAACAGCTCTGATTTATTTAGGGGATATAACAAGGACAGGGGAAATCAGGTTAATTAGCTTATCACTTTACTATCTACATCATGGCTCTGTGCACAGGCCTATCCCTACCAGTTACTGTCCCTGGGTACCCAGGCCCCAGTGCTAGTCCAAACCGTGGCAGCTGGTAGGGCCTTTCACACAGAGAAAAGGAAAATTAAACAGTCAGCAGTACAGTAATTCCATTTGGATTTAATGTGGCAATTCAACAGGGAGCGACCCAATTAGTACTCACGACCTCCAAAGAAGATATGGTCCTTCAATGTCAGCAGGGCTACTTTGATCTCCAAGAGACTCTCACACATTTATATGGTAAAAAAAAAGAAAGCACTATACCAGGCAGGTTGCATCTGTATCCCAATCGCAATTACTGCACAACAACCAGGAGAACACACAGCAGATTCAGTTCCGACAGACCGAGTGTAATTCAACAATTTCTTCAGTCTTCTACAGGGTGAGCCTGGTTTCTACTCTTCAGAGATCCTTTGATTCTTTTCACAGGATGATTCAGTCCTAACAAGCAGTTACACAAGTTGTGAGACCGGAACTCTGGGCCTTGACACGTTTTGACTGAAACTGTGCACTGAAGGAGCACAGGGTTTCTTTCCCTTCACTTTCAGATCTCAAACTGAAACTCCCAACAGACAAAACCGGCACTTCCTTTGAGTTCCTCCCAGTTCTTGACTGGATTGGCTGTCACTCACAATAGACTGCTGCTGTTGGTCCAAAAAGGCACCAGTCTAAACTACATCTCCCAGAGTCACTGCCCATACAATCCTCTTGTGGCTGGCTCAGATTATGAGTCCCAAGTTCTGATTCGTCCAAGGCATCATTTTAGAGCTAGTTTACCCACACTGATTGGTCCAGTTCAGCAGTTCAAAACCAGAATGGGGAACTAGGCAGACAGTTCTGACTGCAAAGAAAGCAGGTTAGACAAACTGTAATTTTATTATTACTGTAAATGATTTCTGGCAATCAGTTACATCTTTCAGACAGGTTCCCTTTGCACTCTAGTGACTGCAAAAATGGGGTGAATTGCAGCAGCTTGAGTGGTACTCAATCAAAGAAACACACAGTCCCCCATACAAACTAATTATGTCTGCAAGCAGACAGCTCTTAAAGAGACAGTACCAGAGGTTCTAAAAACACTCACTGATAAATGGCTTAAACGCCAAACACCATTCAGGCTTGGAGCATTCAAGCAAGCTCCTGGAAGTCTTTTGGGAACCCCCATTTGCAGGGGGGTTACATGTGTCCTCTTGCCTATGAATAATAGCGAGGTAAATATTGGCCAGCTCCGTGACCGAGGACTCCAAAGCATCAAGGCGCTCTGAGTTGGCTGAAATCTGGGCAACTGCTTCATCTGTTCAAGTTTGAAGGGTGCCTAAATCTGAACGTAGGTCCTGTAATGTTTCCTTTACTTCGGTTGTAAACTCATGGATGGCTTGTAAAATTGGCTCAGTTGAATGAGAAGATGGTGTTTTAGCAGCTGAGTTTTTGTTATGGTGTGTACACTTCAGGTCTTCTAAATTAGCCATGTCTTTGGTCAGGGAGCCATGGCTGTCATCCCAGAATAGTTCGGTATTAAAAAACCAATAGCAGTTGCTGCTAGTTTGTTGCATGTACTGACGCCTCTCTCCGGAGGGGGGTTTAAGTAATAAAAAGGCTTTAAAGTAGCACCGCGAGGGGAGAGCTCCTCAGACAAACCGCCTAGTCCTCCATAGCGCCACCGGAAGTCTTATCTCCCACCTTGACATCTGTTAAATACTTGCCCCAATTTGCTAAGGCCAGATCTGCTCCAGAGTTACCCTCCTTATTTTTATGGCAGTTTCTTGCAATAATTTATTTGTTTGTTTGTTTATTTATTTATTCATTCATTCAAGAGTTTCACCAGGAAAGCATACTGAGCATATTGCTCATTTCCAGATGCGTCCTAGGGGGAAGGGGAAGTGGGGTTTAACAAGTGAATAGTACACGGATACATTAGCAGCAAAGTAAGACAAAGGACAATATAGTACAAAGGACAAGAATACATGCTAGCAGCTAATAGTAAGCAGAACTGTAAGTGTAGTGTGATGGGTACAACCAAAAACTTTTGTATAATATTTCAACATGAGTTTAAACTAAGATACGAGAGGTAGTACTTGGTAGATACATACAGTTACAAGAACTGGGTAGGCAGCCTTAGTGAATAGAATAGGAAAGGAAAGCTGCAAGTGCTAAGTTAGGCAGATCAGCTAATTTGTGGGATGATGAAGCTCAGCATGGGGCTAAAGTTTGAGGGGGGGGAGAAGGGTCAGTGTAAGGTAAGAGGTCACTACGTATGACATGAGCAGGAGGGGGTTGTGTAAGCGCGTGGGGGGAGGAGAGTGATTTGTGTGAGGTGGCATTGCAGATGGGGGATGGTAGGGCATTCCACTGTTTAAGGCAGCAGAAAGAAAAGGCAGATTGGCCAGTGGTGGTAGAATAGTAGGGGACTGTGAAGGAGCAAAAGTCTGTGTTATGGAGGGAGTGAGTGCTCTGGGAGGAGGCAGAAATGGAGGAGGAAAGATAGGTGGGGAGATTGCCGGTCCAGAATTTGGCCATGAACGTAGCAGTATGGGACAATTGTCTGGACTCCAGGGATGGGAGGAACAGGGCTTTGTAAAGGTCACAATGGTGAGTGCAAGGAGGGCAGGAAAGCAAGAAATGGCAGAAAGAGTTGAGGGGGGTGTCCAGTCTGGTCAGGGTAGTTTTGGGGGTGACACTGTAGACTATGTCTACATAATCAGAGGTGGGGAGGATCATTTTCTGCATGATTGCCCGACGGGCAGTTTGAAGAATGCAGGCCCTGTTTCTATATAAAGCACCAGGCTTGGGGTGTAAGTTCTTTTAGACTGCATCCATATGTGCTGAAAAGTCCAAATGGTGGTCTAACCAGGCTCCAAGGTATCTAAAGGTTGTGACATTTTCAATAGGGGTGCCATTCAAGGTGTGGAAGGCAGGGGTTGTATAGGTTTTGATAGCCTCTGTCTAACGCCAAAGGACATGGAGACTGTCTTTTTGGCATTGGGAAACAGCTGGTTGGACTGGAACCAATGCTGGAAATCATGTTGCAGTCTAGCCTCGTCATCAGTGTATGAGGTACTAGATGTGTAAAGGAGTGTCTCGTCTGCATACATGTGGATTTGGGAAGAGGAGCAGGCAGAGGGGAGATCATTGAGGAAAATAGAAAATAATATGGGGCCAAGTACAGAGCCCTGTGGGACACCAATGGTGATGGGGGGAGGAGAGAGGCAGGAGGAGGCAATTTTGACAGATTGGGATCTGCCTGACAGGTAGGACTGAAACCATGCTGTGGCTGAGGTATTTAACCCATCATCAGCGAGTTTTTGGAGGAGGAGGAAGTGGGATACTGTGTCGAAAGCTTTTGCCAGATCGACAGAAATGTCTGAGGTAACGTGTCCCTGATCCATATTGGTGAGTATGGAATGAGTGAGCTGTAAGATGGAGGTGGTGGTGGAGTGGGACATCTGGAAACCAGACTGGAAAGGGGTGAAGAAAGAGGTGGATTCTAGATAAGGGATGAGTTGTGCAAGGACAGTGTGTTCTTAGGGCTTGGCTAGAATAGGAAGTAGGGAAATAGGATGATAGTTCCCCGGGGAAGTGGGATCACCACCTTAGGGAAGAGGTATAACAGTAGAATGTTTCCAGGTGGAGGGAACTGAGGATAGAGTAAAAGATAGGTTGAGGAGGGAGGCCGGGGGGGGCAGCTATTGCAGAGGCTGAGAGATAGAGCAGGTTGGGGTCTAGGCCATCTGGGCTGTTACCCTTGGAGGGGTTCAAGGCATGGAGGACCTTTGTAGCATTATTTGGTGAAATGTGAGCGAATGAGAAAGGGGAAGGGGTTGGGAGGTTTGGAGAGAGTAGGGGGTCTGGAGAGGCAGTAGGCGTGCATGTGGGAGGGTGGAGAGGAGCAAGGAAGCACAGGAAATAAAGAAAGTGTTGAAAGTGGACGCAACAGATGGGGGATCAGAGAGTGTTTCATTACCATGGCTGAGAGGGACCTGGGGGTGGTGGTGGATGTCAAGATGAACAACTCTGAGACTTGTAGGAGGGCAGCGGCCAAGGCCAACAGGATGCTGGGATGCATCGCTAGGGGGATCACCTCCAGAAGGAGGGAAGTGATACTCCTCCTGTATAACTGCTTGGTGAGGCTGCACCTCGAGTACTCCGTGCAGTTTTGGAGGCTACACTTAAAGAGAGACATTGAACTCCTGGAGATGGTCCAGAGGAGGGCAACCAAAATGATCTGGGGCTTGGGGGACAGGACCTATGGGGAGAGGCTTGAAGAGCTAAATATGTACACATTGGAAGAGAGAAGGGGGACATGATAGCGGTCTTCAAGTACTTGAAGGGGTTAAATAGGGGAGAAGCAATCAAGGTTCTCCGAAGGGGGGGGGCAACTAGAGGGCATGGGTGGAAGCTGGAGGGGGGGAGATTCAGGAGAGAAAGGAGGAGGTGCTACTTCACTGAGAGGGTGGTGGAACCATGGAATGCGCTGCCCAGGGAGCTGGTGGAGGCAGAGACAGTGGAGGGGTTCAAGAGGGGGTGGGACAGGTACAGGGGAAGGGTTCTGGACGCAAGGTCCTGTGCAGTGGGAGTATCCGGTACTAGGAAGGGAGAAGCCAGAGAGGATGAGCGGGGCAGCAAGGTCAGCTTCCAGGGTGGGGTCTGACCAAACAAGCAGACACGAAAGACCGTTAGGCCTATTCTGCTGGCATTTTAGTATGTTAGTATGTAAGACCGTAGGGATTGGTGAGTGGGAGGGTGGAGAGAAGAGGGATTTGACAAATCTCCAGGACTTGGAAGGATAGCCTAAGTTGGTGTAAAAAGATGCTGAGAAATATTCTGATTTGGCATATCTGGAGGCCTTTGTACAAGCATTCCTAAGTTGCCTGTAGCGAAGGAGGAGAGTGTGGGATCTGGTTTTCATGTAGGCCTTCCAGTCCTGGTCCCTTGCATGCATGCAGGCTAGTAGCTCAGCATTAATCCAGGGGAGGTGTGAGCCTTTGACTCTTGTTAGTTTGGGGTGGCATGCAGGTCCCAAATTTCCATGAATTTTATCTGGAAGTAGTTAAGGGCAGAATCGATGGAAGGTTATGAAGAGAAGGGGGACCTGTCTGTAAGGTGTAAGTCATTTAGTAGGGGAGCTAGGTTTAGCAAGCGAAAGGAGTGTAGATGGATTAATTTGGAGGGGGGCTTTAGTTTGAAGAAGAAGAATCTGCATTTATATAGCGCTTTTAATACACAGTGTATCCTAAAGTGCTTTACAAGCATGCTAGACTGGTAGTGAAGTGACTGACTGTGTAGTGGCAGCCATTTCATACATCAACACCCACACACAGCCTGGACAGTTACATGAACCAGTTTTATGGGAAGGGGAATGTTGGCCAGGACACCGGAAATGTCCCCTACTCTTTGCAACTTTACGGATGCGGTAGATCATGTGGTGGTAGCTAAGGGCATCTGGGAGAATTCCAGAGTCAGTTATGTGGTGGGGGTGGGAGGTGAGGGCCCAGTCAATCAGGGGGTGTTTGAGAGATTTGTGGTTTAGTCAAGTCGGGTATGTAATTAGTTGTGACAGGTTTAGGGAGTTTACTTTGTTGCATATTGTAGAGTTGGAAGGAGAGAGCCAGTCCACATTTAGGTCACCTAGTAAGTATAACTCGCCGGAGGTGGTGTATGAGGTGAATAGTCATGAATATGAAAGATTACTTTCTCCATTCCTTTCTCTCAAATCTACCCAGTTATTACCTGTGTTGCAGCCTGCTTGTATGTACCCATTACTTTGACTATTTCTAAAAAAGTACTGTTACTGTTAGTGCCAGAAGTTTATTTTGTATTCTCCCGGGTTGTGCCTGAAAATAGTCATTGTTATGGCTAATGCACCTACCCGGTAAACAAAAACTAAATAAAATAAATAAAAATAAAAAATAAAAATAATTCAAATATGGTCGGTGTAGGGAGATCAGGTCGGCAGTAGGTGTCAACTATGAATGTAGGCAGTGTAAATAGACAGGATAGGAGAGTACTGAAGGTTGGAGGATAGATACATTGCGATACCTCTGCCCTTGCCAGGTATCTTATGGGACAGCCAGGTTTCTGAGAGCACCAGGCGATCCGGATGCAAATCCAGCATGATCGGCTGGAGGAGGGAGAGCTTGGGGAGTAGGCTTCTTATATTGAGGCGAACAATTTTTAAGCCCTTTAGGAGTTGCGTAAGGGGAGGAGGGGTGGGTCCAGGGTTTGATTCAATGTCTCCTGCTGAAATGAGGAGGAGGGCGATAAGCAGTTTTGAGAATGAATAGGCCCATTTGATTGCTTTTGGTTGTAGCGTGTGACAGGGTGAGGGGGAAGGGGATTGGATAGGAGAGTTTGGAATAATTTAGGATAACTAATAGAGATGTGGGGGCAAGTATGGAAGCATGAGGGGGCAGGGGTAATTGATTAGAGTAGGGTGAACGGGAGTGTAGAGTGAGTTAGAGAGTAGGTGAGGTGGGGGGCGAGGGATAGAGGGCTGAGAGAGATGAAGTAGTGAGGCCAGAGAAGGGAGAAGAGTGAGGTCAAGAAAATAGAAGATGAAGTTGTGCATTGTGGGTCAGGTAGAGGGGAGATTCTGCACAGAGGTAGCAAACAAGCTAGGTAGAAAATATATTGACAAGTGGGACTAGTAGCCCGGTGAGGTGTAATACCACCTGCAGCCACTGTGCCAGCATGGGATGACAGGAGTAGGGGAAGGTTGCTCCCTAGCAGGCTACGTGGCCTATTGGTTAAAATGAGTGACTACGACAGAACTCGAAACTCCAGAGACATAGGTTTGAGGCTACCACCCGGTAATGAGGAGAGAATAGGGTAGATAGGGAGTAGGTAAGAAGGTGAATTTAACCTTGTTTAGATTGCATGTAGTTAGGAGAGGAAGAGTAAAATGTTACAACATATAGAGGGGTCCAACGGTGACCTCTAGTTGTCGGGAAGTATAGCCAGCTAATGGCAACTTAGGGACATTGAATGTGATGATGGTGTCACATGACAGGAGTTGTTTATAAGGCTGAGGGCAAGGGAGCCTTAGTAAGTTTAAAGCAGTTTGCAATATGGCTTGGCTTATCACAGTTATACCAAATAAAGTCTTTGGGTGCAGATTTGTCACCCCCACCAGAATTCTTATCTGACTTGGAGTTAAATCCGGCCAAAGAGGATCTTACCGGTCTTTGACGGTTACTTCGCTACTGCATGGTCTGTCTGGCTGGCCATCTGATAGTCCTCGGCCAAAGAAATGGCCTTTTCCCCACTTTCTGGCTGCACTGCATGTCTGTAGGCAGGATGTTGATGAATTGCTCCATTACAAATATGTCGATGGTCTGTGGACTGTTTTGCCCTCTGGTTGGAGCCATTTAATGAGGAGTTCTCTGAGTCGAGTGAAGGCTTCTCGAGGATTTTCGACTGACTGGTACACAGTCATACAGTGGTTCGCACTGTGTCAGTGGTGCTTCCAGACAAATGGAAACCGTGGCAAGCAGGCAAAGTCAAGCACTCACCATCAATTTTAAGGATACACCAGGCTCCAAATAGAATAAAAAATTAGTCATTTATTGACTGACATAAAACCAACTCAGACAGTACCCGCCTGACGTTTCAGAATGTGTAGTCCCTTTAGCAAAGGCCTTCCTTCCTCTATCACCCTAACGCCCCCCCATTTAACCTTACAATTCCTCCCCCTGTCTTTCTGTTTTCACTATTATGTTGAAAGAACCATTTTTCTCTGACCCCCTCTGCAATACACAGCTCTGTGTCTGTTTTTGCCTACCTAACTGCCCTCTTTGCCTCCCTCCTTTTCAGTTAGTATTCTCCTCATTCTTCCTCCCCCTCCTTTTCTTTTTTTAGCTATATTTTTTTGCCACTTTGGGGAGCTGGCGGACAGGGCTCCGCCTCCCCCCCCCCCAGGGAGGTTGCATCCGACCCTGGCTGGCGTCCCCATCATCAGACCATCATGGAGTCTGCCATCTCTGTATTGTCCCACCCATATGTGTGTGGAGGCACATGCACGCCGTGGTTCCCCAGTGCCCTACCTATGCATGCCACCCACTCACTTGCACTACCCTCAGGCCTCCACCTGGGGCAGTTGTACTGCAGGGGCAACAGGGTCCTCCCCAGGAGAGAAGAACGGCCTTATGGTTGCTCAGTCCTGCTCCTCCCCTGGATGTCCCCCGAAGACCCAGGCTCACTCCTAAACCTGAGTTTCCAGCATAGCACGAGGTGTGGGTCCAGCGCCTCAACCCTCAGTGCCACTGGGCTGGCCCCCTCCTTTTCTTTATACTCGTAGAAGGACTTTTTCTTGGCCTTCACTACTTCCCTGACTCTTGCTGAGAACCATAACATTCTCTTGAACCTGTTCTTTTTGGTTACCATTCTCATGTATAACTTAGGTGCCTTGAGAATAGCTCCCTTAATTGCCCCCATCTCCCTTCCACCCAACCCATGTTATTCACCCCATCTAACTTATCCCTTACCAGCTCCCTTAGCCTGTTGAAGTCTGCCCTTCTAAAATCAGGGACCTCAGCTTGGGGTTTTAGGACCCATGAGCCAGTTTGAACCAAATGGAGTTATGGTCACCGTTCCCCAGTGGTTCCCCTATTCTCACAGCTCCTACCCCTCTGAGTTGGTGAGCACCACATCTAGAATGGCAGCCTGCCTGGTGGGTTCCTTAACTAGCTGTACCAGTAGACAGTCCTGGAAGGTGTCCAGCAAGGCCTGACTTCTGGTGCTTCTGGCCACTAGAATTCCCAGTCGGTGTCTGGTAGGTTCAGATCACCCACCACCACTATCTACCCCATTGCCACCCCCTTCTAAGTTCTTCCCTGAACTCTCTGTCCCGTTCTTTTCCTGATCCCAAAGTTCTATAGACCACCCACAAGCAAGTTCCTTGCCCGAGGCTGCCATGAGTTGCACCCACAGCTACTCTGTCTCCCCTTTATTACCCCGATGCACCTGTCTTTCACCACCTCAGTGCCATCCTTGACAAAAAAGGCTACTCCTCCCCCTCTACAGGTTCTTCTGTTCCTCCCGAACATTGAATACTTGGGGACTGTCAGGTGCCAGTCATCATTTTCCAAAGCCCATGTTTCTGTGATTGCCAAAACATCCACCTCAGTGTCTACAATCAGCATCTGGAACGCATTGATTTTGTTACCCAGGTTCCTGGCATTAAGCTGTGCCCCCTTCAGTCTGACCCCTGACTCTACTTTGCTACTACCCTTGAGCTTTTTTTGTCCTCCAAACCTTTATATTTACGGTGTGTGTGCACTTTGCAATCCCCCTCTTTAATGTCCCCCTCACCTTAGTCCACTTAGGGCCACAGGTCTCTTTGTATATGCTGTGCTGCTGCAACCCCCCAGATGTGGGGGAGTACTAACCAGCATCCCTTTCCTCCCACCTGCCGCCATGGTTCATCTAGTCCCAGTCTCCAACTCAATCAGTTTAAACATCTGATATAAATGTCAAACTTTTGCCCCAGCATGCGGGCCCCCTCTCTTGTCAGGTGAAGCCTGTCACAGTTAAAAAGTCTCCTGTCCCAGAAGTCCCCCCATTCGCCCACAAAGTGGTACCCCTTCTCCTGACACTATCCTTTAAGCCACCTGTTAAACTTTCCTATTGCATCACTCCTTGTCCTATCCTGCTTCCCCTTCCTGCACAGCACAGGGAGGACTTCAGGAAAGGCCAAGGAGGCTGAGTGTTCTGTCAGCCTGTCCCCCAGTCTGCGGAAGTTCTGCTACACCATCTCCACTGACTGGTTCACCAGATCAGTGATACCCAGGTATGATAGCACCTCCAGCTCACCCTGCTCCCTCTCTGCCAGCCTCCCTTTCCTGTCTACATCCCAGTTGGCCAATGCACCAGGAGGGCAACAGATCATCCCCCTCCTATCCAACCTCCCCACCACCCTCTCAACCCTCCTAATCACTGAGTCCCCCACTACTGTGTCTCTCCTGATAGACTTATTCCCCTTGGGCGCCATCATGTTGTCCTGCCCTAACCCATCGAGTGACTCAGAGTCCCCCCACCCCCCCAAAAGAGTCAGGTGCCTGAGCCTCCTCTAGGAGTGCAAAGTGGTTCACCATCTGGGTGGTGATGGGTTGGGCAGCCTCGTTATGGCTGCCACTGCCCCCTTCCCCCTTCCCCCCACTCTCCACCTCTCTGGATCCGTGGGTCTCTGGGGGAGTGGGGACGTGGGGGTGGGCGCCAGGTGAGCTGGTGACACAGCTGAGCTATTTCCTCCCTTGCTGCCACCAGCTGAGCCTGGCACTCTGCCATGGACCTGCAGATTGGGCAGTGTCCCCTCTTACAGAGCATATCCATAGAGAAGAGCACCCCACAGCCACCTCAACTGACTGCCTTCACTGTGAACCCCATCCTTATACAGGCCTATGAATTAGGGTAAACCTGGCTGATGTGGATTTCCAACAACAAATTCACAGTTTACAATGTGTGGTATTCACTTAGCAAGCTCAGCAGCTAAAATACTAAATAGATTACTAAATTAACTTGTAGTGCTCACCCAGATAGGGTGTCGCTGTAAGGCTCAGCTATAGTGCAGCAAACAGGAATAAAAGCGACCTCATAGTGCTGACCCAGATAGGGTGTAGCTGCAAGATTTAACTATAGGACAAAGACAGTCTTTTAAGTTATCCCTAAATTAGCTGTAAGTGTGAAATATGAAATCTACCTTGTAGTGCTCCTCATAGGGTGTAGCTGTGATATTTAAATGTATAATAGAAATAGCTTAGTAAGTAACCCCTACATTAGTTATAGGTGCAAAATCTACCTTGTTGTGCTTACCCAGTGTAGCTGTAAGATTTCACTAGAGCACAGAAACAGTCTTGCAGATTAAATCTACACTAGCTACAGCACAAAAAACAGATAAGAATTTAAACCTACCTAAACAATGAGTATCAACAGTAGCAGAAGCAGACTACTCCATTAACCTGCAGTGCACACCTAGATGGGTTACAGCTAGGACCTAGTTGTAGTACACTAACACAGACAATGCAGTTAACTGTTCATGTACAGTTTTACCTTTGATGAGACAGGCAGAGTTCGTGACTGCTGGCTGCCTCCTCTGGCTGACTCTCTCTGTGAGGCTCCCTGATGTCCTTTGCACTGCAGTCCTTATCATGGAGGGCTGCTACATGGCAGTCTGCTGAAGAGGAGACAAGTTTCTTCCACCAACCAGCCAATTGTCTGCACCCGTCTGCTGGCCAAGTTGTGGTGATTTAGTGAAGGGGAGGAGGGTCTTGGCTACTGTAGAGCACCCCCATCCCTGTTTTACCTCCCAGTTTTGACTGTAAAAACAAAAAAACCAAAATAAACCTATAATGATACTTGTCCATAATTACATTTTTTGAACATCTTACAAACATATAATTATGCTCAACATGATTGTCTAAAATTCCTCTTTAAAATGCTATATTGCAGTTAAACACAACATGCATACTTCTTACATAAGACAAAGAAAACTTTTCAAAACTAACCTTCTCATTGTGTAACTGTCAGTGACTGTTAAAGGGCTATGTCTGCTGCTAGGCAAAAGGGATTTGACCTAGTGCTGTCTGATGGTACAGCACTCCCATGCTGGTGACCCGAGTTCGGACATGAGCTGGGTGGCCCTGGGGCTGGGAAGGCTATTTATTATTTTTTTTATTTAAAATTTTGATGACTGGGAAAAGCACACTGAGCCGAGGCTCGTTTCCAGGTGTGACCCGGGTACAGTATGTACAGGGGGTAACAAGAAGTACAGGCGGTCTATATATAGTCTATTATAAAAAAAAAACAGATAATCCACTACAGGTCATGCTCTGTGAGGTACAAGGCTGCACAATACAGTTATCTGTCTCCAGATAGCAAAACTAAATGTAACAAAAATGATCAAAAATAACCTAAAATTAAAAAAAATCCTTTATCCATAAAAATATAATGAAATATGTCAAACTATACTAATCTGCTTGACATTGACCTGGACTGTGAGATGGGGCAGATACTGGGAGAGGACACAGAGAATACTGGATGGACAACTATGCACAACTGGTGTGTTCTGCTACAGAGGGTTCTGGTTCCCTCTGACCTGAAGAGCAAAGCTTGAGAGGTCCGTGAGAATCAGAACACGGCAGTTGTGCATAGAGTTGCTCATCTTGTATTCTTTATAGTATTATGTGAAATGTGCGTGTGGAGATTCTTTTGTTTTCAGATTGAAACTGACTTGTGAAGTCTCTAGAGGTTTCAGAATGCTGTTGTACCAGAGAAGGATACAATCACATTTCATGACATTTGAACTGCGGTACAACAGCATTTTGAAAGGGTGGAATTCTTTACAGAACTACTATATACTATACACTATATTATGGTTACTCCAGAGCTATTCTCTAGTGCTTATATCCTACAGATATTAGAGTGGCACATACCAAGTACCACTTAGGAATTATTCAGAACAGCTATCAAAAAAACAATAACTGTACTTGGGCTTCAGGTGCAATATGCTAGTATTACAACGTGGAGATAAAAACTTAACAAAATCCATGCAGTAAGATGGAGAAAATCTCCTCTTTATTGTCAAACCGGCTCCAACTGTTCCTCAGAAAATGTGCAAGATGGGAAACCTCTAAACTGGGACAGAACTCAAACTTTATCCCATAAAGGGGCAGGTGTTATATTATATCATGGCTTAAGAAAGTTTGGCATAGAGGACTGAGTATCATTACCACCTCCTCCAGTTGCATGGCCTAGTAGAAACAAAAATCACATTGTCTGGTACTTTTTCTTCCTTGTTCGTATAGCTGTTTGACCCCTGAGCAACCAGTCATTCCTTCATATTCAGGCAACCCCTCAGCCTCATCTGCCACTTTCCCCGTCGTCGTAGCCAGTGGGGATCCACACAAAGCAGGGCCCCAGGATGCTGGCAACCATTATCTAGATGACTCAGCGAAGATATCATTTTTTCCAGTTTCTCCCCAGTCTGTAGTCCCTAGTTCCTCCCTCCACCCATGGAATCAGTGCCCCCACTGTTGACCTTGTGTGCAAACATCCCTGCAGCAAGAGAAGGGTCCCAGGCAAAACCACAGGGGGTAGCTGTGGCACTAGAACTCGCCACCAACCTTCCCTGACTGGGGTACACTGCTTGGAGCAGCAGCCTCAGTGTCACTTGGCCTGCCTCCCAACACTGTGATCTGTGTCTGCTCCCAGGCCTGGATGGCTGCACAGCAGTGGAATGCACCGCTGTGGGGCCATCAGGGCAGCCTCTGGTACTGTGTTTTGTTCGTTTGTGTGGCAACAGGGTAGTCTTTAGCTTTAGGAATCGTATGATTGGAGTACTCTATGTTTGTATACAAGGAAAGACTTACAAAGCAATGTCTCTGTAACACCATAATTCAAGATAAGCGTGCACTGTGTGGTAATTTGACTGATGGTATACAGTAAACTGCTGTATGGAAAAAAAATACAAATTGGAAAAAATAAAACACTGTTGCGTGACACTACTTGTTCAGGACAACAGTTTGTTTTAAATGTCTGCTGCTTATTGTATGAAGTATTTTTTTCTGAATTCCATTTACTTGTCCTCCATTCAGGCAGTGCATGCACCCTTGATCTTTTATCCTTGTACATCCTGGAGGTATGCATTTGGTCCAGTGGTGTTCTCTCTTTCAGATATCAGAATACCATCATCATGTCTTCCGCAAGTTTTCTCTTGCCCACAGAGAACTATCCTAGTACTGTACATTGTACTCAAGATGGTGCCTGACTAGCAATCTGTAGAAGGGCATTACAGTATCTCTTGATCTGCTTATGAAGTTTCTGTTGATGCATGCCATAATTTTATTACTACTGTTATGGATACAGTTCATTATTCACACTCTGGCAGCCAGCTGGAGACAGTTGAGTACTGGAATGTCGGTTAAGCTCCTCCCACCACTGTGGTGGCATCCTCCAGCTCTGCCCCATCAAAGTCAGATCTTGCATGCTGGAAGCAGGGATCCATGCATCACTTGCTGGGGAGGTCTGGTGGGTTGTGTGGCTGTGAACCATATACTGCTAGTAGAACTACAGTTACAAGTGGGTAACCTGTATTTGCTTTCTTGCTGTTGCCCCATTTAAAGTTGTTGCTAACTATTACCCCAGGTACTTTTCCTGCAACTCAACAAGTTTTCCAGTAAATCTGTTTTGCTTGGGTAGTATCTTGCATTTATATTCTTCTTACCATACATACATACTCATCTGTAACACCAAATGTAAAAGTGGTTGATTGCTCAGCAGAGCTCACTGTTAAGCCACAACACTTTGAAGGTTTGTCACACACATGCTACAGTCTATTCAAGAGGTTATCAGCAGTTCCTGTGAAGTACCAAGGTAGGCACAAACATAAGGGCAACTCTAGGGTGACATCAAGGAGAAATCCAGTTGTAATGCTTTCTCAGTTTCTTGGAGAAATGTTGGAAGCAACTGAAGTTGCATGTGAAGAGTAAGTGGGTGCCAGGCTTGCTGCAGGAACTGATCTTCACATGAGATGTGTAACTGAGGTCCCATCTGTAATTTGGATGGTAAAGTTTCCTAAGTAAGAGAAGAAGAAAAAGAATTCATTGTAACTCCTGAACCCTGGTCCAGTTCCGCCAGAAATTGTTTTCTCCCCCTCCCAGAACAAGGTATCTTTGTAAATGAGAGTGGTACTATGTTAATATTGCAAACAGTAAAACAAAACAGCATCATCTATTGTGCTGGCTATCAACGTATCCAAAACAGAATGTACCTTACTCATAGGGTTAAACAGATCAATGAATGACATCAGAGCTGCTGTAGGCCATTTTTGTCTAAATCTGCCTGTGAGACTTCTTCAGTCAACTGGCAAAATCTTTTGAGGGTTTGTTGCTGACCTTTCATTTCTCTTCTTCCCAGAATACGGTGGCAAGTGGAAGATGCTACATTACTTTGCACAGAACTTCTTTGCTCCTCTTTTACCAGTGGGATTTGAGGATCAAGAAACCCTTCACATCTACGGAGTGTCAGATCTCCATGTTGACTGGCGTATGGTACTCATGGTATGTTAGTAGCTAACTGAATCGGTCCATATTTCTTTTAAATGGGTGTGGTATGTTTGACTTTTTTTTAAATAACATTGTTATATTGAAGGAATGTAATTAAAATAATTTTCGTAATGTGGAAAGGTCTGGGCCTTTTCTGCATTTTGAACCACATCTGCCATTTTACTCCGAGAGGCCTTGTACCACCTGTTCCACAATTACAATCCTGTCTATGAAAACATTAATGTTTCCCATGAGATTTTGTAGAGCCGTACATTGTTCTTGAAATAACTGCTTATTGTCCATGACTTTTGGGCTGCTGCAGGTTGGTTGGCAGGAAGGCAGACAGGCAGGCAGGTAGGTAGGTAGTTGGACACTATTTTTAAGGCACTTCTCCAAAGATAAAGGAGCCAAAGTAAAAAAAAAAATGAAGTCCTATACCAGGCAAGAAATTATACAGACAACAGCCAGTAGCATTCCAATGGCGCAAACATCCCCGTTAGTATGCAGCAACTATCCAAACATAAATTAAGACAATGAATAACCCACTGGCAATAAAACATCTGATTGATTAAGTATTGAAATAGAAGTTTTTGAAAACTACTGATAGTGGGGGTCAGGCAGACATTTTTTATGCGAGGGTTCCAAAGAAAGGGTCTGCAACCACAAATGACCAGTTCCCAGTAGATTTTGAAGGAGCAACCAATAATTAAAAGTCCCTGGCCTGGGGGGGAATCACCCAGTGGCCATGGGGAAGTGCAATGCGCTTACAAGCTGGCAAACCTGGCTAAGGGATTGAATAAAAAAACAGGGATAGGGTGGCACCATCAAAAATTAGGAGACCAGGCAAAGTATCATTTCAGCTCTGTAAAGCACTTATTTAAAGTGATGTTGTGCAACAAAAGTGCATGGTACTGTACTACGCAACAAAAAGAACATCACAAAGACCCAGCACTTCCATCACCGATGCAATTTTCCTGAGGGGGTTTGGGAGTGAGCCTGGGGAGCTGGATTGGAGTGGACTTGGGCTGGGGAGTGCTGCAAGTGCAACATGAGCTAGCTTGGTAGGGTACCCAACATCCTGCAGTGCTGCAGACCCTCACTGTGGGCTGGGGAGTTTGTTCCTCCAAGAAGAATGGCGCATGTCTAGAGTGCACTGCAGGGTGCAAGGCCACCATGAGGCTGTGTCTGAGCCAGGGGATGTAGATAAAATTATAAAATATCAGAAGCATCCACACTGTCTAGTCCTGCCTCATGTGGATCCCTGTCAGCCTCGATGAGAAGGAGAGAGTGGCAGATGGAACTGGGGAGGTTGTTGAGGATCTGCATGACTGGACAGATCAGGCAGTGAACCAAGGGCCAAACAGCAGTCTCAAAAAGCAAAACAAATTTCCCTGCTTGTGGAACAAGTAGTTCTCCCAGGTGTTTGTTCTGTGTGTGGACTGTATAGGGCATCTTTGTTGAAAACAGGGATTTTTTTCCCCCCAACATTGCTTCCTATATAAAAATAAAATGTTATCAATCAATCAATAAGAGGGCAAGAGATCATGAAGATACAGCATACCCAGTCGGCTCAGGGCTTTGTAAGTCAGTCCATTACCTAACAGACAGCCAGTGAAGGACCTGCAGCAAGGGGGCTGATATGATCCAACCTCCAGACGGAAGTCAGAAGCCTCGTTGCTGCATTCTACATCAGATGTAGCTATCACACCTGACCACAATGTAAGCTCTTTTTAAATGCATCCAGACAGGAGGAGAGGGAAGCCTGCACCAATACTCTCAGGACTACCGGTTCTAGAAAGGATCACGGTCTGGCAGTAGCTCATGACTGCCGCCGACACCTGAGATACAAGCACCAGACTCTCATCAAGGACTACTCCCAAACAGCGCATCATCCTCTAAGCCTTTAGGTGAACCCTGTTAAGGACAGGGGGTTAAGGTTACACTGTAGTTTGGAAGCCTGTCCTCACTCTTACAACCAGTAGCAACTCCATTGTTCCTGGGTTCGGTGCCAGCTGGTGGGAGGCCACCCAGTTACTGATCTTTGATGAGCAGTGTTCTAATGTCAGCATGGTGTTAAGTAGCTACGTACTTGAGCTAAAACATAGTGTTAAGGTTTTCATGTGGTTAAATGCAGAAAACTAGAAAAGAATGTGTTTATTCTGAGACCGAACAACAACTTGTATCTTTCGACCATTTTCACAAAAAAATCTATTATGATACTTTATAATGCTTGAAATTACATTTTTAGAGATGTAACATTTGAACTGTTAATCATAGAAGCTTAAGATCTTCATTGATAACATCTCCTCCATTGGGCCACACCTTTAAAACTATACCCTGTAGGTGTCAGGACAACTCAGAAACTTTTGCCAGGTGGGGGAAACTCGCAGTGACGTACAATGGCGAGACTTATAAAACATGGGTGGCCTCCTTGCTCCTTAGTTCTTCTGTCAGCTGCTCATCAGACTTGCAGAGAAACAATGCTATTGTTTCTTTTTTTCTTTTCTATATTTAAACAGTTTTCATATCAACGTTGTTCCTGTATGCCGCAGTCGAAAGAACCTTTAAGTTTTGTACCTGCAGTTACAAGATCTACAAGGATGACATGCGCACTCACTCCTAAACCTGGACCAATCTGGCTTCAGGTCGAAGCACAGTACCATCTCAGCCTTGGCTAAAGTCTCTAATGACTGGATCCATGCTATGGACACCAAGACGGTTACTGGTGCAGTCTTTCTAGACCTCAGTAAGGCCTTCAACACTGTAGACCATCACCTCCGAATCACCTGTCTTGCCTACATAGGTGCCACTCCACTTACCTTACAGTGGTTTAACAGTTATCTCACGGGAAGGATACAAAAAGTCAAAGCTGATGGCCTACTATCTGCCCCCCTTCCAATTGCCAGAGGAGTCCCTCAAGGCTCCATCCTAGGACCAATCCTTTTTTCCCTGTACATTAACAACCTTGACTCCCACATAAAGAACTCTACCATACATTTCTTTGTGGACAATACGGTTTTGTACGCATCAGGCTCGTTCTTAACTGAAGTCAGGGAAGCACTCCAAGCTGATTTTATCCAGTTAGAGAGCAACCTTATCAATGCCAAGCTTCTCTTAAATGCCAAAAAAACCAAGACAATGATTTTCTCGAGACTTACCTTGTCTGGTGCCCTACCTACCCCACCTAAAACTTCATCGTTACCTCCTAGGTGAACCTTTGGATTCGTACTCTAAATTTAAATATCTAGGTATGTGGATAGACAACAAGCTTTCCTTCAACGACCACATCGAGGATCTAACAAAGAGGCTTAAAGCACGCTCGGTTTCTTCTTTAGAAATAGGACCCTCTTTCTCTCGCGACCATAAAGACTTGTCAAGCAACATTCCTTCCCTTGCTTGACTACGGAGACATTATCTTTCTCTCCTTCCCAACCTTGAGTCTATCTAAACTGGACGTACTCTGTCACCGTGCTCTTCACTTCATTACTAACTCTGCGTACAGGACCCACCACTGTGATCTTTATACAGCAGTTGGGTGGACCTCTCTTGCCACCAGACGCCTCCTGCATGCTGGCATTTGGACCCTCAAATTACTACTCCACAAACTACCTGTCTATTTAACATCTCTCATACACATCTCGCATAGCGCCTGCTCCCTAAGGAAATCCGACCTTATCCTACTAGATGTTCCCAGGACACGTACCACAGCTGGCCAAAGAGCTGTCTCATATGCCCTCCCAAACATTTGGAACCAACTACAAGCCATGCTGAAGCTAACCAGCATCGTATCAATTAACTCCTACAAAACACTAGCTATCTCTAAATTAAAAGACATATCTAGGTGCTACTAGGCCCCCAACGCCAAGTCAACTTCATAGGTACCAACTGGCCCTTTACTTATTAAGCTGAAATGTGTTGCATAATTTAGGGCAAGGTTAAAGCTGGAATGTACTGCATTATAGCATAAGGACTTCTGTTATGTATACCTCTTGTATTATGTATTTTTTCTTTGTTGTCCTACATTTTGTATCTCCTGTCTATGTAATTGCGAACTGTATGTGTATGTGCCTCAGGACCTCCTTGCGAATGAGCTTGCTCAACGGAGTCTTTCCTGCAATAAAATTGAAACTTGAACTTGAAGCACTGTGTGTGTTTGCTGTTTGGGCCTGTCCCACAATGTAAATGTCTGCAAGATATGCTAAAGATTTACCCAGGTCACGAGAGGAGACTCTGGAAGAAGGTTATAGAGGCTTCCATTGCCATAAAGGCCATGGAAGCACTGGTGAAAGCCGTGGACTCCAAATTGGCTACTCCTTCTCAACCGCCCACCCCAGGTAAGGGAACTCCCAGGTAGTCAATGACCGTATCACCACCAAGGTCAGCGAGGATGATGGTGAAGTCCAAAGGCAAGGAAAAATCGTCATTGAAGCCCTCGTCCTCTTCCAGCCACCATAAGCACAGAGACAAACATACTTCCCTGGGAGGTCAAGGTCTCCATTGAAGAAGCGCAAGTTTTCATCATCATGCGCTCTAGCAACATCAACTACAGTCGCCTGACCATCACTGAGACACCAAAGTTGAGGTCTGGCTCTGACACTGCCATATCTACTGTGGATGGTATGCCACCTCTTTTGTCGGGTTCCATCCGGGCGATGACAGCAGTCACAACCCCTCCATTGGGCATCGTCAACTCCCAGGTTATGCTGTAATTGTTTTCAAAGATGTGAACATGCTTGTTCCCATCACTGACAGCAGTGGTGCCAGTTCTGTCAACAGGGCCTCCTTCGCTAGCACCATCATTGTCAGTGAGAACAAAAAGCATACCTGCTGCACCGATGATACAGCCACCACCTCTGTCGGCAGCTCTGTCGCTTGCTAATGTTGTCATTCAGGATGATGATGAGGTGGAATATAATCCTGACCTCCTGGAAATGGAAGAGGCTTTAAGAGATAATGGTGGGGCTCCAGCTCAATGTTGTCATCGTGCAGTGAAGACTCTGTAGAGTATCTCCTCCAGAGGATCCCTCCTTCCAGGCTTTATTCAAGCACATACAGGATGTGATGGTATTTGAGGGAGAAGAAGAAGATTCCAGTATGAAACGTTTAATGGAGGTCTTGGAAGTAACAGCAGCACCCTCTATCATGATGCCTTCTGTCTACCGTGCCTTAGAGGATGCTACATTTGCTGCCTGGCACAGGCATAGCACTCTACCTACATTCCCAAAAAGGCTGGCAAACAGCACCCTCCTATGTCTGTCAAGCCCTACGGTGCTTCTCAGCCAGAGACTGCCTCTGTAGTCATCCTGGCTGCTTGTGATTGCACTAGAGGCCCTAGATTCATGAGCACTCTCCCTCCTGACAAAGAGTTCAGGAAATGAGAAGCAATGGGCAAGAGGATCTATGCCTCTGCCACATTCGGACTGTACATTACAAACTACCAGCCTTACATGATTAAGTGTCAGAACAGCCTCTGGTAATCAACAATGTCTATAGTTCAGACTCTAACAGATGGTCGGGCAAAAGCAGAATTGCTTAAAGTTGCCTCTCCTTGCCTAAATAACAGCAAAACATTTAGTAAGATCAGCATACAATGTCTCAAATGCTGTTGCTTAGTTCCCCTTTTCATGGCTCAAAAGTTGTTCAGCATTGGTGTGGATGATGTCTTAAAGGACCTTCAATCATCCAAGATAACACTGTGGACTGTAAAATCCTTGACCCCACAAAATTTCAGGGGTCGTGGTAGAGGTGCCTTTTGGAAGCCTGCAGGCCAAGGAAGCCAAGGCTACTGTCCACAATATCGTGGCAGAGGAGGCAGTTCCCCTGCTGGACCAGTTGCCCAAGATGACCTCTCCAAGGCAACCAAAGGTTTTGATTCTGGTGGCCCTGTTGCCCCAGGCACATTCTGACTTCCCACTTCCTCTTTCATGACTGCCACCAGGGGTACAAGTGTGGGGAGTAAGGCTCTCCTTTCATCTGCCACAAGGGAGGGAAATCGCCACGGACAAACAGGTCCTGGAAATAGTAGAAAAAGGAGATGCACTGGAACTGCTCTCCAAACCTCCAGTGCACCCTCCACCTCCTTCATATTACCCTTCAGGCCACTTGTCCTTACTGAGGGTAGAGGTTCAGTCCTTACATCAAAAAAAGGCCATAGCCCATTCCTCCCAAAGAAAAGAACAGGGGTTTTACTTCATATACTTTCTGGTCACCAAAAGCCACAGGAAACTTGCATCCATTGTAGGGCCTCAGAGCCCTGAACAGATTCATCAGATTCAAAGAGTTTTGAATGGTATCTCTTCAGGCTGTCATCCATAGATTCATAGATTCATTTTTTTTTAAACTTCATGTTTATTGCTTTAGAAATAAAACAATACATGCATTTCCTCATACAAGGACCTCATAGATTTAAATGACCATTACAGTTGATAAACAGATATCTTTCCTTGTAATATGTTACAGCAGGAGATGATGGTTATCTAATAAAGTGTCCACAAAGAAAGTCACATAATGCCAGTCGACTCAGTAGCAAATGGAGTGTCCACCTTAGGTAGTAGCAACAGGAAGAAATTACTGCAATCCAAAATGATTGTTATTTATCTACGTATGACAGTGGTATTAAAATAATAATATGCTTCATAGATATTTGCACTATATCAAAATACAAGAGAGGAACCCCGTATTACTTATGTAGATGAAATAATAATAGAGAGAGACTTAATAATGTCCCCACATTAAGAATTCCACTAACAGAAGATTGTTTATCCAACAGAGCTCACATGGCTATTCTTGTCCCCTGCTTCCCCCTCATAATGAGAAATTCTATCTAAAGACCACATTATTCCCAGTGACAAAAATAATTACCTTAGATCAGTAACTTCCCAAACATTATAGATTAGTGGTCCACAATATTTATTCACTGAGGGGCCATGGGAACTAGACATAACAAGAAAAAAAATATGTCCTTCCATAACTAAGGGAGAGACTAATACCCCAAAGTCCTTAATGCTCAAACCTTAACAAATAGGGTAAATTCTCCAGACTTTGGTGAACAAGTTCAGTCATTATCTGAGTCCTCATCTTCTAGGGTTCCCTCTGTTTTTGCAGAAAACTCCTCCTCAATTTTTTCCATCCATCATCCTACATCCTTGGGATCCTTGAACTGCCAACTCTTTCCCCTGTAGATTATCCACAGGTGTGCCAGTAAAAGAAAAGAATGCACAAGTCCCAGGACCCAAAGCATTTGCTGAATGCCATCAAATTGTTTGTGGTGAGCTCTTGTTTGGTATGATAGATCTGGGAAAATTGTAATATCGTGACCCTCAATATCGATCGGGTAGACCAATCTAGACGCTGCAAGTAACTGGTCCCAAATCTCCACACCCATCGTATGCACTAACACTGTGCGTGATTGATCTGTATTTGTAGGCCTCACCCAAGGATTAACTCTGTATGCCCTCCCAAGGGCACCCCAGTCAAAGGTCTCCGGAACTGGAATAGTGTCCTTCATGCAGGTGATCAAGAAGGTCAGGAGATTAACGCCTTCGACCGCTTCTGGGACATCAACTAATCTCAGGTTATCAGCATGAATCTCATTCTCTAGGGCTTCTAGGTGACCCCATAATTGCATGTTCTCTTTAGTGAGGGAGGAAACAGCTGCCTGTGTGGAGATGGAGCATTTATCTGCTTCAGCAACAGTCCCAGTAAACTCTTTTATGTCAACTTCATGCATCTCTGATTTAGATAATGTGCGCTCCATTTTACTGTCCATAGATTTTACTGTCGCTAAGATTTGCTGCCATGGAGGAGCATGCGAGCCATCTACTGCAAGCCCTGCCTCGTGGGTTGCTGTTTCTTCTCAGGCCTGCCCCCTGTTTAGCTCTGGCTGTTTTAGACGCTCCAGAACTAGCTGGTTTCATTTTCTCCATGTCATGTAATGGATCGTTAGAAAGCTGAGGAGCTCAGGAATACAATTTTAAACTTTTTATCTGCTCTCTTTAAACTTAAAATAATAAAATAGGGCTCTTTTCAAGCTGTGATGCAGAGCTGATCTAGAAGACGTCCTGCTGGGAGATTGGCTCTTTAGTGCCCCCCATAGATTCATAGTTGGATTCGAGTTCTATAGACAGTTTGTCCTTAATGAACTCGCCACCTACTTATTCTACAGGTGGAACATAAATTGTTTGTTTCCCATGTGTCGATCTAATGTATATTTAAAAGTTTCTATATCACTTTCCATCACCTGTTTAGGCAATTCATTCCAGCTTTTAGTGACCCTTTGTGTAAAAAAGTCACAACGTTTCTTGGTTACATTTGTTTCTCCCTTTAACCTATAGTTATGCGACTTAGTTTTCTTATTTTGTTCCTGACATTTTTTAATTCCGATGCTTTCCAGCAGACATTGATCTTTGGTTGCTCTAAAGATCAAACAAAGATCACCTCGTAATTGTCTATACTCAATGGAGTATAGCTCTAGTTTATTTAGTCTGTCTTTATATGTAAAATTTTGTAGTCCTCTTATTTTTTTTGGTTATTCTCCTCTGCACACCTTCCTTTAATTTTTGTTTTGTAACAGTAATTGCAGCTGAAAATTGGGAGCAATATTCTAAATGCGGACACACTAAACTAGTGTAGAGTGGGAGAATCACTTTTTGGTCCCTACTTTTTATATTTGCCAGAATACAGCCCAATATTTTTTGACATTTTTTAACAGTTTTCTTAGTATACACATCTGTTGATAGTTTATCTGTTTTGATTATTCCCAGGTCTCTCTCTTCTGTAGTTGTTTCCAATAACTGGTTGTCTAATTTATATAGGAAGTTCGGATTCTTAACACTGAAGTGCATCACTTTACACTTAGATATGTTAAACATCCTTTTCTTATTTTTGGTCCAAGCCAATAATTTATCTAGATTGTCCTGGAGTTTTTGACCATCTAACTGATTTTGTACCAGACCCCCTAATTTACAGTCATCTGCATACTTGCTTATCCACGCATTGTCTGTTGTCTGAAGTGTATTAATTAATATATTAAATAATGTAGGCCCCAAGACAGATCCCTGGGGCACCTCACTTGTCACTTCTCCCCACTCAGATTGAAATCCCTTTACTATCACTCTTTGCTTCCTATCCTTTTTTGTATACTTTATTTTATTGGATTCATACAGTCATACTCCTCCTCCCATACTGGGGAGTAGCTTTCCCTTTTCTTGATATATGTGATTTACTGTAGTCAATAAAATCATTGTACAGTTCAATTAAAAAGTGAATATTAGGTACAATTAAAATTGGCTGTGCCATCTAGTCTCAAAGAGGCTAGGGGCCTAACAGTATCTAAGTAATGGCTTTCTATATGAATACTTGCATGTTGTCTATACATTTTGTCCACTGGTGTTTCCCTTTGTTCCTGGAGCAATGCTATGATAGTTTAGTATCATCCTACATTAGTAGCACAGTATATAAGGTTAAACAAAATGTAATAACACCTGTAGTTGGTAACTCTGCAGTGATGTGATGTCAGTTGGTCTGAATTTAAAACAAATCTGAGGACTGGAAATTAAAAATACTGGAAACCAGTCTTGTGGGAGTGCCCTTTCCATGGGGCCCCAATTTTCCTCATATTTGCCCAATTGATTCCTTACCAAATATTGAGTTCTCTCGAGTTTCATTACTTGGAATAGTGAGGCTAACCAAGCCACTACCGATGGAACTTGCTGCAGTCTCCAATAAATTGCCAGCTCCCGCATCCCCACCACCAGGCCCAGTCTCCATAATTTATGTCCTTTTGTGGGCTTCCAGGAGCCTCGGCTCGGGAGCCCCAATAATCTCTCAACTGGGTCCAGATGGGGGGGGATCCAGAATCCTGGACAAGACCCCGACCACTCCCTCCCAGAACCTCCTCACCCTTGGGCATGCCCATGCCATATGGTAAAAGGTACTCTCCTGTACTTGACACTTATAACAATATGGGGAAGAACTCGGGTCAATTTTATGGGCCAATATGGGAGTATGATACGTCTGCATAAAAAAGTTATATTGTATGATTCTCAGTCTGTTATTTACTGAGAAATTCAAAATATTCCAACAGATTAAATTCCAGTCTCTCTCTGAAAAAACCTCGGGGTACAGATTTTGTTCCCATGAAGTTCTCACTCTTTCCAGGGGGGAGTTGGTGTACTGTGCAACAACATTTTGTAACATCTATTCAAAGGTTTAAAACCTTGAATGTTGGAGTATTTTATAAAGAGTTCTTCTAATGGGGAACGTTTTAAAATCAGCGCTTGAGAGCCTTTCTGCAGCATGGTTTCTATCTTGGCTTTAAGTCGGAGGTAAAGAAAATAGTATGTGGTTGGTAACTGATATTTGTGCTGAAGCATCTTAAATTGGCTCACCTTCTCTTCCCCCCAAAACTGATCAAGTTTAAATAAACCCCGACTTTTCCATTGTGCTAATCCCTTTTTATCATGGACAGATATATTTCCCCCCTCACCAAGCAGTTTTTCCAACTGTGTGTCAGGCTACATCTCTTTATGTATTCCCAACATATCATGGGCCTCCTCCCAAGCCCTCCATGTAGATCTGGTACAGGGTTTTTTAATTTTGGGCTGGTCTATTGACCCAAGATTGTGAACCAGAGTAGAATAATATATATTTGCCTCTGTTTTAGATTCCATGTCTCGCCATGTGGGGGCTCCCCTGCCTTCTATTAAGGTGTCTGGTATATGAGCCAATTGTGCCGCTATGTAATATAAACGAAAATTAGGGAGGGCCAGACCTCTCGATTGCTCTGGTTTCCAGAGTATGTCCTTTTTAATTTGTGGTTTCCTTCCCTGCCACAGCAACATTGAACATGCCCCCTCCACAGCTCTTATATATTTTTAAGGGAGGTGTATGGGAATGGTTTGGAATAAGTACAGGGCTCTTGGTAGTATGTACATCTTAATTAGATGTACCCGTCCCAAGAGTGTCAATGGCAAAGCTTTCCAATTGCTGCAGTCGGCCTTGATTTTTTTTGTGTGAGGGGACTATAATTAATTTGAATTATCTGAGTAAGTTTGCTAGGAAGGAGTATGCCCAGATATTTAATATGTTTGGCAGGGGCTACCATATTCCCTGCAATTGTTATAGGTGTTTTCTGCTTTACCAATGGGAGCCATTCGCTGTTATCCAGAATAATTTTATGACCCGACAAGGGTCCATAAACCTGCACCGGGAGGGCCTCTTATGGATTTTCCAAGAACAGCAGAACATCTTCTGCAAATAAGGAGATAATGTGGGTTTTCCCTCCTATCTTACATCCCTGCATTTTTGGGGAGGCACGTATTGTAGACGCTAGGGCCTCCATGGTGAGGACATAAAGTAAGGGTGATAGGGGGCATCCCTGTCTCGTCTCCCTAGACAACAAGAAAGGCATCAAAATAGTGTTGTTGGTATTTGTGCTTGTGGGTTGCTATATAGTGCTCTTAGCCAGTCAAAAAAAATGCTCCCCACCCCATATTTTCGTAAAACTGCAAACATGAAGGGCCATTTGACTCTGTGGATTATATTAATGGAATGCCGAAGATAGTGCTTGGCCTGACGACCCTTAACGAAACACCCCCCCCCCGTCGGATTGTATAAGATCTGGGAGAAGATCTTCTAGTCTTCCTGCTAATATTTTTGTCAATATTTTGTAATCCGCATTTAAAAGCAATATTGGGCGGTAGGATCCACATTTTGTAGGGTCTTTCCCAGGTTTAGGAAGAACAACTATGGTAGCTAGTCTCAGCGATGGGTGTAGAACCCCTCTTTTAACGACTGGCATATGACCTCATCTCTTGTTTCTTTTTATAAGCGGCGTAAGAAATGGTTTCACTTCGTATGTAAGCTTTGAGTGCATCCCAGACATAATGTATATGTGTCCCTTTATCCTTATTCAAGGCAATGAACCCTCCTACCCTATCAGAGATAAAACTTATATACTGAGGGTCTGCTAAGATTTTCTTTTAACGACTGGCATATGACCTCAGTGAGGAATCCTCCTATAACGTCCCATGTATGTCTGTAAAATTCCGCAGGGATCCCGTCAGGTCCTGGTGCCTTCCCTTTGTTAATTCGCCATATGGCCTCCTTGACCTCCTCAGGAGCGATGGGTATACTTAGATTCTTCCTAATATTCAAGTTCAAGTAGGGTAACTCCACACTGCTAAGGAAAGCCTCTGGATCGCCATCTAGTGGGAACTGGGAGGCATAAAGTGTGATGTAAAAATCTTTAAATGTGTTATTTATTTCCTTCTGATCACAGGTGAGAGAGCCGTCCATCTTAGCCATTCTAAGGATAGTCCTTTCTGCTTTTTTTTTTGTTTAACTAGTCCAGCTAGCCATTTGCCTGCCCTATCACCTTCAAAATCTGTGTGGGATTTAGTAATAAGGCGATCCCTTTCTAGTTTCCTGGATTCTTTGGTTCAAAGCTCTCTTCAGTATTCTAAGTTCCTTGAGTGTGTTGGATTTGGGGTCTATCATAGCCTCCTTGTTAAGTTGTGGATGTCCTGCACAAGACTACTTTCTCTCTGTGTCTCTTGTTTCTTTTTATAAGTGGCGTAAGAAATGGTTTCACTTCGTATGTAAGCTTTGAGTGCATCCCAGACATAATGTATATAGAAACATAGACTTTGACGGCAGATAAGGACCGCTTGGCCCACCCAGTCTGCCCATTTCCCTACCTACTGGATAAGCTGCAGATCCTAGTTAACCAGCAGCCTACTTCTTCCTACCCCCACCCCCCAGAATTGCCTTTATGACTATCCCATGCATGCTTGAATTCCCACTGATTTTGACTCCACAACTTTCCTCCGAAGGCTGCTCCATGCATCCACAGCCCTCTTGTGAAAAATACTTCCTTAAATTACCTCTGAGCCATTCCCTCTATCTTCAAATTGTGTCTTCTTTGTTCTTGCACACCTCTTTTTTGAAAGATGCTACCCTCTTGGACTTTGTTGATTCTCTGAGGTACTTGAAAGTTTCTATCATGTCCCCTCCCTCCTTTCCTCGAGGCTATACATATTAGCTCCTTAAGTCTCTCTTCATCATAACTTCCGTGCAGACCCTGCACCATTTTAGTTGCCTCCTCTGGACAGCTTCCATCCTGTCTATGTCTTTATGGAGATTGGGTCTCCAGAACTGCACACAGTACTCCAGATGGGGTCTCACCAGCTGTCTGTACAGAGGGATAATAACTTCCTGTTTTCTACTGGTGATGCCTCTCCCTATGCATCCCAGTATCCCCCCAGCCTTCCTTGCTGCCCTCTCACATTGCTTGCCCATCTTTAGGTCATCTGATATGACTACCCCCAGGTCCCTTTCCATTTTTGTTGTTGTTAGTATCTCATCCCCCATTGTGTACTCTTCCCCTGGGTTTTTGTTTCCCAGGTGCATTACCTTGCACTTCTTAGCATTGAATCTAAGCAGCCATACATTTGACCATTCCTCTAATCTTGCCAAGTCCCTTCTCATCCTTTCCACCCCACCCTGTGCATCAACTCTGTTGCAGATCTTAGTGTCATCTGCAAAGAGACATACTTTTCCTTCCAGTCCTTCTGCAATGTCGCTATAAAGACATTGAAGAGGACCGGTCCTAATACTGAACCCCTGTGTACCCAATTAGTAACCTCCTTCTTCTGAGTGGACTCATTTACTATAACTCTCTGTGTCCTATTCTCCAGCCAATTTTACCCAGGCTGTCATCTTGGGACCCACTCCCAGGCTGGCTAACTTATATTAATCTTTGTGTGGGACTGTGTCAAATGCCTTACAAGTCTAGGTAGGCCATGTCCACAGCCCCTCCCTGATCTACTACTTTGGTCACCCAGTCAAAGAAATCTATCAGATTCATCTGGCATGACCTTCCCGCTGTGAATCCATGCTGCCTAGGGTCCTGTGCCCTCTGGCCTCTAGATATTCGACAATTCTTTTCCTTTGAAGTAATTCCATCATTTTCCCTATCACTGAGGTTAAACTAACAGGTCTATAGTTTCCGCCTGCCTTGCTCCCACTTTTGTGAAGGGGAATCACATCTGCCCTCCTCCAGTCCTCGGGTACCACCCCATCCTCCCATGATTTGTTAAAAGGGTAGTCAGTGGTGTCACTAATTCTACCCTTAGTTCTTTTAAATTCTGGGATGAATCCCATCAGGCCCCATTGCTTTGTCCACCTTCAGTTTTAGAGCTCTTTCAGAACCCTTTCTTCTGTAAATGGGCTGGTATCAACTTCTGTATCCAGAGTGTTACTACTGTTTGTTTTATGTATCTCCCCTCTTCCTTCGTAAATACTGAGCAAAATATTTGTTTAGTATCTCTGCCTTTTCACCGCCTCCTCTGCCCACCCGCCTCCCCTTTTATTGCGCCTCACTTTCCTCCCTTGGTCTTCCTTCGCTCCCTGATGTACCTATAAAAGGTTTTATCCCTTCTTAACTGAGTTGGCTATCTTTTCCTCGGTTTGGGCCTTTGCTGTTCTGACTGCCTTCCCAGCCTCCTTTTGCTTTAACTGATACACTTCTCTGTCCTGCTCCTTCTGGCGATTCCTTGTACTTCCTGAATGCTTTCTTTTTCTCTTGAACCTTCACTGCCACTTCCTTTGAGAACCATAGTGGTGTCTTACATCGTCTTGTTTTGTTTATTTGCTTCACACAAAGGCTTGTTACCTCTGTGATGGCAGTTTTTATTATTCCCCATTGTTCTTCCACCCCTCCTTCCTGCCCATTTGCTAGTGCATTCCTTAGGCACTCACCCATTATGGCAAAGTCAGCCCTCCTCAAGTCCAGTACTTTTGTCTTTGTATGGCTTGACTCTGTTACTGTGTTTATTGTGAACCATACTGTTCGATGGTCGCTAGTTCCAAGATATGTGTCCCTTTATCCTTATTCAAGGCAATGAACACTCCTACCCTATCAGTGATAAAACATATATACTGAGGGTCTGCTAAGATGGGTGGATCCATTCTCCAAGTAGTTTCAGGAGGTACCTGGGGAGAGACCCTCACTTCCAACCTCAGGGGGCGTGATCTGAGATGAGAATGGGTCCATAGCTAACCCGCATGTCTTCTGTTACCATCATTGCGGGAATAAGTGTGTAGTCTATTCAGGTATAGAGATGATGGGCATGTGAATAAAGAGAGTATTCTTTTACTCCGGGGTGAGTACATCTCCACGACTCCACCAGGGCCCTTCTATTAACTAAATCATTAAGCGCGGCCACGCTCTTAGGGTAGGGCTTTTTTTTTGTTTCCAGAGTGGTCCTGAACTGGGTCTAAATAAGTATTAAAGTCTCCTCCCATTACTATGTTATCAGAGAATGGGTCCAATGTGACTCCCAAGTGGGTAAAGAAGTTGGGAGGATCAAAGTTGGGTCCATAGACGGATACAAATGTTATACCCCCGTATCCACTTCAGCTATGGCATATCTACCATGTGGATCTGCGACCCATTTAAGTATTTTATGGGGCAGGCCCAGAGCCATATTGCCACACCTCTTGCCTTAGACGGAATGGGGCTGCCAAAGAACCCCCACGACTCATGCCAGCTTGTCTGTTCCTTTAACTAAATGGATTTCTTGCAATAGCACCACATCCCTCTTTTTTATGTACGATCAGACTCTCTCTCTTTTTACTATAGTTTTTAGCCCATTGACATTCCAAGTCAACACATTTAAGTTTGCCATTCTATAGGAGTAAAATTATTCGAAGCCATTTTATAAAAGTAGTACCTTTGCACAAAAATTCCCTTTTTTTGAAATTCTCCGATGAATCCATTTTTATTAACCATGTTAACTTCCCCTAAATCATAACTAAGTCCCCAACTTCCCCACCACCCTCCCCATAAACACCATTGCCCTGCTTGCATAAAGAGTCCAACCCATTTTTAAACTTCCCTTCCACCCCCATACCATCTCCTCGTCTACCTCCTGCCTTCCCTTGTTTAATGTGCATATGCACCTTGTTTCTCACGCTCTACTTATCGTGGATGCAGCCCCTGAATCTACCACTCCTCAAGAGGGCCTTCCTTTATATAAATAAAAACTTCCTGCCCTGCTCAGGCTAACTTGCGGCTCTGGGGAAGGTCTCAGACCGGTTCTGTCAACCGACCCCATGTTGGCACACATTAACTAGATAGCCCTTCACTCCGCTCCAATGGAGATGACGTTACAAAAGATACAGAGCAATGGGCAGAGGGACCCCCCGTGCGTCCTGAGTGGCGCACGCTTCGTGGTCCCCTGCCACATCAATATGACATCCTCAGTTTATCTGTATTGCTCTACCTTCATTATAGCTATAAGTCCACTTCTGATAATATGCAAACTCAGGCCTCTCCCATTGGAGCAAGCGCCTGCAAAGGCCTTTGCAATTGTGTGCAAGCCTGTGGCCTAATCCTTACTCCTTTATGTGCCAACCCACACCCCCGCCCTCTTACCAAACTCCAATGGCCCAATCCCCACACTGGCCTACAATATATAGGCTTGTGTTTACTATCCATCGGAACGTATCAATTTTAACTCTCTCAAACATGAACTAAAACATCAGTTCAACAGAACTCTTCAGGCATAAACATTGTTACTTTAAAGTTCAAGTCAAAGATAGAAGAGAAAAGAAAAAAGTCCCAATAAAATTATAGCCTGGTTATTAACATGTCCAAAGATTTCTTGAGGCTGAACCTACTGGGGAGACAGGGTGGGTAATCTCCGGGAACCCTCTAAGACCTACCCTGATAGGCCTCCAACCATGGAGTTACGGACTCCAAGGGCTCCTTTCCTAAAACCCCATCCCCCGAGTTACCTTGTATAGTATCTCACTTTGTTTATGTTATATTAGTTCAGCCATCCTTGTTTCCAGCTCACTCATTCTGTTCACAATGCCTCAGTCCCTGCACATGTTGCATCGCCACCTCCTGGTCTGTAAATGCACATTGTCGGCTGCCTGGATAGCGGATGATCAGCTTCGCCCAGTAGGCCATAGTAAAAGGACAGTTAATATCGTGGCATTTACGCTTCACAGCCACAAATGCTTGTCTCCTAACTTGTAGTAGCCTGGAGGAATCTGGGAAGATGCTCACCCGTGAACCTCGGACCAGAATCAGCTCACATTTTCGAGCAGCAGCAAGGATGTCCTGGCAGTCTTAGAGTCGAAGAAATTTCACCAGCATATGGCGTGGTCTTTGCTCTGGTGCCAGTTTTTGTCCAGGTGAGTGATGGGCCTGCTGGATTTCAAGGGACACTGTTGAAGGGAGTACCAAGGTCTCATGTAGCCATTCTTTTATAAATGTTATGCAGTCCCTTCCTTCCAGGCACTCCGGGAGGCCCACCAGCCAAATATTACAGCGTCTCTCTGTGTTTTCATGGTTGTCCACCACCTGTTTTAAGATTTCTATGTCTTTATAGATTGTTGCAGCTCTGCTGATAATTGAACTGTCTTATCTTCTTCAGCACTGATTCTGGTTTCCGTTTCTGTTATGTGATTTGCATGAGTCTCAGTAGAGACTCCGAGGTAGTATTCACCATTTGCTGCAAATGTTGCATTTGTGCCGTCATGTTGTCAAATCCGGATTGCATCCGTGTGTCTAAGTCATATTTCAGGTCCCGGAGCATCCGTTCCAAGTTCTGGTAATTAATCTCCATGACTGTGTTAGCACTTTTCTCCCCTGCTTCCTGTGTTTCTTGGGCCTGAGAGGGAGGGCCTCTCGGTGGATCTGTAGGCCCCAATGCTTTGGTGGAGTTAGGAGGCTGATTAAAGCGTAGTTTTGCCTGTTTTTTTGCAGATTTCGACATAGGTGGCATTGATGCTGTAATATCTTGGCCTGTGTGAAGTTTTGAGCTGAAATAAGGCAGGATGGTGCAGATTTAGAGTAGATGCTGCTGGAGCTCTTCTGGTTCACCTCCATTCAGCTCCTAGGCTTGGTCACGCCCCCTGCTTCCTATCCTTTAACCACAATATTATCCATTCTGTTATATTTGGTTCTAACTTGATTTGATAAAGCTGTTCAATTAATTTTTTATGAGATACCTTATCAACTCACTGCTAGTTGCAGACTCGGTCAAGTACCTGGGGGTGACTCTTGACCCGCAACTGGATATGAACATGCACATACGCAATTCATGTAAGGCCTCAAACTGCAAGTTGGGACACTCTTACAGAGCAAAAAGTTGTCTCACTCCAGCTGCCCATCTCGCCTTAGCCAGGGGAGTCCTCCTACCTACGCACTGCTATGGACTAGTCACCCTTGCTTACGTTGCAAAAACTAGTCTAGTAAAGTGGGACTCAGCATACAACAACATATGCCGTTTTGCCCTCTCAGCCCCCCGACTCACTCATCGCTGTGAGCTCTACACCCGGCTTGAATGGCTCTCACCGGAAACTCACCGCTCCTATGTCATGGGCAACTTCATAGACAGTATTGTCAGAACTGCCACCCCCCTTAAACTTGCGCAGTCCCTCATTTTAGCTACTTCCTCCTACAACCTGCGATCCAGTGACTCTCATGCCCTCCTGGTAACAAAAACTTGCACAGAAATGGGTGACTGAGCCTTTGCTGCGTATGCACCCAGGGTTTGGAACTCTCTTCCATCAAGCACTCGCTCCTCTCCCTCCCACCAGAGCTTTAAAGCCTCCCTCTGGGGCTTTCTCAAAACGGCCTCCACCTGTCTGCACTAGACAAACCCTCTCAGCCTGTGATGCCCCAATAAACTGAGAAACTACCTAAACAATATGACTTGGGTAGAGTACATCTGCGCTTATACACCTCCTGTACTCACAGTTTACTAGAAAAATAGACCACTTAGGCCCACCTGCCCAACAGGGCGAGCAGTATTACTGTGCACTCCCTTATCTTGCTCTGGGCCCACTCTATACCAATGTTACTCCTCTTTGCCTACCTGCAAGCCTTACAACATTGCTGTCTGAAACGATGAAACCACACTGTACTTCTCCCTACTGCCTGCAATGTAAATCCCTGCTGGTACTGTTGCTTGTATTGTCCCTGTGTGCTAATTCTCTTTAATGTAATCCTTCACTTGTTTTTGCCTGATGTTCATGTATGTACCTTGTAATCTCCTGGGTCGCACCTGAAAATAGGCACTTGACTGTCTAGTGTGCTTACCTGGTTAATAAAAGCAAATAAATAAATAAACACTTTCTTGAAGTCCAAATATATCACATCAACTGGTACCCCTTATTATTTATTTATTTATTAGCTTTTGGCAATCTGGTAACTGCGCTAGGCAACAAACCTGCCTATTTTCAGGCACGACCTGGGACAGTACAGGACATAGGTATAGAAATGACAGAATTACAAATTACAATAAAAGTAAACATAATACAGGAATAATAAGTATCAACATACAATGCAGATAGAGTGACGGAACTGTTTCAATGTACAGTGCATGATACAACAACATGAGATTAGATCCTAGCCACAAGCCAGCAAGCAGGTGTAGTTAAATCATGAACATTTACTATGACCATGAGCATGGAGGTGAGTAAATAGCGAGCCTTTAAAGATTTGGTGGGAGGTGGAGTTTGTAACCTGTAGGGGGAGTGAGTTACAGAACTTGGGAGCATAGTGAGAGAATGCCTGTTCACCCATTTTAGTAGTGCATGGTCTGGTAGCGAGCATAGGGACAGAGGAGGACCTAAGGGCACGGGTTTGAGAGACAGGAGTCAACATGTTGGCCAGGTAATTAGGCCTAGGGGTCCTGGTCAGAGAGTCAATAAAGCATCACAGGAAGTAGGCCCTAAGATCCTTAGGTGACAACCAGTTTAAGAGTAGAGGAGGCAGTGATGCTTAAGTCGAGGGGCAGTTAAGGCAAATCTGCAGGTATTGTTATAGACAGTGTCCCATTTACTGAGTACACCAGAGTTGACGGTGTAGAGGAGAGGGATAGCGTATTGGAGCTGGGGTAAGAGGACTCCCCTGGCTACAGATAATCTGGCAGAAGGTGTGAGGGAGTGACGCACACGATAGGCATCCACAATTTTAGCATTCACAGCCCTACATACCACGTTAACATGTACTGACAAGTCGAGAGAGGGATCAAGTGTGACCCCCAGGTATTTGAAGGACACAGTGTTGGTGATAGGGGACCCACCCAGGCAGTGAACCAAGAGCTTGGGGGCAGTGGAGGGCAGTTTTTTAGAGGAACCAAATAACATGGCACATGTTTTGTCATGGTTAATATGTTGATGGCAGCTCAAGAGCCAGAGTTGAAGGACTTGGAAATCTTTTGAGAGTGTGCAGTTAATGTTATCGATCAATTTAGACCCAGAATAGAGAACCAGGTCGTCAGCATACATAAGAGCACAGCTATGCCTGGAAAATGAGGGAATATCATTTAGGAAAAGGGAGAAGAGGAGAGGCCCAAGTGTGGACCCCTGTGGGACTCCCCGTGTGATATTTAAGGGGGAGAGAAGGGCTTTGTGAACAGCTACCGCCTGGGTGCGATTGTCAAGGTAGCTGTGGAACCAGGAAAGAGTTGAGTCTGTAGCTCCAACGGATTGGAGCTTCATCAGCAGGAGAGGGTGATGAACCATGTCAAAAGCTTTGGACAAGTCAATGAAGACCGCTCCAGTGAGTTGGCCATGGTCCATATTACATTTGATGTCACTGGTAAGTTGAGTTAGAGCCGTAGTGGTGCTGTGACCAGACCTAAATCCATGTTAGCAGGGGGTTTGAAGATTAAACTGAGCGAGGTGTTCAGCAAGCTGGCGGTGGACTATTTTTTCAAGAAGCTTGCTGAGAGTGGGTAGGAGGGAGATGGGACGGTAGTTGGACATTAGTTTGGAATCACCCTTTTTGTGAATAGGGATAGTTCTGGCAGTTTTCCAGGTTGCGGGAACAATGGAAGTGCAGATCGAGAGGTTAAAAAGCCTAGTGACAGGATTGGCCAGCAATAGAGCAAACTGCTTGAGTATGCCAGGATGAATACCGTCAGGCCCAGGGCCCCCCCCGTGGCGGAAGGGAGTTAAGAAGCTTGCAAACTTCACGGTACGTGGTAGGAGCCAGCATCATTGCGGGTGGAGTGTGGATTAATAAGTGGGCAGGAGGACAGTAGTCTTTGAGCATGGTTAGATCCACAGCAGGTAGTGTGGAAAAGATGGAATTAAAGGCATTGGCAATTGTACTCGGGTTGTTACAATGAACTCCTTGGATATTCATGTCAGTTGGAGCCTGCCGCTTATCATTGCCGAGAATTTCCTTGATTTGGGCCCAGTACTTGTGAGGTTTGTTGGAGGAGGATTTTAGGAGGTTTCTGTAGTTGGAACTTTTGGCAAGGTGTATTTCCCTTTTGCAAATATTCCTGGAGGCTCGATAGGCTTCAAAGTCAGTGCGGAGATGTGAGACCTTCCACACTGACCAAAGTTTGTCCCTGCATTTCAGAAGCTGAAGCAGAGGGCGCGTGAGCCACTTAGTTACCTTCCCTGCCACCCTACGTGTGGTGACTGGAATATGATGGTTTTGTAGAGCGAGGAGAATGGAGTTGAAATAGCCAGTTGCGTAATTAATGTCCTCTGTTAGGTAGAGAGGAGACCAGTCAACCAGGCTAAGATCAGTTTTGAAGGCATCAGTGCTTAGGTGGGAGAGGTTAGGGAATGTAACTACTTTAGATGGGAAAGAAGGGGTGACGGTGTCCCAGACACAGTAGATTGAATAGTGATCAGTGATTGTGTCAGGGAGCACCCTGGCTGAGGTGACATATTGCTTGCTGTTTGCGAGTATTCAGTCAAGCAGGGTGGCACAGTCGCCCCCCCTGGAAACCCTGGTGGGTTCCTGTATCAGCTGAGATAGGTTAGCCTTACTTACAATAGTGGATAGGTTAGCTGTGTTATTCTCAGACCAGTTGAGGTTAAAATCCCCAAGGCAGATAATGTCATTTTTGCCAGTTACAGTTGGCAGGTAATCAATGAAATCTACGAGCCCCTGTTTTGCATTTTTTGAAGGGACATAGACGCAGAAGATATGAAGTTTCTTAACTCTGCCCAAAAGGAGGAGGGAATGGAGAACTTCACAGTTAGGTAGAGTGGGATCCTGTAAGAGAGTGATGTTCAGGTGCGTTTTGTAGAAGAGAGCCAGGCCACCCCCTCTTTTGGCCCCGCTGCGATCCACACGTAGCATGTTGTAGCCTGGAAAGGAGCACTGAGAGTCAGTAATTGAAGGCTTTAACCAAGTTTCAGTAATGGCTAGGATGTCCAGAACGTTCACACTCACCCAGACCAGAAGGTCTGGGAGGTTGGCAAGAAGGCTTCTAGAGTTGATGTGGGCCATGGTAAGACCGTTGGATATAGGGAGGGAGGTAACCGGGGGAGGCATAGATATGATGGGATCCTGGGGAGGACCAGGATTAGCCTCAATGTCCCCGGCTAGCATAAGAGACAGGATAAATATCCAAAGCGAGATAAAGAAGAAGGTCTTGACTGAGGCTTGAAGTGAGCACTTCTGTTTAAAGTGGAGGTATCTGTCTATGGGCCATAGGCACTTGCTGATGAGAGCGTTGGGGGAGTAGGTGTAGGAGTGGCAGTAGCTAGGAGGTTGGAGAAGTAAAAATTGTCAGGTGGGTGAACTTTGGTAGATGAGGAAGGAGTGAAGGAACAGGAGAGCCCAGAGAGGGTATGAAGGCAAAGAGACCCCATAAGGAGAGCCACCAGGGGTGGGGGAGACATAATATAGAGTAGATAGGGAGCTATATGGGGGGGCAGAGCAGAAGGCTAGGCAGAGAGAGGGCAGAAGGCAAGAAGATAAGCACCTAAGAACCAACCTTAAGTGGTAGAATTAGCAGCAGAGAGTATTTAGTAAGATAAAACAGAACAGCTCCCTCTAGTGCCCAAAAGATATAAGGAGCTAATGGAAAACTAGGCTGATGGAAAAAACCATGCGATAGCGTCAAAGTATCGTGAGCATAACGTCTATATAAGTAACACCAGCCAAGGGTGGAGGGCATTGGGGCGGGCAGGGAGCAATCGCGCGAGCGACTCAGGGCAGAACTGGTGAGGAACTGCTTTAAACTGAAGAGGGGGAAAAAGGAGCTTTGTATGAAAGCAAAAGACAAATGCCAAAAAAGGCGTGAATCCCAGATGAGCTCCCTTTGTCAAAGGGGACCTGTCCTTTGGCTACCTTGTGAAGAGAGCAGGTATTCTGTGTCGGGGGGGGGAGAACCTCTGGTTCCTGAAAACGGCCCTCAGTTTGTTGGGAGCATGGAGCTCCGATTCAGGGAATGGGGGAGAGCCCCTGTGCCTCACTGGCCCTCGCAACCTCGTGGAGCGCCGAGCTCTGTTCGGGGGGTTGGGGGAGAGTCCCTCTGCGATGCTACCACTACCAGAAGACTGCCTGAGGAGTGGAAAAGGTAGGCAGTCTTTAAATAGTATTCAGCAGGAAGCAGATTTTTTTTTTTTTTTTTTTTAACTCTTACTCTATCAGGGGTTGAATTACTGGCAGTGAGCAAATCTTGTAAAAACAACAGGGTGCAAACAGCAGGACAGTTCCTAGACTTTAAGTAATTAGGTAAATCTAATCAGCAACGTGTACAGTACAATGCAATTAAGATAACTCACAAGCAGTCAACAATACAGTGCAGTTCAGTAAATATTGGAAAATAGAAACAATCTAAACTGTTGTGGGGACAAATAAGGGAAAAAAAGGCTTTGCATTTAACTGGTGAGGAACTGCTTTAAACTGTAGAGGGGAAAAAAGGAGCTTTGTATGAAAGCAAAAGACAAATGCCAAAAAAGGCGCGAATCCCAGATGAGCTCCCTTTGTCAAAGGGGGCCTGTCCTTTGGCTACCTTGTGAAGAGAGCAGGTATTCTGTGTCGGGGTGGGAGAACCTAGGTTCCTGAAAGCGGCCCTCAGTTGGGAGCCGCGGGCTCCGATTCAGGGGATGGGGGAGAGCCCTCAGCCTCGCTGCCCTCGCGACCTCCTGGAGCACCCAAGCTCTGTTCAGGGGTGGGAGAGCCCCTGCGCTGATGCTCTCACTACCAGAAGACTGCCTTGTGAAGAGGCAGGTATTCTGTGTCGGGGGCAGGAGAGCCTCGGTTCCTGGCGGCCCTCAGTTCGTTGGAGCCGGGCTCGATTAGAGAGGATGGGGAGAGCCCTAGCCTCACTGGCCTCGCGACCTCCTGAGGCCAAGCTCTGTTCGGGGGTGGGGGGAGGGCCCCTGCGTGATGCTCCCACTACCAGAAGACTGCCTGAGAAGCAAGGCTACGCTCACTGGCTCAAAAAAGGTTATTAAATGGATGAGGCATGATCTTCCCTTAGTGAATCCATGTTGTGAAATGTCTACTATCTGTTCATTTGCCAAATTATTTAATATTCTATGTTGAATGACTCTTTCTAATATTTTTCCTAAAAGTGAAGTCAAACTTAGGGGTCTGAAGTTTTTAACTTCTGATCTTGATCCTAACTTATGTATTGGAGTTATATAAGCTTGTCCCCATTCAGGTATTGTCTTTCCATTTTTTAGTGATATATTAAAAAGATAAGTTATTGGTCCCACTAATTCATTTACCAACTCCTAGAGTTGTACCATCCAGTCCTGCTGAACTATTTGATTTTAATCCTTTTATAATTGTAGTGATTTCCTTTTCTGTAACAGGAATATATTCATGTTTTGAGTTTATTGATGGTTTAACTAATGCTTCTTTGGGTTGATACACACTCAAACAATATGTGTTTAATTCTGAAGCTATATCCACCTCTTCTGTTATTGTTCCATTATGTGTTACTATTGGCCCTATCCCCTTTTGATTGCCTCTTAATGATCCTATATAATTAAAAAAAATGTTTTTTATTATCCTTTGTTTTGTTTACCAAGTTTATTTCCATATTTCTTTTAGCTCTCCTGATCATAGCTTTTAGTTGTTTGTTACATTGTTTCCGCTTTGTATTTAAGATACTTGATGGATTCTTTATCTCATTATTATTTAATATTTATGTTAATAATTTGGTTCATGAAATTAAACATAGTGAGGTGAGACTGTATGCAGACGACACTGTTTTAGTGGCGTCTGCTGACAGTCTCACAGGTATGATGGATTCGCTTCAAAGTGATTTGTTACAAATGCAAAAATGGTTCAGTAAATCTGGTCTTCTTTTGAATGCTAAAAAAACACAAACTATGTTGTTTTCGATTGGTTCATATAGAGGAAAAGAGCCCAAACCACAATTACATTTACAAGATGGTACAAAGATTGAAAATGTATTAACATACAGAACTTAGGTTTCAAGTAGATGTTAGAATGACATATGTAAATCATATATATCAGTTCAGGTAAAGAAAGTGAATAAAAGATTAGGGGCCCTTAGAAGACTTGCAGGAGCTTACTTTGGTGGCAAAGGAGCGATTGGCAAAACAGATGCTGTTACCCATATTGGAGTATGGTTCTGTAATTTACATGAATTAAACTAAAACGGCTTTAAATTTGGTTAATCAAATATATTATAGGATAGGTAAATTTGCTTCCGGAAGTATTAAAAATGAGCATCATTGTATAATTTATAATAAGTTTGATTGGCTTCAACCTGAAGCAAAAAGAAACTATCTCTGGCTTACTATATGTCATAAGATAATTCACAAAAAGTATAACCATCCTTTGTATAAGCAATTAAAAAGAAAGATAAATAACGAATCATATATAAAGACTAGGAATCCATTAAGCAATATCCCAATGTATAGAAGCTTTAATAGACTAGGGGACAGTATGCTCCAGAATAGAGTAGCATTAAGTTGGAATGGTTTGACTGAATCACAGAAAACAAATTTAGATTTTTTAAATTTAAAAATGAATTGTTTAATAGTTCGTATTTTTTATGTATGTGTTTTAAATAATGTATGTATGTAGAGTGCAATTATGTTTGTTTGTTTGTATTAGTTATGTTAAATGTCAATTGTTAATTGGTAATTGTATTAGAATCTACATGCAGGACGTTGTTGTAAATGGGACTTTGTCCTAACAAATGAATTTCCTGTGAAAAAATAAACTTTTAATCAAATCAATCAATCATCAAATCAACTTGGTGTACAGCCTCTTCTTTTTTCAGATTAATTTCATGGTATCCCTATTCCACCATGGTGGGCGTCTCTTGTTGTTTTTGTATTTGCTACTAACTGGTACCCATTTATCTGTACGGTACTCTAATTGATTTTTAAAGATATTCCATACTGTACTTAACTCTTGGTTCAAGCATTCCTTCTTCCAATCCCAGGTTGATAGATATTCTTTAATCTTACTATAGTTAGTTTTTTGATAATTTCTTAATAATGTTTTACCTTTTGTTTCTTTGTAGCGTGCTTTATAGAAAAATTCAATGATTTGATGATCACTGTCCCCTAATGGGGAAGCTAGTCTAATCCCACGTATATCATCCATCACCTTAGTTAATATTAAATCAAGAATATTGTTTCCCCTTGTAGATTTTGTAACTAACTGGTCCAAGTTGTGCTGTATAGTGTAATCAACAAATGTTTTATCTAATTGACTGCTACTATCCAAGGTTTCCCAGTTTATATTTGGGAAATTAAAATCACCCATTATTATAGTATTATTCAATATTTCCTGTTGTTCCAGATAATTCAGAAATTGTTCAGCATCTTCATTATTTAGTCCCGGTGGCCTGTAACCTAATCCAAGTGTGAGAGTTTTATTTAACAGCTTAATCTGTACCCAAATAATTTCATTTTTATCACTGGAATTATTTATTTCATATGGTGTTAGACTATCTTTTATGTAAAATACCACTCTGTACCCAAATAATTTCATTTTTATCACTGGAATTATTTATTTCATATGGTTTTAGAATATCTTTTATGTAAAATATCACTCCTCCTCCTCCTCTTCTTCTCTCTTTCCTGTGTTTCTGTATTTTGGTGTAGCCTTTTATATCTGTACTCCAATCAGTGTCACTGAACCAAGATTCAGTTACCCCGCATATGTCTATATTATTGTTATATTATTATTATAGAGTTTGTAGGTGAGCTAAATCAATCTTATTTCAGAGACTTCTGGCATTTATTAATATGATTTTTAAATCCAAATCTTATTCCTTTTGTTGCTTCTTTGTTTCACCAATTTTTGATATACTTTCTGTTATGCATGTTGTTCCTAATTCAAGAGAGGTACTAAGATTGTTCCTCTCCCCCTTAGCATCTAGTTTAAACAGAGATTTATGCATTCTATCATGTGTCTCCCCAGAAGCCTGCTCCCTCTTCTATTAAGGTGCATGCCATCCCAGCAGTACAATTTGTACCTTCCTTTAACTGTTTCCCAAAGAGTAATGCACTTTATGTCCTGTTGCAAGCACCACAGTCTTAACCAATTATTGATTTGTAGACTTTTTCTGTGTTGATATCTGTTTGCTTTTGGTATTGGGAGTATTTCTGACAGTACTATTTCACTGTCAGGTTGATAAACTTGTTAGTGCAATATAGTCTTGCTTTATTTTCATATTGGGCTCATGTAAAACATTATTTGTCCCAGCATGCACAATAATCAGGGGATTATCTTCAGTATTTCTAATAATATTTGTTGCCATTTTAGTAATATCTGATATTTTGGCTCCACTGTAACTTGATGGAGTCCTGTTATGTTTCTCAGGACTACATATGTCCCCATCTATGTGTTTGACCATATAGTCACACAATAACAAAGTTTCTCTTGTTACTACTGAATTTGTATCCATATCTGCCAGATCTTCAAGTAGTATATGTTCCGAGAATGATATTAGATTACCTGATGGCAAGTCCTCATTCAAACCTTCAGGCAAAGGGGGTTCTGTTATGTAATGACTTATTACAGGCGTAGTTCCTTCTCTTTCACTATTATTAATAGTACTTAACCTATTTCTATCTTTATTTAAAGATGTTTGTGTATCCTGATTTAACGGGGAACAGGGTTCATTTTCACATGTTTCCTTTTCATTCTGTATCTCCTCATAAATAATTAGGGGAACAAATTGGTTCAAAACAGACAATTGAAATTTTGTTGCCCTTCTTCCTCCTCTCTTTGGAACCTTATTTGCTTGGACTCAAAACCATTCTGTTTCATCACTATTTGTGTTTTAATCTTACCTTGTATGTTTTTTTACTGTGCTTTTTACCAGAGTTCTTTTTTGGGGAGGTTTCAGGTACTTGTGTTTCTCTGCTAGAATCACAGTTAATTCCAGTCACATAAACTTGTTTTGTAGCCTCGTTTTGTTGTATGTTAGTAGGTGTGGCATTAGTATCCTTTTCCTGTAACCTAATACTCATGTGTAACTGACTCTCCTCGAGGGCCTGAAGCCTGACGCTAAACATCTTTATTTCAGTTGCCATAATTGCATTTTCCTCACATTTACTGCAGATGAATGTCAGGGGAGTGTCCGTATCATTGGTACATTTTGCACGATTCACACTCAATACCTTTTACCCCCTCTGCTAATAGTATTATTGGTACCATATTTGTACTATTGTTCTTTATGATTTAAAGAGACAGCCAACTTACTCAGTTACTTCCTCCTGGTACCCCTCGTTGTCTACTATGTACCTAGAGCTATATTTTCTTTGTTTATAGTCTAACTCTCTTCATGCTCGACATGCGCAGATGCACGTCTTTGCGTGCATCTTCGCGCGCACCAGTGCACGCTCACCCTGCTCGCCGCAGGCTGAGTAAATATAACAATCTGTGACTCGGAAGTGACTCCCGGGGTCACGCAGCAAAGCTATCTGTGAATTTGAGCCAAATACTTAAAAAAATGCTAGTAGAGCCTCTAATTAAGTGGCTCTAGTAGTAAAAACAGTTCCCAGGTTGTTTCCCAGCAATAAACAGTACTGTAAAAAAGGGGATTGGCTTTGTGCTCTGAACATGAAGGATGATTGCATTCATATCAGAATCAGGACATGCCACAGGCAATACCTCCACTTTGTGCTGGAGGACAGCCATTATCAGTTCCAAGTTTTGCCTTTTGGTTTATCCTCGGTACTGCGGATAACGATAGGAACCGCCCTCAAATGCCACACATCATTTCAGTTTTACTAATAGAAGCCGCCCTTGAATATAAGCTTGAACCAATTCGGTCAAAATCTTGTTGAAATATAGTAACACCGTGTAACACTGTGCTGTCTTTTATGTTTTTAGCCCCTCAATTCACTTCAATTTAAGATTTGCGTGCTGCATGCTGCGGTATTGTACTCACCAGCCTCCGCTAACCACTCGGACTTTAAATGTTATTTCATACCCCCCACTCGCTATCGGAATAATGTCCCTACCGTAGTTCCATGCTTCCCAGCTGGTGGCTCCAGTTACCGGTAAGTCATTATTTCCACAACACAAACAGGAGACACGGGAAACAGGTTCCTTTTTTTTTTTTTCCCTGTGTTGATCATCAGGGGGACGGATTTTGACTGTGGTGCACTGGCGAATTGTAAACCCACACTGCACAAAGAAGCGGTCTACACACCAACGGCTAGTTTTGAATTCGGGGTTATTGATCAGGAAAGCGGCTTTCAGCGTGATATCGTCCTGGTGACTCAGATGTGCTGCTCCCTCTGCAGTGCTAGCTAATTAGCTAGCACAGCCTCCTCATTCAGGTAAGAGGGTTTTTGACCTGCACCCTGCCAGCTTCACTAATCATTGACAGAAGGTGCTCTTTTTTTTTTTTCTCCAGTCCCTTGTTTTTCCTCCAGCTACCAGCCAATTACCCTCATGCTCGGTGCAGTTCAACAAACCATTACTGGGCAATTACCAATATAAGCCACCCTCGAATTGACACCGCCCCTGAATTGTTGCCGTACATCAGAATAAGATTTTGTAATAGAAGCCGCGGCTTCAAAACAGTGAAATACAGTATTTACCAAATGCTTCACGGTTGTGGCAGCAGTCCTCCAGAAGGAAGAGCTTTATGGCTTCTCTTACTTGGATGACTGGCTCCTGCAGGGCCCATTCAGGGAGGTCATCCAGTACACAGTATCTTGAACTCAGCAGTTGTATGAGGACCTGGTGTCATGGTCAGTGTAGCGAAATCCATTCTCAGCCCATGCCAACACCTCTAATATATTGGGGCGGTATTGGATGTGGCAGTGGGCAATGTGTCAGAGCTGAGCCCTTGGTGGGTCAGGCCCATCTAGTACACAGGAACCATTATATGTCCATCAGGACTATGCTCCACCTCCTGGGACTTATGGCAGCTGCCATCATAACCATCCTGTTGGCAAGCCTCCCTATGAGAGTTCCACAATGGGTTCTTTGGGTGCAGTGGGACCAATTGATGTACGAGTTGGATTAAATGATTCTCTTCATGTCTCCTCTCAAAAAGTCTCTCCTGTGGTGGATGGATCCCCTGCACTTGCTATAGAGAGTTCCATTTCCCCCCCCCAACACCAGAGCAAGTCCTCACAACAAATGCTCCTGGGTTGGATTAAGGTGCCCACCTGGGGCTGTATCAGACCCAGGGAGTGTAGACAGACCGAGATTTGGATCTCCACGTCAGTGTTCTGGAGATGAGGGCTGTTCTTCTTGGTCTCCAGGCCTTCACAGTCTACCTCTGTCCAGGTCCCCTGTTGCTACGAATGGACAACATCAGTGTGATGTACTGTATGAACAAGCAAGAGGGCACTCTCTGGTACCCTCTGTGCAAAGAAGCAGTGAAGGTGTTGCAGTGACACTGTCTCATGGCCTGCAGTTGGCAGCCATTTTTCTCTCAGGAGTCCAAAATGTCATAGCAGACAGGCTAAGTCATTCCCATTCTTGAGTACATGAGTGCAAATGTCTAACCTCCATGGTAGATGACCTCTTCTCAAGATGGGGTCATCCAGAGTTGGACCTTTTTGCATCCTCATGTAACATAAAACTGCCACTTTTTTGCTTACCCCAGGGCCTGGAGTTCTTTGGCAAGACACATTGCCCCTTCCCTGGAGTGGGGAAGTTCCTTTATGCATTGCATTGCATTCCCTCCAATCCGTCTCATTCAGAGGGTTCTATTCAAACTGTGGGTAAATGGGCCACCATAATACTGGTCACCCTTCTCTGGCCTCAACAGATATAGTTTCCACTCTTGCAGCATCTGGCTATGGAACCTCCGGTTAAGTTGCCCCTGTGTGGGGCCTACTGTCCCAGAACAGGGGGCCCCTGGTCCACTCAGATCTATGGTCCCACCACCTGCATGCTTGGCTGCTGAGGATGTAGCCATTAAAGTTTGTCCAGCACCTGGGGGGGGGGATTTTAATGATTTAGTTCTACAACGTGAAGCTTTCTGGATTCTAAAATTAAAAGCCCAACAACATCCAGGTCTCGACTCAGGCTTTGATTTAAGATCGTTTATTAAAAAGCAATCATTTTTGTATAATTGTATACATATATTAATCAATAAATCATGTTTCAATTTTGATTCTTTGTTAATGAGATTGTGTGTGTGTGTGTGTGTGTGTGTGTGTGTGTGTGTATGTACAGTGACTTGCAAAAGTATTCAACCCCCTTGAAAGTTATCAGATTTGTCTGGATTACAAATGATACATTGAGATTTTGTTCTGTGTAATATTTGTTTAAAAAGACTGACCCTCAAAATAATTATTTTAAAGTGACATTGGTTTTATGTTAGAAAATATGTTTAAGAAAAATAAATAACTGAAATATGCTGTTTGCATAAGTATTCAACCCCTGTGCTCTGGAAGCTCCAAGTTTACACAGATGAAAAATATTGCCCTAACGAGGACACGATTGGCTTACAATTGGCCTCACCTCTGAAACATTAAAGTAGCTCACATTTTCTGGATAAAACCCCTCCTCCTCAGTTTAATGACCATTGGTCAGACTGTGAATCTGAAGGAAGGGTGTGAAAATGAAGACTAAAGAGCATTCTAAGGAAGTTAGAGATAAAGTAATAGACATGCATAAATTAGGAAAAGGGTACAAAATAATATCCAAGTGTTTGGATATCCCAGTGTGCACTGTTGGCTCAATAGTGAGGAAGTGGAAGCTGCATCACACCACCCAGGCACTACGTAGACAAGGCCGTCCCTCAAAACTCAGCGTCCGAACAAGAAGGAGACTAGTGAGGGAAGCCACAGAGAGGCCAACAATCACTTTGAAGGAGCTACAGAGTTCAGTGGCTGAGAGTGGAGTGAAGGTGCACCAGTCAACTATATCAAGAGCTCTGCATAATACTGGCCTGTATGGGAGAGTGGCTAGAAAGAAGCTATCACTCAAAAAGAACTATATCAAAGCACATCTGGAGTTTGCCAGAAAGCATGAGTGACCCAGCTAAGATGTGGCACAAGATTTTGTGGTCTGATGAGACCAAGATAGAGATTTTTGGCCAAAATTCAAAGCGCTATGTGTGGCACAAACCTAACACTGCCCATGCCTCGAGAAACACCATCCCTACAGTGAAGTATGGTGGTGGCAGCATCATGCTGTGGGGATGCTTTTCATCAGCAGGGACTGGGCATCTTGTTAAAATTGAAGGAAGAATGAATGGAGCAAAATACAGGGAGATACTGCAAGAGAACCTGCTTCAGTCTGCTAAAAAACTGAAGCTTGGGAGAAACTTCACCTTTCAGCAGGACAGATCCCAAGCACAAGGCCAAAGCAACACAGGAGTGGTTAAACAACAAAAAGGTGAATGTCCTACAGTGGCCAAGTCAAAGTCCAGATCTCAATCCCGAGAATCTGTGGCACTGTTTGAAAATTGCGGTCCACAAGTGTCACCCAACCAACCTGAACAACCTGGAACAAATCTGCCAAGAAGAATGGGCAAGAATCATTCCCGAACAGTGTGCAAGGCTGGTAGATACTTACCCCAAAAGACTTAAAGCTGTTATTGCAGGTGGCTCTATCAAATACTAATGTGTAGGGGTTGAATACTTCTGCAAGCAGCATTTTCCAGTTTTTAATTTACTTTAAAAGATGTGCTGACGGATAATTAATTTTGGCTTTGAGGATATACTGTTAGAGCATATGAGTTTGCAATAAAAATACTGACTGGAATAATATATGTAAGTCTCTCGTTTGTAATCCAGCCAAATCTGACAACTTTCACGGGGGTTGAATACTTTTGCAAGTCACGTGTGTGTGTGTGTGTGTGTGTGTGTGTGTGTGTATGTATATATGTATATATATATATATATGGATAGATAGATAAAATTTGGGGGGGTTCTAGTATTCTATACTTTGTTTAATTTTAATCCTTTCCCTTGCCCCCCCCAATAGTCTCATAGTGTTATTTTTATATTTTGCTTCTTGCCTTTATCAACGTCCAGAAATCTCTCATATAAGCAATATTGGCTGCTTAATTTTCTAATGGATTTTATGAGAATGCACTCTTTTAAATGTTGGTGATATATTTATGATGTATGTCTATTTAATGTGATGTTATTGTATTTAAATAGAGATCCAATCAGTTTGAATCTTTATAATGACATCATTAGTCTTTGTGGTTAAAAGTGTGTCGTTTTTAGTGTTGCCCTAGCCTTTGAGAAAGTACTGTGTCCGAAATGCATCAGGTGGGCACGCAAGTGCTGTTTATTGAAAAAATAATGCTGTTTTTTTTGTGATATACAGTGGTGTTCTGTACTTTCTATAGAGATGGTGAGTGCCCAGTTTTCATGTTTTTACAGAAGGACTTACCTATTTTATTATGGGGATGGGGATCAGACGTCAGAGATGGGTGCCACTGGACCCCCAGGGAATAACTATTCAATTACAGGGATGGGGATTGGAGGGCAGGGAGGTGCCACTGTACACCAGGGAATAACTATTCAATTACAGGGACGGGGATCAGAGGGTGGTGGTGTCACTAGACACCAGGGGATGCATAGGTGCATTATTCCAAGGTCAGCTGGCTGCAGTAATTTTGCCCACCACCTGGGCCTTGTGCCCCATTAAATCAAGGTTTGCAAAGGCGGTAACCTGTGCCTCTTTGGGTGGCATTTACTGTTTGTGTAATCCTCTCAATATCCTGCTGTGCCCATATGCAAGGGAGGACACCCTCATTTACAAGCACACAGCGGTAATTTAGCACTCGAAATGCTAACGGGTTTTGCCTGCACTGTGGGGGTGCCTGAATGTAGACACCATCTACCAATCAGGCACAACCCCCACTTAGTGGCGGCAAACACCCCTTTGTGCCTGGGCTAAGTTTTGAATATCGGGGCCCAGGTGTTTTATGGAGCCCTGCCCCTTGAGGGTCTGGATAATTAGGTGTGTATTAATAATGGTATATCTGGTTGGTCTGCTATCATCCTAAGGAGAGGCTTCACATTCTATTGCACCTCCAGGTAACAGAAGAAATGTGTGTGGAGAACAGCATACGTGGTAACCAGGTCCTCAAAAGTCCGAAACTCCCTACATTACAAGAATTGAAAAATGAACTGAAGGCTGAGACACTTCCTGTTCCTAAAACTATGGTTCACCTGGGCTGGTGCAAAGGCAGGGGCACTGGGGAGAGAATACACCAAAAACAGATAAGGAGCCAGCTGACTTATCCCCAACACTTTATGCCAAGTGTGGATTGTAGTAATTGTGTATGGGTTATTTGTAACAAGGCCTAGGTCAGTGATATTTTAGAGAATAACATCCACATTAAAAGTGTGATAAATTCCCTTCTGTCAATCCAGGTTTCTTTCAGTAAGCCTCATAGCTGTCAAGCAGCCAATAGAACACCGTTCTAATTTGTGCAGCTTGATGATACAATACAAGGTTAGGAAGTGATAAACTGCCCTGGACCTTAGGTAGCTGCAAAGCTGTAAGGTGAACTCAAGGGTGTTTACCCTCACCTAAATACTGAGATAGTAGTTTAGACCAATGCCTAAAGGAAGATTGTTGTGGAGTGAAAAGGATAGTTTGGGCAAGATAAAGTAGGCAGGGTCATATGAACACTGCCCACTTTCTGAATCAATGGAGGGAAGATTAGCCCACCCAAAGTGTTTTCTGACATTACGCTGAAACAAACAATGACCCTACCAGTGTATTATCCTGAGAACGCAAACAAGGGTGAGGCTTTGCTTCATACCCTTGATGTACATAGGACACTGCATTTCTACCTGGCTCACATGAAGGACTGCAGAAAGACCTCTCATCTTTCTGCCTCATTCATCCCTGGGAGAGAAGGCATCCCAGTGACTAAACAGTGCCTTGCTTAAGTGGCTGGCCAACTGTATTACGTTTTGTTATAGGACGTATGGTAAAGACCTTCTTGGGGATGTTCATGGCTACTGTACTCAGGGTATGGCCACCTCTGGTGCCTGTTTTCAGGATGTGTCTGCAGCTGACATATGCTCTGGTACAGAGTGTAGGATATTACTAAGTCAGAGTAAACAGAGTGATGGTCGCTTGTGCCAAGAGGTGGTCTAACTGTACATTTAGAGGTGTCAAGGCCTGCTGAGGATGGCGCAATATCAAGCATATTATTGCCCCTAGTGGGTTCAGTCACAGACTATTTCAGGTGAAGATGAGTACATGCAGACAAAAATGTCCTGTTTAATGCAGAACTGGCAAAGTGTTTAACCCAATTAAAGTCGCTTAAGTTGAGGTCAGCCATGAGTGATACATTTCCTGTTTGACGTGCTGTTTCCAGTTCACTTGTGACATGTGAGGTTACCTCAGCAGAGGCATCGGGGGGTTGGTAACATAGCCCTATAATGAAAGTGTTTGGAGTGTTAGGCAGTAGTTGTACCAGCTGGTTTCAGTCTCCAGAAGCTTTTTGGCCTTACTGCTGGATATATCGAATGTTTTAAGTTCTGAGTTGACAAAAAGAGCAACACTTTCACCTTTTTATGTTTGACATGTGTAACCCCCCTGCAAATGGGGGTTCCCAAAAGACTTCCAGGAGCTTGCTTGAATGCTCCAAGCCTGAATGGTGTTTGGCGTTTAAGCCATTTATCAGTGAGTGTTTTTAGAACCTCTGGTACTGTCTCTTTAAGAGCTGTCTGCTTGCAGACATAATTAGTTTGTATGGGGGACTGTGTGCTTCTCTGTTTGAGTACCACTCGAGCTGCTGCCAATTCCTCCATTTTGCAGTCACTAGGAGTGCAAAGGAACCTATCTGAAAGATGTAACTGTTTGCCAGAAATCATTTACAGTAATAATGAAATTACAGTTTGTCTAACCTGCTTTCTTTGCAGTCAGAACTGTCTCTGCCTAGTTCCCCATTCTGGTTTTGAACTGCTGAACTGGACCAATCAGTGTGGGGTAAGCTAGCTCTAAAATGGTGCCTTGGACGAATCAGAACTTGGACTCATAATCTGAGCCAGCCACAAGAGGATTGTATGGGCAGTGACTCTGGGAGATGTAGTTTAGACTTGGCCTTTTTGGACCAACAGCAGCAGTCTATTGTGAGTGACAGCCAATCCAGTCAAGAACTGGGAGGAACTCAAAGGAAGTGCCCGTTTTGTCTGTTGGGAGTTTCAGTTGAGCTTTGGCAGTGAAGGGGAAAGGAACCCTGTGCTCCTTCAGTGCACAGTTTTAGTCAAAAACATGTGTAAGGTCCAGAGTTCCAGTCTGCAGCTTATTAGGACTGAATCCGTCCTGAAGAGAGAATCAAAGGATATCTGAAGAGTAGAAACCAGGCTCACCCTGTAGAAGACTGGAGGAATTGCTGAAATTGCACTCGGGTCTGTCAGGAACTGAATCTGCTGTGTGTTCTCCCGGTATTGTGCAGTAATTCAGTGATCGGGATACAGATGCAGCCTGCCTGGTATAGTGCTTTCTTTGTACCATATAAATGTGTAAGAGGTTTGTGTACCTCAAGTGAATCCTGCTGCCATTAAGTGACTTTTGCCTGTGACTGTTTACCATATAAATGTGTGAGGAGTCTCTTGAGCTCAAGAGTAGCCCTGCTGACATTGAAGGACCCTATCTTATTTGGAGGTCGTGAGTACTAATTCAGGGTCGCCCCTGTTGAATTGCCACATTAAATCCAAATGGAATTACTGTACTGCTGACTGTTTAATTCTCCTTCTCTCTGTGTGAAAGGGCCCCTACCAGCTGCCACAGTTTGGACTAGCCACTAGGGCTTGGGTACCCAGGGACAGTAACTGATAGGGATAGGCCTGTGCACAGAGCCATAGGTAGATGAGTAGAGTGATAAGCTAATTAACCTGATTTCCCCCTGTCCTTGTTATATCCCCCTAAATAAATCAGAGCTGCTTGTTTCAGCAAAGTTATACTGCCTGAGGTATTTGTCTATGTTAAAGTACTGTACTGTGATTGTTGCACTGTATCTTATTTCACAGGAGGTCCCAGTGCCGGAACCAGTCCTGGGGGTAAGTGTATACTGTAAAGGTAATTCTGATGTATTGTGTGGGCCACTAGTGGGAAGAAAGGGGGGTTGCAGTGTCCCAGAGGGCTGTGACCAAGTTAGTTTAACTATTGTAAACCCTGACCTCTGGGTGGAGGCACCATCGCCTTGGATCCAGGCCCTCAACCTGTTAGTGGCAAATCAGGCAGGGTAGTAGCCCCTGGGATAGCGCCATCTAGGGTTACATCTTGGAGGCTCACCGCTGGGATTGTGTGTCCCTCTGAGGCCATATTTACTGAACCACTGTTAAGAAAAAAAATGGGTACCTCGACAGAAGTGGCTGTGCACCGCTGGTGGAGTGGTGTACTGGGGAGGAGATCGACCCCAAAATGCTATGCTTATCCTGGACATCCCCTGGGTATCAATACGGACACTGTGCAGGAGTACTTTGCAAGGTGGAAGGTTTACAAAACCCTGTGGTGGTGGGTCGGCATGCTAATCTGCTCACCCACACTTTCCTGGCCCTAGTAGAGTTTAAGGATCCCATAGATAGCTCCAAAGTGCCACAGACCATTACCCCAGAGGGAGCCCTCACTGCTTGGAGAGTGATAACTAAGGACAGTAAAGACCCAGGGAATGAGCCCCCACCACTATCTGAAACTTTTGAGGAGAAATTTGCTAAATGGTTGCTGGGGAAGGGGAAAACTGTGGAGGACTTCAAGAAACTATTCTTGCCACCTGGGGGTGTTCCTCCCCAACACCTTCTCCACTCCAGTGCCCGTGTGGTGGCTGAACCAATGCAGACTCAATTTCTGCACCTGCCATTAGTCACGACTCTTACGAAGGTTGAGGATCTTCTCTGGCACCCTCCCCACCCCAAGGGAGATGACTGGGAGACCTGGATAGAGTATGTTACCCCCAAGTGCTAGAATGGCAATGCTCGGAAGCTGAAAGCTTAAAGAGGGTTAGTGAGAGCCTCCGAGGTCCTGCCCTGGCTACCATTCATGCTAAACGGGCCAGTAACCCTGAAGTGACTGCACAGGCCTATCTTGAGGCCCTGGAGAATGTGTAGGAGCCCAGATTCTGATGAGGACCTATGGTGGAGAGTAAGAGATGCACAACAGTACCAAGGGAGTTGTTGTCTGTGTATGTATCTCGGCTGGAAAAATTGTTGCAAGAATGCCTCAGAAAAGGTAGTTTGCCAGCGATTGAACTGGACCGAACCAGGCTGGACAGGATCCTTAAGTCTGCCCCTTCTCAGAACTGCTGTTGCTTCAGTTACGCCTGGCAGATCGACTGGAATCCCACCCTCCTATGATGAGTTAATGAGAGAAATTCGAGGAGTTGAGAAAAGAGCGACCTTGGGAGGGACCTGCACCAATAGCTGCGGCTCACGACCGAGTGACTGAGGGTGACCCATCAAGTGAAGTTCAGGGGCAGAGGTTGGCAGTAAATGAGTGCTCTGGCAAGGAAAAGATATGCCACAATGGGGTGAACTGTTGAGAGAGATCCGGAATTCAAAACAGTCCTTTATGAAGGCCACGCCTGCAAGTACAGGCCCTGACCTATATCCGACTGCATCTGCTATGGGGTGGGGATACCCACCCATGTATCTCCTGCTGATAACAGCTCCAAACTCAATTCCTTGACCATGGAAGTGGAGAACTGACAGATGTCTCCAAATGCTTATCACGTCAGCAGACAGAGATGGCACCCAGGTTTCGAGTTAGTAATACCCCGCCCTGGCTCCCAGTGTGCGCTCGGCCAGCTCAAACTCCAGAAAGTATGTTTTGCTATAATTGTGGGAAAGATGGGCACATGAAAGGGAATGCCAGTCCCCAAAAGACACTGACAAAGTTGCATATAGGCTACAAGGAGAGCTTCGAGAACAAATCAGTGGTTAAGAGGTGCACGAACATCCCAGTGAGGGCACCAAAAATGCTAATTCATGTCCTTGTGGCAAGGTCAGCTGCCCAGGCCCCCACTCACCTCTCTAGACTGGTCCAGAATAGTGGGTCCCTCCATGGAGACCACTGTAAAGGTGAATGGAGTGTCTACAAGAGCTGTATAGACAGTGGCTCCCAAGTGACAATTATGTTGCAAGATTGGTATCAGAAGCATTTGTCAGATGTACCCTACAACCATTAGAAGGACTGCATGTATGGGGGTTAAGTGAAGGCCTACCCCTATTCCGGTATATCCGAATTTGGCTGTCTTTCCCCACCTCCGTGGCTGGAGTGGCCGAACAAGTAGAGACCCTAGCCTTAGTGTGTCCCCCACTGGACTGTATGATGGTGTCCCTTTGTTGATTGGAACAAATGCTCATATGTTCGGAAGGCTGGCACAGTTGTGTTATGAAAACAGGGGTCAAAGACTAGTAGAGCTTTAAGAGTTCCAGCTTAATTAAGAAGGCCATGAGGCACAGAGAGATGCTGAAAAATAGAACCAGAGGAACCGTCGGAATTGTATGGAAGAAGGATCCTGAGTCTCTGATCCTGGCGCCAAATGCCCAGTGTACCTTACAGGGAGAGGTCCGTATCAGAAAGGATGTTAAGAATAAAATATTAATGTTGGATTCACCAGGCGATGGAAAATTGCCAGAGGGACTGCTGGTCAAGCCTAGTATTTTGCCCGCTAGAGCCCATGCTTATGCCAGAAGGGTAATGGTCCAAGTTCATAATGTGTCTGAAAGAGACATTCGAGTAAATAGAGGTTGCATCCTGGCTAATGTGCATTGTGCAGACACTGCAGTGCTACCCAGCAGCAAGAGTTCAAGGAAGAATGACAGAGTAACGCCTGACTTGTTTGATTTCGGCGACTCCCCGCTACCAGCTGAATGGAAAGTGAGGATCTGTGAGAAGCTTGCCCAGAGAGACCAGGTGTTTTCTTTAAAGGAATGGGACGTAGGATGCGTGCAAGGAGCTGAGCACAATATCCGCTGCATGACGAAGACCATTTGTGAGAGGTCTCGACGCCTGGCACCTGCTGACATAGATGATGTGAGACGGCATCTGCAAGAGATGTTAGCTGCTGGTGTAATACAAGAATCAGAAGCTCTTATGCTTCCCCCATTGTGGTAGTGAAGGAAAAAGAATGGAACAGTAAGGATGTGTGTGGATTATCGCACCTTAAACCGGTGGACTATCCTGATCAGTACACAATGCCCCGCATTCAGGATGCTTTGGACTGCCTAAGCAGGGCAAGTGTTCTCTGTGCTGGATCTCCGCGGTGGGTACTACCAGATCCCGATGGCCCCAGAGACCATGAAAAGACAGCCTTTATCTGTCCGCTTGGCTATCTAGATTCATGAGGATGCCTCAAGGGATTTCAGGTGCCCCAGCCACTTTTCAACGATTGATGGAGGCGTGCAGTGGGGACATGAACTTACTAGAGTGCCTGGTATACCTAGATGATGTTATTGTGTTTGGCAGCTCACTGGAGGAACATGGAGAGCAGATTATTTAAGGTATTGGACCGACTGAGGACTTTGGCCTTAAACTGTCCATTGATAAGTGTCAATTCTTTCAAACATCAGTAAAGTATGTGGGACACATAGTATCCACCGAGGAATAGAGACCGACCCAAGTAAAGTTGAGGCCTGACCACCTGGTCAGCATGCCCAAAATCTAAAAGAACTGCAAAGATTCCTGGATTCTGTTGTTATTATCGGCGCTTCATCAAGGACTGCACAAGAGTGATCCGCCCTTTACTTACCTTACTCAAGGGTATCCCCCAACCCACAAAAATACCAAAAGTCAGCCCTCAAGACTGAAAGAGTGTATTTTCATCCGAAGGAAGTATTTGGGGCCCGCTGACCCTGATTGTGAGACTGCTTTTCATGAGGTCATTTATCAACTTACCCATGCTCCAGTGCTGGCCTATGCCGATCCAAGAAAACTCCTAATGTCCTGCACACTGATGCTAGCTTGCAAGGGTTGGGGCTGTGTTGTACCAAGAGCACGAGAATGGCCTGAGACCAGTGGCCTTGCCAGTAGAAGTCTGACCCCATCCTAAAAGAACTATCCTGTACATAAGTTAGAGTTTCTAGCTTTGAAGTGGGCTATTGTTGACCAATTCCATGAGTACTTGTATGGGGCTAAAATACTAGTAAAAACTGACAATAATCCTTTAACCTATGTGCAGACCTCAGCTAAGTTGGATGCCACTCAATATAGATGGCTTTCTGCATTATCTACATAGGCCATGCTCTCGAATACCGAGCAGGTCTGAACCACATAGATGCTAATGCTCTCCAGGAGGCCTGTTCCTCAGAATGATTGGGTCCGATTGGCAGAACCTGACATTCGGGCACTCTGCCGAAGTTTGACAGGGAGGAACAAATGTCCACGGACGCAGTGGACTGCATGGTGGATTGCTTGGGACCCTCTGAGAATTGCATACCTGCTGCTTATTGCCACTTTTCTGCAATAGACATTGGTGCACTGCCTCAGCTGGACAATGACAGTATTCGGCGGCTCAATCCCACGCATCCCATGATCAAAGCAGCTTTTAGAAGCCCCTATGCAGGAAAAGATGTGTCCAAATTACGCTCCACTGATTTGAGAACTGCACTGTTATACAAAGAAGGTCCTAAATTGAAACTGATCAATAAACTGTTATACAGAGAAACAGTAGACAGAGGGGACAAGTAGACAAACAACAACTAGTGCTGCTCCACTGCCTTCGAGACTCAGTATTGAGGTCCTTGCACAACCACATAGGGCACCTTGGTATAGACAGAACACTTGGCTTGGTAGAGATCCAGATTCTATTGGCCTAAGATGGGGCTGATGTGGAGCAACACATTCGAACTTTGTAGTCGCTGCTTACAGAGGAAAAGCTGCCCCAGAGGGCTGCCCCTTGTTAACATAACCACCAGTGCACCCATGGAGCTGGTCTGTATTGATTTTCTAAGTTTGGAGTCAGATCAAAGAAATATCAGTAATGTGCTGGTGAGTCACTGACCATTTCACGAGATATGCCCAAGCTTTCCCACCAAAGACCAGAAAGCATCCACTGTAGCCAAAGTACTTGTAGAAAACTTTTTGTTCACTATGGGGCTCCACAAAAGAATCCATTCTGATCAAGGAGAGACTTTGAGAGTCATCTGATCAAAGAGATGCTTTCTCTGTGGGGAGTGCGAAAGTCCAGAACCACTCTTACCACCCCAGGGGGACCCACAGCCTGAACGCTTCAACCGCCACTTTTAGATATGCTAGGCACCCTGCACCCAAAGGACAAGCCTAGATGGAGCCAACAAATTAGCACCCTGGTACATGCTTATAACTGCAAAAAAGTGATGCCACTGATTCCCCCCACCGCCTGATGTTTGGAAGAGAAGCTCGACTACCAGTAGATGTGTGTTTTGGGGTCTCTCCTGATGGGGTTCAAGCTGACAACTATTTACAGTATGTGCAAAAGTTAAAGGCCCAGCCTAACTCATGCGTACCAACTGGCTCAAACCATGGCTGCCAAAAGAAATCTGGCTAACAAAGAAAGGTATGATAAAAGGTGAAAGCACAGGAACTCCAGGAGGGAGATCGGGTATTGCTAAGAAATCTGGGACTGCATGGCAAGCACAGATTGCTGACAGATGGCACCATCTCCCTCACATTGTAGTGGGCAAACTAGATGATCTGCCAGTGTACAAAGTAAGGCCTGAGAATAATTCAAAAGATGTAAAACAATGCATAGAAATCATTTACTGCCCATTGGACAAATCTTAATTGAGTCTGAGCCCTTAGAAGATGCCCCTCTGGACCAGTGACTAGAGCTGCTGCTAAGAAAAGATCAAGAAAGTCTGCACTCACAGAAGCAAAGTTAAAGTGTTCCTCCACAAGTCCCAGTTGAGCATGACTGTCAGTCCATATCGAAGAAAGTGAGAGTGACTTTGAATACTATCCTTACGAACTGAGTCAGTTGTTTCTGGGCAATCCCCTAGTCAATACTGGAGATGAAGCTGGGCCTTCTGGACTGTCCAAGCCTCCAGCTTCGTCCCTGGAGCCAATGCTCCCAGAAAGTGAAGTGCAAAGCATCAGATCAGATGAAATGGAATCATTGTGCATGGTTGAACTGTTTGAGCTTTCAGGGGAGGAAAATGATAGATTGGGGAAGACTGGTGATACACCAGAACAAGAAGAGTATTTTGAGTGCCCTGACAGTCCACTGCCAGTGTCCGAAAGCTCTCCATGCGCGCCAAATGTTGTGGACTCAGAAATTGCAACTCCTGGAGCTGAAAGTGCCCCAAGTTCTAGCCTCTCTACCCCCATGGAGACTCCCCTGACAAGTGAGGACAATGCTGAAAATGAGGCTCAGAGTGCAGAGACTGTAACAGTTCCCCCTAGAAAGACTGGTCGAGCTGTAAAGCCTGTGGTGCACCTCAGTTATGATTCCCTTGGGAGGCCTGTGGATTTGCCTCTCAATGTTGTCCATAAAGGAGTGTATGTGTCCCCGAGCTCATTGCCCAAACTGAGCGTCAGTGCTAACTCCAACTTACTTGTGTTGCCCTCTAAGTATGGTGCCCTTGCCCGTCCAGCCCCAAGGTAACTGATAGGAAGGGCCCCTCTCTTCAGGTTTCATGTACAAAGGTAATAACTTGAGTTATGGTACAATGTGTGTGTAATACTGTGTAAAGTGACATACTGCAATGTTTCAGAAATGTGTTCTTGGTAAAATGATATATTGACTGATGATTACATGTGTAAGCCTAATGCAAATGTATATGGTTGCAGTTGAAACTTATGGGGGTACTTGCTTGATGCGGACTCAAGCTTTCCCAGGCCAGGAAGGGTGTAACCCACCTGCAAATGGGGGTTCCCAAAAGACTTCCAGGAGCTTGCTTGAATGCTCCAAGCCTGAATGGTGTTTGGCGTTTAAGCCATTTATCAGTGAGTGTTTTTAGAACCTCTGGTACTGTCTCTTTAAGAGCTGTCTGCTTGCAGACATAATTAGTTTGTATGGGGACTGTGTGCTTCTCTGTTTGAGTACCACTGAGCTGCTGCAATTCACTCCATTTTGCAGTCACTAGGAGTGCAAAGGGAACCTATCTGAAAGATGTAACTGTTTGCCAGAAATCATTTACAGTAATAATGAAATTACAGTTTGTCTAACCTGCTTTCTTTGCAGTCAGAACTGTGTCTGCCTAGTTCCCCATTCTGGTTTTGAACTGCTGAACTGGACCAATCAGTGTGGGGTAAGCTAGCTCTAAAATGGTGCCTGGACGAATCAGAACTTGGACTCATAATCTGAGCCAGCCACAAGAGGATTGTATGGGCAGTGACTCTGGGAGATGTAGTTTAGACTTGCGCCTTTTGGACCAACAGCAGCAGTCTGTGAGTGACAGCCAATCCAGTCAAGAACTGGGAGGAACTCAAAGGAAGTGCCCGGTTTTGTCTGTTGGGAGTTTCAGTTGAGCTTTGGCAGTGAAGGGAAAGGAACCCTGTGCTTTTCAGTGTGCAGTTTTAGTCAAAAAAGCGTGTGTAAGGCCCAGAGTTCGGTCTGCAGCTTGTTAGGACTGATCCGTCCTGTGAAAAGAATCAAAGGATCTCTGAAGAGTAGAAACCAGGCTCACCCTGTAGAAGACTGGAAGAATTGCTGAAAATTGCACTCGGTCTGTCAGGAACTGAATCTGCTGTGTGTTCTCCCGGGTATTGTGCAGTAATTGCGATCGGGATACAGATGCAGCCTGCCTGGTATAGTGCTTTCTTTGTACCATATAAATGTGTGAAGAGGTTTGTGTACCTCAAGTGAATCCTGCTGCCATTAAGTGACTTTTGCCTGTGACTGTTTACCATATAAATGTGTGAGGAGTCTCTTGGAGCTCAAGAGTAGCCCTGTTGACATTGAAGGACCCTATCTTATTTGGAGGTCGTGAGTACTAATTCATGGTCGCTCCCTGTTGAATTGCCACATTAAATCCAAATGGAATTACTGTACTGCTGACTGTTTAATTCTCCTTTTCTCTGTGTGAAAGGGCCCCTACCAGCTGCCACGGTTTGGACTAGCCACTAGGGCTTGGGTACCCAGGGACAGTAACTGATAGGGATAGGCCCGTGCACAGAGCCATAGGTAGATGAGTAGAGTGATAAGCTAATTAACCTGATTTCCCCCTGTCCTTGTTATATCCCCCTAAATAAATCAGAGCTGCTTGTTTCAGCAAGTTATACTGCCTGAGGTATTTGTCTATGTTAAAGTACTGTACTGTGATTGTTGCACTGTATCTTATTTCACAGGAGGTCCCAGTGCAGGAACCAGTCCTGGGGGTAAGTGTATACTGTAAAGGTAATTCTGATGTATTGTGTGGGCCACTAGTGGGGAAAAAAGAGTTGCAGTGCCCCAGAGGGCTGTGACCAAGTTAGTTTAACTATTGTAAACCCTGACCTCTGGGTGGAGGCACCCGCCATTGGATCCAGGCCCCTCAACCTGTTAGTGGCAAATCAGGCAGGGGTAGTAGCCCCTGGGATAGCGCCATCTAGGGGTTACACATGCATGTTTGCATGCAGCAAGCAAACATCTTCCTATGATAGTGACTTTTGAGGGGTGTGATGCTGTTCCTGCAATGCAGAGCAGAATTTAATGGGCAAGTCTGTAGCAGACCAATTATCAACCAGTCTAAACATGACAGGATTTTAGCTTGGTGGGTGGAAACTGCGTCTACTTCAAAACAAAAACCTGACCCAATCATGGGTTTGGTGTTTCCTTTGATGTAGCTGCTCAGCATGCTGACCTCTCCTTATCAGACTGGCTTAGGTATTCCAAGCATCCACAGACACCAGCTGTTAAAAGTAATGTCTTTCTTTCTTTCTTTCTTTCTCTCTCTCTCTCTCTCTCTCTCTCTCTCTCACTGTTGGCAAATGGTATTTAGTCACTGATAGAGGTGATTATACCTGCAACCTTTATGTTTTACATCCCTCAGTAACATCCATGCTATATATTTATATTTGTAACAGCATTTATGCACTCCCAAGTTGTAGCTAGTAGCATGCAGTATCCCTTTATTTTATAGCAGCAGTAGTATAAACCAGAAACTGAGTGTTTAAGTTTCAAGCAGCCAGCCTTGTGTTTGCAATGATCTCATATATCCCTGTCCCAGCTCTGATTGGTGCCGGAGTAAATTAGTGTTTGTTTGTTTTTGATGTGTTTTTTTTTTTACAGTGGAGGTTTAAAGTGGACTGTTCACGTGCACTTTTTCATCTTAAAACGTATCATGCTGTTAGATTTTCTTTTGGGATAGTCAAAAATCTTTTTAAGCAGCCCTGAGGTCTTGTGCCAGAAAAGGTAATATTTCAGTAAGTACATCAGCTGGCCAGCAGAAACATCTGTGGGGCTAATGGATTTTCCAAGTCACTAGCCCTGCTGGCTAGTGGCTGCAAAACCCCTGCATGGATCAGCCTGAGATGGGATTTCTCTTTTTTTATTCTATTTATTCTCTCCTAGCTGGCAGTTCTTTGCCACCTGGTCTCCAGATACATCAGCCCTCCACACACTTGATGGGAGACAGCTGTAACCTGTACAGTGGGGCTCCCTTATGGGGATCATGACAGGTCGTAGAGAGAGTATACATGTGTATACAGAGAACAGTGTACTCCAAATCCCTGTCATGTTGGTTGTGATGTCCATTTTTGTGTCATTATCTTGGTGATCACATGTCGTGATGCAGGAATCAGTATGACAAGTTGATGTTTTGTTGTTACCTGTTGTCGAGAGGGTGCATCACGTATGCACGATGATGTGTGTTTGTTGGTTGTTTTTTTTTGTCCTATTAATTTTCTTAATTCTCCCTTACCAGACAGCCCTGACATACAATGGCACCTACCTGCCAACTAGTGTTCACCAGGGTTTCCCACCTCCATCGTGGCAGTCATGTTTCCCCAGCTCCCATCGAGTATGACTAAACAGAAGCTTGTGGAATTAGGGTGAGACTGTAGTAAAAGAAAAATTGTGAAAACAGCAATTTCATAAGGACATGACAGATGCACATCACTTTTGTTGCATCACATGTTATATATACTCAGGGCCTCTGGCGTTCTGCGAATCCACGGCCGCAGTAATGGCTGCAGAATTCTCTCCCACCTGTAGAAATTTGAATCGGTTGCGGAATCGAGCATTGTGGCTCATTTTACTCAAAATGGATACTGGCCACAAAATGGCGGCTGAAAACGCGATCGCGTTTTTTTTAAATATTTTATTTTCAGGCTACAGCGTTACTTCTACCTGCTGGCCACTGAGAAGCAGAAGTTATAAATGTTTTTAACAAATGGCCAGAGGGCAAGATTGTAGTGCTGTTGTCCTCAGATTTGTCCTCCTATGTGCCCCCCCGAATCATTCACAGTAAATACACCTAAAAATAAATGCACTCATATATGTCTTAATCTTTTAACTCGTGTATGAAGCCGGTAAGCCACCAGGACACACATGCAGCTCCCACCCTTGCAAACCAGGTCCAAAGCAAACCAGTACACTCCGAGTCGGCGAGATGGTGTCAGCCGATAGGTACCCACTTCTTGTACTATGCCTTGCACACCAATGCAGCCATGTATTATTGTATTTAAAATAATATGATTATTTCTGCATTTCTACTATTCTGAACTTAGAGAACATTTACGAGTGGCCAGCAGGCAGGATTCCTGGGGCTGTTCTCTGTCCCCCCCCAGTGAATGTCCCTACACCTGGCAGCCCCCAAATCATTCTCTTCTTATCCCACACTGAGAGAGAAATTCTGCCTGCTGGTAATGTGTGGAACTTTACTGAACTTAGCAACCAGCAGGGCAGTTATAAAAAAAAAATAGAAACACAATTCCTTTTGCAGGCGCCCTCGCTCAATTCATGGACACACTGGCAACCACCGTCCACAACATGAGGATGAAAGACACAAGCAGGGGTTTAACATATAAAACAAGCACACATAGCCAAAGGTAAACCAATAAAACACTGGTTCCATTTCTTAAATTAGATAAGAAAGAGCTGAGTTAGTATCTGCTCCCGCTGCCAACTCTGATAAAAATTTAGACACCAATGTAGGGATTCGTTCAGTCATCCTGCTCCCCCTACACCTCTGTCTCATTCAGGGTTCCATTTTTAGGGAGGCAGGTCAGTGTCTTGATGAGGTAGTGCTGCTCACTCCATTCACTGACTCCAGGCTGTGTTGCTCCCGCATTCTGCTGGTTCCATTCCTGACTGTTGACTCCAGGCTGCCTTGCTGCCGCGTTCTCTTAAAATCTTACAGTCTGCCCCTATATCTGCTTTTTAAAGCTGCCCGGGGTTCGAATTTGCCAGAGATTATTTGCTACATGCAGCAGCCAATCAGCACAGTACTTAACCCTCGCAGCAAATGAAAAGCTCCTCGGTTTCCAATTCTCCAATTGCCAGCAAAGTGTGCAAGTAAGGGGGTGTGGAGATATGAGAATTGCTGGCCATAAAATGGAGTGTATTTGAGTAGTTTTTTCTACAGTTCCTGGACTCTGACTGATAGGAGAGAACACCAAGAAGAAGACTGCCTGCTGAAGGAAGAAGATCACTGCTACTGTTCCTGACATCTTGCTGCTAGGAAAAGTTACTGCAAAAGTTTGATGTGTTTTTTTTTTTTTTTTTTATGTTGGGATTTTCATACTTAGTTCCTGTTTTACTTGTTGACAGCTGACTTGTTTAAGTTGTGTACTTTGAAACTGTACTTTTTGCTGACCGATAAAGGGTGTTTCTGGGTGCATGAAGGGGGCTGGTCATCTGTTGCAAGTGTTTACTGCAGTTTGAAAAGTCTACAGGTACAGTCTCTGGATAGCTGGAGGAGGCTCTGACCTAGGTTGTTGTTGTTTTTTTCTGTGTCCCAGCCAGCCAGAAGCTGCCCCTGCGGGCATTGACAACTGCAGCAAACATTTGGAACAGACTACCACCAGCTCAGGAGATATTTGAAAGATCTCCTATGCTGGTGGGTGGTCTGTTCTAAGTCTTTGCTGCTGTTGTCAGAGCCCACCGGTGTATTCACTGGGTGTCCAAGGAAGGCTCCAACCCAGGTTGTTGATCGATGTCTGACTTGCTTCTGCTTCCTGTGCTGGTGGTCGTCCGTTGCAGGTGTTCACTGCTGTTTGAAAAGTCCTCAGGTACAGCCCCTGGTTGGCAGAGGGAGGCTCTGACCTAGGTTTTTTTTTTTTTTCTGTGCCCCAGCCAGCCAGAGGCTACCCCCGCGGACGTTGACAACAGCAGCAAACACTTGGAACAGACTACCACCAGCTCAGGAGATATTTTAAAGATCTGCTGTGCTGGTGGGTGGTCTGTTCCAAGTCTTTGTTGCTGTTGTCAAAGCCCACCGGTATATTCACTGGGTGTCCAGGAAAGGTTCCTACTCAGGTTGTTAATCGATGTCTGGCTTGCTTCTGCTTCCTGTGCTGGTGGTTGTCTGTTGCAAGTGTTCACTGCTGTTTGAAAAGTCCACAGGTACAGCCCCTGGATGGCCGGGGGAGGCTCTGACCTAGGTTGTTGAATGATGTCTGGCTTCTGCTTCCGGTGCTGGTATTCTTCTGTTTCAAAATTTCTGGCTTCTGCTTAAAAAAGTATTCCATGTTCTGCTGGTCATCTGTTCCAAGTGTTTCATACTGTTGTCAGCATCCACAGGTACTGGCCCTGGATGGCTTGAGGAGGTTCTCTGACCTAGATTGGTATTGCACCACTCTCCCAGCCACCCTGAGGCTAAACCTGCAGACTTTGACAAGAACAACAAACATTTGAATCAGACTGCCACCAGCATAGAAGATATTTTAAAGGTCTTCTGTGCTGGTGGGTGGTCTGTTCCAAGTGTTCACTGCTGCTGTCAATGTTCGCAGGTACACTCTCCAGGTGGTTGCTTGAAGCTCCGACCGATGTTGTTGCTGTCTTTAATTCCAGCTTCTGCATGAAAATGCTTCTTATGATGGTGGTCTTCTGTTCCAAATGTTCACTGCTGTTTTTAAGGGCCTTGTTAGTCAACCAGTGCCCATGTTTCATTGCCAAAAAGCCATTTTAATATAAAAAAATGACCGTAAAAGTGTCCCCCATAGATTACAATGTCGCACATCCCCGCACTCTCCCTGTGATCATGTCAGAAATTTCCTGAGTGCGGGACGGCTCACGGGGTGGATCTTAGAACGGAGAAGTGCCTGTGCCCCAGTAAAGAAGATTTTACGTGTGTTATAAATAAAATACAATCCCATATTTTCGTGTCAACTATACATAGAAAGCATTTCTGGGAGGCAAGAAACCGAATTGCATGGTGCAAGGAGCTAACTTGGTAAGTCTCTTTAAAAAGGAGAAGAATTTCTTATAATTAGTCCAGAGAAAGGCAACAAAATGATACATTGGTAGCAGGGGAAGACCTGTGAGGAAAGACTGTTTGACCTGCATATGTTCTCACTGGAGGTCAGAATGGAAACGGGATGTGACTGAAACTTTCAAGTATCTGAAAGGAATAAACAAGATGATATACCAGCAACTATTCAAGCAATATGAGTGGTCAGCGACAAGAGGACATAATTCTAAGCTGGTGGTGTTTGGGGGAGCGGGATGTGAGAAAATACTTCTCCATGGAGAGAGTGGTGTACAGGTGGAAGCATCTACCTGGGGCGAGGGTAGGGATAGTAGGTCAACAGTGAGACAGTTAAAGGTTACAAGAGAGGCTGGAGCAGACACTTGGGCACGGTGAAAATAATGAAGGAGAAGAAGGGTAAAGTGCGTGTGTAGGGGGGGCACTTGACGAACACAGCGGAGCTACAAGTTGGGAGCACTGCCTAGACTCTACCAGTGCTAGATTGATGTGGACTAAGGTAGTGATTGAGCAGACTTGGTGGACTGCGGGTCTTTTTCTGCCTGTTAAAATTTCATGCTTCTATGTTTCCTCCTGAATACTGCCTGGAGTCTGACTAAGTGTGTATAGTGAACTGAATCTAGATACCATAGTCAGAAGAATAGATAACATACATAACTAACCTGCAGTGTTGTTCTACTACTAGTATTCGGTGTAACCCCCTTACAAATGGGGGTTGCTAAAAAGTTTCCTCAGAGCTGTTTTATGCTCCATGCCTGGTTATGAATCGGCATAAGAGCCACCTAAAAGGGGAACCGGTGAGTGCTCTTAAAAGCCTCCGTAAGCTGTCCCTTTAAGGGCTGCCTGTTGCAGCCGTAAGTAATTGAAATGGAGGGGGACTGTGTGTTGTATGCTCGAGTCCCGCCTGGGACACCGGAAAAGTAACTCCCTGCTGCCATCGCTAGTAGTGCAGAGGGAGTTCTGATGGAGGATGTGAATGTTTGCTTAATATACCGTAAAATAATAATGGTAATATAGTTGTTCTAACCTGCCTTCTTTTGCAGTAAAAACTGGTTCGACTGCCTCCTCCATGTTGGACCGGGATTGTTAAATGGGACCAATCAGTGCATGGGACATTACAGGGCTGACTGACCAATAGAGGGACTTTTTATATTCTGGGAAAAGGCATTATGGGCTATGGCGCTTTTTTGCTCCACTGAAGGCAAGAAGAGATGACTGGCATGTGCAGCCAGCCAATGACAGCGGGTAGCACCCGAACTGGAGGAAGAGCTCCTTGCTGTTGGGGGCAGATGCGTTGTGGCTGAGGGGAGGAGAGGAGCTCTGTGCTTCTGCGCTGGGAAGTGTTCGCGTAGGAAGCACGTGAAGGCCTGAGGCGGCCGTTTTTCCCTGCGAGCAAGTTCGTTCTAAAATCCGCCGGCGGGCGGTCAGAGGAGGCTGTGCCCTGTACAGCTACCCACCAGGCTCGACCTGTAGGAGGACTGGAGAATTTTCTGAATTTCGCTCGTTTCGCGGGAAGGCTGAAGCTGCCGTTGCAGCTTTGCAGTGGCTGTGAGTTCGTGGGAGCTCTGGAAGCAGCTGCCTGATGTGTACCCCTCTGTTGCTGTTTGCTACATAAAGTGTGTGAAGGCTGGTGAAGTTCAGGCTCCATCCTGGCAGCGTTGAAGGAATCGTTATTTGCTGGGGTTGTGAGTACTAATTCAGGGTAACTCCCTGCAGAGTGCATACACAGTGGTTTCCAGTGCATTATTATACTGCTGACTGTCTAATTAAACTTTCCTCCTATTCTGACCTGCTCGGGATTGTGATGTTTATCTGTGTTAAGGGCCCCAACCAGCTGCCACGTGTGGACTAGCCGCTAGGGCTTGGGTACCCAGGGACAGTAAAGACTAGGTTGTATGCCTGTGCACAGAGCCCTAGGTAGATAAGTAGAGATAAGCTGATTAACCTGATTCCCCTGTCCTTGTTATTTCCCCCTGAATAAATCAGATTGTTTTCTGTGCAACTGTACCTGGCTACTGTGTATATTACTTGGGATCTGTTGCTTGGTGATTGCAATATAACTGTGCCTTATTTTACAGGGGGTCTTCGAAGGGAGCGGAGTGATATTAGCCGGGGGGTGAGTGTATTGGTGGAAAGTGTTGGTTGTACCCAGTGTGAGCCACTAGCGGGACAAACGGGGGGTTGCAGTAACCCAGAGGGCTGTAACCGAGGCAATCTCGACAATATTGACCCTGACCTCTGGGTGGAGGCACCCGTCGACAGATCTGGGCCCCTTTCCCTGTCTCTGTGGGGGCAGGCAGGGGTAGTAGCCCTAAGGGTAGCACACCCTGGGGGTTACAAATTGGAGGCATCACTGGGATTCAGCGTCCCCTAGTGGCCAAGTGGGGAAGCACACAAGAAATGGAGAAAATGGAAGGGGATATGCTGGGAAAAATTAAACTGGGACCCATCAAGACCATGGTACACAGACTGATGGGGTGGGGTGAAGCTGAAGAGCTAGACTCCCAGAAGATTGTGTTATTGTTAGATGTGCCTTTGGGAACCCCAACTGTTGACATTATTTCTGCTGCAGAGCAAGTAAAATGTTTGGGCAAAGTGGAGGTAAAAGGGCGTATGGCTGATTTGCTTGACCAAACGCTGCAGGTGTTACTTCTATGCAGTGTGGCCATCGACCCCGAGAAGGTACCTCCTGTGATTTATCCGGAAGGTGCTTCACAGGGATGGAGGCTAATTCATATTCGAAGTGGGTCAGTCACTCCTGGGGGGTCTCCTCAAATGAACAGTTTTAAAGACAAGCTGCTTAAATTGTTGGCCGTGGAAGGAGAACTACCCAGGAGTTGCTCAAGCCTTAGATTTATCCAGTGATGCTACTCTCAGGGCTCCCCTGGCACTTCCCCTGCCCGCCTAAGAGTTCTGTGCTGGCTTCCCTGCCCTTATGGTCCCACCAGCACAGCTCGATTCTTACTTAAGCTAAAACTTTCTCTGGCACGATGCGGGTGCCTCCAGGGGAGGATGACCTGGAGGCCTGGATGGACTATGCCACCCCTTTAGTCCAGGAATGGCAATGCTCCGAGGGGGAGAAAAGGAAGAGGCTGATGGAGAGCTTGAGGGGCCCTGCTTTAGAAGCTATTAGATTCTTCCGGGCTACCCGTCTGGAAGCCACCGCTGCAGAGCATCGCTCTGCTTTAGAAGGGGTTTTTGGGAGTACCGAGACTGGTGAAGACTTATTATGGAAATTCAGGTCTGCTAAGCAATGGAGAAATGAGAAACTGTCCGCTTTTGTTACTAGAGTGGAGCGGGCCTTGCAGAAGGCCTATAGAAAGGGGAATCACTGCAGCCCCTGAATCAGGTCCGTTAGAGCATGTTCTAAAGTCTGCCAGATTTTCTAGTGTGATGCTGCTGAAACTTAAGCTACAGGATCGGCGGGCCACCCCGCCTGAATATTGTCAATTAATGAGGGAAATTAGGGAAGTGGAGACTGATGAAGAGGGGTGGGAGCCATGTGTGGGGGCAGTGAACCCTAGTGGGACCCCTGAGTCTAATACCCTGAGGAGACTGGCTTGCCTGGAGGGTCCGAGGGGTCCCCAGATTTTCCAGGTACTGTGGGAATGCGAATTGTTTCCTCCGACCCCTACATGGAGAGTGAGTTAAGGGCTGAGATCAGAAATTTACGAGAACTGGTGAGGGACTTAAAGCACTCTACTATGTACCCTACTAGGCCTGGGGCCCCTGAGTCATGCAGAGACCCGAACCCCAGCCCAAGAGAGCTTTCTCACTCCTGTCAGGGCCCCCCTCAGATTAGTGACCCCCGGGACCCCAAGTTTTGCTATCATTGTGGGGAAGATGGGCATTTCCAGCTCGAGTGCCAGAGGCCAGAGAATTTAAGGAAAGTTAACAGCAGATTGATCGCCCGACACCGCCAGGCCCAGTCTCAGGCCCCCAAGAAAAGTTTTGTGACTCAGGCCCATGCCCAGTGGGCTATCAATGCTGCTACTCCCAACTGGTCTGATGTGGTCGGGCCGTCTATGGAGACCCGGGTGCGGGTAAATGGAATTCCCACTTGAGCTGTATTGGACAGTGGCTCCCAGGTAACTATCATGTTTCAGGACTGGTACCAGGCACACTTATCTGAGGTGCCCCTGCAGCCTCTGACTGGTCTACATGTATGGGGGTTGAGCGACAAGGCCTATCCGTATTTGGGATACATCCGTGTCTGGTTATCTTTCCCTGCAACCGTGGATCGGATAGATGAGCAGGTGGAGACCTTAGTTTTAGTTTGTCCACCCACTGGACTGTATGATGGGGTGCCTCTGTTGATTGGGACGAATGCGCATATGTTCGGATGATTGGCCCAATTGTGTTCTGAAAAACAAGCATTCCAGACTGGGCGAGCTTTAAGCATACCTGCTGTGATTCAACGGGCAAGTGCCACTCAGAAGAAGGTTAGTCCAGAGGAACCTGAAGACCCGGTGGGTGTGGTGTGGAAAAAGGATCCAGCTCCGATGATACTTGCCCCAAATGCCCAATGTGTCCTGCATGGAGAGGTGTGACTAAAAACTGACGTTAAGAATAAGTTGTTGATGTTGGATGCGCCTGTGGAGGGAAGATTACCTGAGGGACTGTTGGTCAAACCCAGCATCTTTCCGGCTAGAGCTCATGCCTATGTTAAGAGGGTGATGGTTCAAGTGCATAATGTGTCCGACAGGGAGGTTCAAATAAGAAGAGGGTGCACCTTTGCCAGCGTACATTGTGCGGATACTGCAGTACTGCCAAACCGAAAGGGTTCCAGGACAGATGATAGAGTTACTCCTGATTTGTTGGACTTCGGTGACTCCCGGTTACCAGTTGAGTGGAAACAAAGGGTCATTGAGAGGCTTGCCAATAGAGACCAGGTTCCCACCCTGAAAGAGTGGGATGTGGGATGTGGGATGTGTACAAGGGGCTGAGCATCACATTCGGCTGCATGATGAAAGGCCTTTCCGAGAGAGATCCCGGCACCTGGCCCCCGCCAATATAGATGATGTAAGGCGGCATCTACAAGAAATGTTGGCTGCTGGTGTAATACAAGAGTCCAGGAGCCCCTATGCCTCCCCCATACTAGTAGTAAGGAAAAAGAATGGGGCAGTTTGGATGTGTGTAGACTATCGCACTTTGAATCGGTGGACCATTCCAGACCAGTATACCATGCCACGCATACAGGATGCATTGGATTGTTTAAATGGTAGCAAGTGGTTCTCTGTGTTGGATCTTCGCAGTGGATACTAACAGATCCCGATGGCCCCAGACAACCGGGAGAAGACTGCCTTCATTTGCCCCCTGGGTTTCTATGAGTTTGTCCGGATGCCTCAAGGGATCTCAGGTGCCCCAGCCACTTTTCAGCACCTGATGGAACGGGCTGTGGGGGACATGAATTTGCTCGAATGTCTGGTCTATTTAGATGACGTCATAGTGTTTGGTCGATCATTGGAAGAGCATGAGCAACGATTATTCAAGGTCTTGGATCGGTTGGAGGATTTCGGCCTCAAGCTGTCTATTGACAAGTGTCAATTCTTCCAGACTTCTGTAAAATACGTGGGCTACATAGTGTCCACTGAGGGCATAGAGACTGACCCTGGCAAAGTGGAGGCTTTGACCACTTGGCCTCAGCCCAGGAATTTGAAAGAGTTGCAACGATTCCTGGGGTTTTGTGGATACTATAGGTGGTTTGTTAAGTACTATTCTCGAGTGATTCACCCCCTCCTCAACCTCACTCAGGGGTATCCGCCTACGCACAAAAAGTATAAGAAGGCTGTGCGCTTGGAGACAGAAAAGACGTATTTCCGGTCAAATGATATGTTTGGGCATCGTTGAACTGCTGAGTGTGAGGAGGCCTTTTATGACATCATATCAACTTACTCATGCCCCAATGTTGGCCTATGCTGATCCGGCCAAGCCATACATTCTTCATACTGATGCCGGTCTACAGGGATTGGGGGCTGTGTTATACCAGGAGCACTCGAATGGTCTGAGACCTGTAGCATTTGCCAGCCGAAGCCTGACTCCTTCAGAAAAAAATTATCCAGTGCACAAACTAGAGTTCCTGGCTCTGAAGTGGGCCATTGTTGATCAGTTTCATGACTATTTTGTATGGTGCCAAGATATTGATAAAGACTGATAACAATCCACTGACGTATGTACAGACCTCTGCCAAGTTGGATGCCACAGGCCATAGGTGGCTCTCTGCCTTGGCCACCTATGACTATGCTGTTGAATACCGGGCAGGCCTAAACCATATAGATGCGGATGCTCTCTCCCGGAGGCCTATGCCACGAACTGATTGGGTCAGGTTATCCGAACCTGACATAAGAGCCCTTTGCCAGAAATTTGACAAAGAGGAACAGGTGTCTCCTGACGGGGTGGACTGCATGGTGGATTGTTTGGGACCGTCTGAAAATTGCATACCGGCTGCCTGTTGTCACTTCTCTGCACTAGACACTGGCTCATTGCCACAGTTCAACAATGACAGTCTCCTACAGGCTCAATTTCATGACCCCATGATCAAATCAGCTTTAGAAGCCCTCTGTGCAGGGAACGACGTGTCCAAGTTACGTTCCACTGATCTAAGGACTGCCTTGTTGTATAAGGAGGGGCTCAAATTGAAACTGATTAACCAACTACTATACAGAGAGACTGTGAATAAGGAAGGCCGGGTAGACAAGCAACAAGTGGTGCTGCCCTTAGTTTTTAGAGAATTAGTCTTAGGGTCCTTGCACAATCAAATGGGGCATCTCGGCATAGACCAGACTCTTGATCTAGTACGGGCTCGATTTTACTGGCCAAAAATGAGTACGGATGTAGAACAATACGTCAAGACCTGTAGTCGCTGTTTGCAAAGAAAAGCTTTACCCCAGAGAGCTGCTCCCCTGGTTAACATCACCATTAGTGCCCCTATGGAACTGGTCTGTATTGATTTCTTGAGTTTGGAGCCCGATCTGAAAAGTGTCAGCAACATATTGGTGGTCTCTGATCATTTTACCCGGTACGCACAGGCTTTCCCGACTAAGGATCAGAAGGCAACCACGGTGGCTAAGATACTTGTTGAGAACTTTTTTGTCCACTATGGGGCCCTGCAGCGGATCCATTCCAACCAGGGAAGGGACTTTGAGAGTCATTTGATTAAAGAGATGCTATCTTTATGGGGGATACGAAAGTCAAGAACCACCCCCTATCATCCACAGGGAGATCCTCAGCCTGAAAGGTTTAACCGCACCTTGCTTGACATGTTGGGCACCTTGCAACCAAAAGATAAGCCGAGATGGAGCCAGCAGATTAGCACCTTAGTTCACGCTTACAATTGTACTAAAAGTGATGCCACCGGATTTTCCCCGTACCGACTGATGTTTGGGAGAGAGGCTAGACTGCCGGCTGATGTGTGTTTTGGGGTTTCCCCTTATGGAGTGCAAGCAGAGAACCATTTACAATATGTACAGAAATTAAAGGCCCAATTAAACCATGCCTACCAACTGGCCCAGACTATGGCGGCTAAACGAAACCTGGCCAACAAAGAACGATATGATAAGAAAGTAAAAGCAATGGAGTTAAAAGAAGGGGACAGAATGTTATTGAGGAATCTGGGACTACATGGGAAACATAAAATTGCTGACAGATGGCATCACCTCCCTCACATTGTTGTGGGAAAATTGACAGATCTGCCTGTATATAAAGTGCGGCCTGAAAACAGTTCTAACGATGTGAAAACTATGCGTAGAAATCATCTGCTGCCAATCGGACAAGTCCTGATTGAAGCTGAATCTCCAAATGCTCCCCTCTCCAGGCCTATGACTAGATCTGCTACCAGGAAAGGCATCAAACCCGTTGATTCTTCAGCAGGCCAACCAAAAGGGTCTCGGCCAAGGTCTGTAGAGGGAAGTGAGCAACCAGTGGCGTCAGAAGATGACGAAGACGATATTGAATACTATCCCTCTTATGAATTGAGTCAGTTATTTTGGGGCAATCCCCTTGTTAACTCTGGAGATGAGGTTGGGCCTTCTGGACTGTCTGAGCCTCCCGCTTTGTCTCCAGGACCAATGCTTCCAGACCTTGAATCGGGTGGCAATAATGCCCAGGAGGTGGGATCCTTGAGCATGGCTGAACTGTCTGGTCTGGCCAACTTATCTGACTTTTCAGAGGAAGAGAGTGAGATGGGGGAACATGCAAGTGATATGCCCGAACCGAAAGAATATTTTGAATGCCCTGATAGTTCCTCACCTGTACCTAGACAGCCCCCAGCTGAGCCCAGTGGGGTGGGTCCGGGGATAGAAAGTCAGGTCCCCAATAATACTACCGAGCCCTTTTCCCCCCATAGAAATCCCTGTTACTAATGTCACTGAAACTGAATTAGAGTCAGGACCTGATTCAGGATCTCTCTCGAGACCCCTAGGCGATCCGGCCGACAAATACGGCCAGTAATAAAGCTGAGTTATGAATCTCTGGGTCATCCAGTGGACTTGCCTTTGAATGTGGTCCACAAAGGGGTGTTTGTGTCCCCGAGTTCCTTGCCTAAGCTAGCCTTGGGGGATGACTCCCAACTGTTGGTATTGCCTTTTGAGTGTGGTGTCCCTGTCTCGGGGGACCCGCCAGTAACTAAAAGAGAGGGATTCCCTCAGTCCCGGTGTCACGAGCAGGAACCCATGACCTGAGTTAAAGAGGACCAAGACTTTATGTGTATAATATGTATAAACTATAGTACACTGTGAATCTAGTATTCATGTATGTAAGGTAAAATGTGATATAGTGTTAATTGGGATGTTCGCCTAAAATGCCTCAAGGGTGATTGCTTGACGTGGACGCCAAGCTTTTCTAGGCCAGGGAAGGTGTAACCCCCTTACAAATGGGGGTTCCTAAAAAGTTTCCTCTGAGCTGTTTTATGCTCCATGCCTGGTTATTAATTGGCATGAGAGCCGCTTAAAAGGGGAACTGGTGAGTGCTCTTAAAAGCCTCTGTAAGCTGTCCCTTTAAGGGCTGCCTGTTGCAGCCATAAGTAATTGACATGGAGGGGGACTGTGTGTTGTATGCTTGAGTCCCGCCTGGGACACTGGAAAAGTAACTCCCTGCTGCCATCGCTAGTAGTGGAGAGGGAGTTCTGATGGAGGATGTGAATGTTTGCTTAAAATACTGTAAAATAATAATGGTAATATAGTTGTTCTAACCTGCCTTCTTTTGCAGTAAAAACTGGTTCGACTGCCTCCTCCATGTTGGACCGGGATTGTTAAATGGGACCAATCAGTGCCTTGGGACATTACAGGGCTGACTGACCAAACAGAGGGACTGTTTATATTCTGGGAAAAGGCATTATGGGCTATGGCGCTTTTTTGCTCCACTGAAGGCAAGAGGAGATGACTGGCATGTGCAGTCAGCCAATGACAGCGGGTAGCACCCGAACTGGAGGAAGAGCCCCTTGCTGTTGGGGGCAGATGCGTTGTGGCTGAGGGGAGGAAGGAGCTCTGTGCTGCTGCACTGGGAAGTGTTCCCAGGAAGCTGGCGTGGTGAGGCCTCTGGTGACCCGTTTTTCCCTGCGAGCGAGTTCGTTCTAAAATCTGCTGGCGGGCGGTCAGAGGAGGCTGTGCCCTGTACAGCTACCCACCAGGCTCGACCTGTAGGAGGACTGGAGAATTTTCTGAATTTCGCTTGTTTCGCGGGGAAGGCTGAAGCTGCCGTTGCAGCATTGCAGTGGCTGTGAGTTCGTGGGAGCCTTGGAAGCAGCTGCCTGGTGTGGTACCCCTCTGTTGCTGTTTGCCATATAAATGTGTGTGAAGGCTGGTGAAGTTCAGGCTCCATCCTGGCAGCGTTGAAGGAATCATTATTTGCTGGGGTTGTGAGTACTAATTCAGGGTAACTCCCTGCAGAGTGCGTACACAGTGGTTTCCAGTGCATTATTATACTGCTGACTGTCTAATTAAACTTTCCTCCTATTCTGACCTGCTCGGGATTGTGATGTTTATCTGTGTTAAGGGCCCCAACCAGCTGCCACATGTGGACTAGCCGCTAGGGCTTGGGTACCCAGGGACAGTAAAGACTAGGTTGTAGGCCTGTGTGCACAGAGCCCTAGGTAACATAGAAACATAGAATTTGACGGCAGATAAGGACCGCTTGGCCCACCCAGTCTGCCCATTTCCCTACCTACTGGATAAGCTGCAGATCCTAGTTAACCAGCAGCCTACTTCTTCCTACCCCCAACCCCCAGAATTGCCTTATGACTATCCCATGCATGCTTGAATTCCACCACTGATTTTGACTCCACAACCTCCTCCGGAAGGCCATTCCATGCATCCACAACCCTCTGTGAAAAATACTTCCTTAAATTACCTCTGAGCCGCCCCCCCTCTATCTTCAAATTGTGCCCTCTTGTTCTTGCACACCTCTTTTTTTGAAAGATGCTACCCTTTTGGACTTTGTTGATTCCCTTGAGGTACTTGAAAGTTTCTATCATGTCCCCCCTCTCCCTCCTTTCCTCGAGGCTATACATATTAAGCTCCTTAAGTCTCTCTTCATATGTCCTCCGGTGCAGACCCTGCACCATTTTAGTAGATAAGTAGAGGATAAGCTGATTAACCTGATTCCCCCTGTCCTTGTTATTTCTCCCCTGAATAAATCAGATTGTTTTCTGTGCAGCTGTACCCTGGCTACTGTGTATATTACTTGGGATCTGTTGCTTGGTGATTGCAATATAACTGTGCCTTATTTTACAGGGGGTCTTCGAAGGGAGCGGAGTGATATTAGCCGGGGGGGGTGAGTGTATTGGTGGAAAGTGTTGTTTGTACCCAGTGTGAGCCACTAGCGGGACAAACGGGGGGTTGCAGTAACCCAGAGGGCTGTAACCAAGGCAATCTTGACAATATTGACCCTGATCTCTGGGTGGAGGCACCCGTCGACGGATCTGGGCCCCTTACCCTGTCTCTGTGGGGGCAGGCAGGGGTAGTAGCCCTAAGGGTAGCGCCCCCTGGGGGTTACATCAGTTCACATCCAAATGATTTATCCATGCTCCCCAGGCAAGATGTGTTCCAGCCTGGAGATCTAAATGCAGTGGGGATGGAGCCAGAGGACCCTAAGATTGGGTGATAGGAGGAGGGTCTTTTGTTTTTACTGCAGGAGGCTATTGCTTATATTTACCAACTGCTGCTGTGCCAGTTTTTAACTCTTAAGCTTTAATGAAATAGTAAGTACAATAAATTATATACCCTCAGAGATCTAAATTGTCACAGTGCTTTATTTTACTGACGATTTGGTGAGTGCAACCTTTTTCACTCCTGACTTGTGTGGTAGGAGGAGTCAAGCATGGAGAGTATTTCCACTGAATGAGCGTGCTCAGTGGAAGACTGCCTAAGTGTGAACATGAACTGAATACTAGTACAGTAGTAGAGCTACAGTTACAAGTAGTCTATTCTTGTCTGTTTGCTGCAGGGCTTTTATTTTCTGTCACTTTTAGAGTTTTCTTGTCTTTCACACTGCCCACTGCCAGGACAAGGTTAAACCAGGTAAAGTTGAACAGGAACTACACTTACCCTTCTCATATCATAATATTTCAATATAATAACTGGTGACCCCCTATAAAGACTGGATTTCCATTCCTGATAAAATGCGGTAATAACCTACTGAATTCTATAATAACTCAATAGTGGGTTATTACAGCGTTTTCCTCCTCCCGCTGTCCTGTCACTGTATTTGTACGAGTACGGAGGCTGCCCAGGGACACACTCGCTCACACAAATACAGCTTACAGTTTTTCTCTCTGTTGAAACCTAGCACCAGTTATTATAAAAAATAATGCCTGAGTAAAGTTTGTTTTGTGAAAAATCCTCATAACACTCACCTGCACAGGCCTTATTCTCTATTAAATGTGCCAGGGGGCCCGTTTATACAGCCTTTTATAAGTGTGCACTGTTGATAGGCAGTATTTTACTATTCCCAGGTTTCCTAATAGTTCCATAACAATATTTTTTTGTTGCATGACAGGTAAAAGTGTACCAGTGGAACAGTCTGGAACCAGTCTGTGTGCGTGCTACAGAGTACTTGACCATCCAGGCTGGGAGCGCGATTCCCATTTACAAGGAGACAATTGCAAGCCTGTTGGGAAGATGTGGCAACTGTACCAGACAAAGCTGTGTTATCTCCTTTTATTTAGAAGTCTACGGGCAGCAGTACGGCCCCACCAATTATCATTTCCTGTCTTCGCTAAAGGATGCAGTGGGACTGGAGAAGCCCCAACTAACTGTAAGTGGTTTTGCTACTCATTATCTTCCTGCCAGCTGCCCTAACCACCACTTCTTAAGTTCTGTATTTTGATGCAACCTTACTTAAAGAGCTAGTACACTGCCTGAAATTAATATTAATTTGTAAATGTAACCAACAGTTACTTTTTATATTTGTGCAGCACCATTGGAGAGAGAGTAATGTGTGCTCTGGAACAGTCCAGGTTCCAGTTGCCTTGGTGGCGCAGCTGGTTAGCGCGACCGGAACAGTGTTCCAGGCAGCCTGGGTTCAAGTCCCAGCTTGAAGCACTTACATCTTTCTCTCCTCTATTTGGATATGTTCTATAAATATGCACACCACACCCATGTGATTGAAAATGTAGTAATTATTTGTGCAGCACCAGGCTGTGCATTAGAGAAAGAGTAATGTGTGTTCCGGGACAGCCCAGGTTCCAGTTGCCTTGGTGGCGCAGCTGGTTAGCTCAACTGGAATGGTATTCCGGGCGGCCTGGATTCAAGTCCCAGCTTAGGCACTTACTTCTTTCTCTCCTCTGTTTGTATGTGTTCCATAAATATGCACACCGCACCCATTTGATTGAAAACCTTACTTAAAGAGCTAGTACACTGCCTGAAATTAATACTAATTTGTAAACATAATCAACAGTTACTTTCTATATCTGAAGACACTTTTAGTTTATTAAAATATTTTCTACCTGACCAGTACCATTGTAACCCCCAGAGGAGTGATCCAATATCTTCTAACCCACCTGTAGTTCAGTCTCCATTTGTAGAGCCTTTTTGAGCCATGCTGCCATGAATGATTTTAGGTCTACTCCTTTTGTGCCATCTTTTTTCTTCTCATTTTAATTTATATTGGTTGTTCAAAATTGTAAGTATAATTAATTATTCATGAGCCTAGCAAGACTCCTGATTAGCTACTGAATCAGTTATTAATGTTGTAGAAATGTCCGATCCAGCTGCCAAGGGAAGCTGTGTGGAACACACAGCTCAGGCCGCACAGCTAAAAGATAAATGTAAGTAAAAAACAAACAACAAAAAAAACAGTAAAAACTAAAGTTGTTATTGCGATTTTAATCGCAATAACAACCTTGAAGTCGTTCATTTGCTTAGATTAGTGATTGGCTGGAGTAAGGCGACCCTCAGCTACACCTCATGCCATGCATCCCCCCAAGTGTTCATTATTCCTTAGGAAATTACTGGCTTCTCAGTCATGATTGATTAAATATATCAATAGCAAATGCCCAAAACCAGAAACAACATGCACACACACGCACACATGTATCTCAATGTAGTGGTTAGCAAGTAAACAACTCATTTTCAGGGTCAGATTTTTGATCCTAAAGGTTGGAAATATTGCAGATACACTTTCTATTGGGAAGAAACACAGAACACAGAAACATAGACGATACTGCAGATGAAGACCAAGGGTTCATCCAGTCTGCCCATAAAGAGTTTCCTACTTATCCCCTTGACCTAATGTCTTGAAGGTGTTTTCTAACCCAAGCCCTTTCTCCCTCTAGTACCCCCCCCATCTCTCTAGCTCCTCCTCCTGGAAATACCACCCCTTTAAAACCTGTCCCAACCATGCTTGAACCCATTCATAGTACCTGCCCAACCACTTATGTCAGTAATCAGTTCCGTGACTCCACTACCCTCTCGGTGAAGTATAAGTTAAACTTCCTCGGGTCTCACATGACGATGTCACAGTCTAGCCTAGCCAGGGAATAAGTGCTCATTAGAATAAAAAAGTAATTTAAAAATGTGTACCAACAGAAAGCAAGCAAAAATAAAACTGAAATGACCAACATGGGCAGCAAAGAAGATTTTGTTTATTTTATTTATTTCATAATTCGGATTTACAATCTTTGAGTCAAAAACTCGTTTACAAAGGCACCTCGTCGCAGTGAAGGTAGACAACAATTGGTGGTGGAGTACAACAACGGAGAACATTACAGGTGAGATACAATAAAAGAACACACAAAGCAATTCCAGTAATACAAAGGTGTACAAAGGCTTCAATTAGTTACAATTAGTCTAGTATATAAATAATAAGGTACCGTTAGGGGTTCTAGGGAGCGATATCTGGGGGGGGGGTGGTTGCTGGGGGAGAAGGCAGTCCGGAGGGCGTTGTCTGTAAATTGGGCCAGGCAGAGCTCTAGGTATGGGCCATTTACAGCTCCGAGTGTCAGTGAGGTGGTTTCAGAGGACGATTTTGAAGGGGCCAGTTTTGGGGATGTTTGTGATATGAGTGGGAGGAGTTGTACCAAGAGGGGCTCTGTGGTGGAATGACCCGAGAGGTCCTGGCTCGGGACCTGGAAGGTGGCTTTGTGCTTCAGGTGATGCACTGAGGGAGGCCAGTTTTAGGGATGCCAGCAAACTGGGGAGCCCAAGTAGTGATTTTTTTTGCCAGTATATAGGTATGTAGCGCAGGCGCCCTCAAAGGTGAGTAAGTTCGAGGAGGAGTAGAGCTGGCATGCGTGCGTTCTGCTGGGGGCACCAGTTAAGAGCCTGCAAGCCTTGTTGATCGAGGTCTGGATTTTGGTGAGGGCGGTGGGTTCAGCAGCCACATAGATAGGGAGCCTGTAGTCGACCAGTGACAGGATGGAGGAGGTGATAGCCAGCCGGAGGGCATTCTGAGGGAGGCAGTCTTTGTGGCGGTAGAGGAATCCAATCCGGGTGTTTACAGCAGTGGACAGGGAATTAAGATGAGAGTGGAAAGAGAGAGCCGAGTCAAAGGTGATGCCCAGACATTTGTATGCAGACACCTGCTCAAGGGGGTGTAGGGTGCTGCAGAAGATAAGAAGGGGGGAGCATTTCTGGAATTACTCTGGCGGTGGGCAAAAAGCATAGATTTTGTCTTCTTGAGATTCAGAACTAGATGATGGTCAAGGAACCATTTTTCAGCTTGGCTGAAGGTGAGTTGCAGAGAGTTCTGGAGAGTGATGGGGTCGGGGTGGGAGACAACGAGAACCGCATCGTCGACATATAGGAGCATACTGCCTGAGCAGGAGCTAGGAAGGGTGTTCAGAAAGAGATTGAACAATGTGGGGCCCAGGATGGAACCCTGGGGGACACCTGAGTGAACAGGTAGGGCAGCTGATAGGGTACCATTTATCTTGACCCGTTGGGATCTGGCATGGAGGTAACTGGAGAACCAGGCTAGGGGGCCAGATGAGAAGCCTAGCTGTTGGAGGGAGTCAAGCAATAGGGGGTGACACACAGTGTCAAAGGTCTTAGATAGGTCAATGAACACTGCCCCAGCAACGTCCCCAGAGTCAAGTGCAGAGTGTATTTGCTTTGAGAACTCTAGGAGGGCTGTGGTGGTGCTGTGTCCAGGGTGGAAGCCATGCTGTTCTGGACATAGTATGCTGTATTTGGTTAGATATTCCATGAGTTGGGTGGATACTATTTTTTCCAGAGCTTTAGAGAGTGGGGGGAGGATGCAGATAGGTCTGTAGTTATTCGGTAATGTGTGATCTCCATTTTTATGAATTGTGGTAATTTCAGCTGATTTCCAGGCACTCGGGAATTGACCGAGGCACACAGACTGGTTTAGCAGGTCAGTGAGAGGGGCTAGCATGACATCTAGAGTTAGACGGAGAATCCTGGAGTCAGTGGGGTCACAGCTGGGGTTGTGGCTGGAGAGGGCCTTTAGTTGGAGTGGTTTGGCTTCATGGGGAGATATGGTGCGGAGGAGAAATGGGGGGTGATTCAGGGTGGAGGGTTGAGGTAGGGATAGGGTCAAAAAAGTGGACAGGGAGGACTGCACTTAGGTCAGAGAAAGCCGTGTTGAGGCAGTCAGCAATATGTGGGGGGTCAGTGGTAATAGTGCCATTGACAGATATCTGAGATGGGGGGGAGCAAGTTTTTCCATTGAGCTCCTTAATATTATCCCAGAACGCACGCGTAGAGCCCCAGGAGGTGGCCAGGGTGGTTTGGTAGTATTTGGACTTGGCTTGCCTTATGGCCCAGGTGCATTGGTTACGAGCAGCATTATAGGCCTGTCTGTCCACTGTCCTGCCTGACTTGACCGTGACATGCCAGAGGTTGTCTCGCTGCCTCAGTTGTTGAATAAGGGAAGGGGAAATCCAGGCTGCATTATGTCTTTTGGAGTGGGTACTGGTAAAGGGGGCAAAGGGGCCCTACAGAAGGCTCTGGTGAGGTAGGCTAACGCAGTGTCTATATCAGTCGCGAATGAGATCGGGGACCATTCAAGTTGGGCTAGGTACTGTTTCAGTTTATTCAGGCCCCCGGGCAAAAATGGCAGCAGGAGATGACTTCGCGTGTGGGTTTTTGCATGGGGGAGGACCAGAAACAGAGGATAGGGGAATAGTCGATGAGGGAGTTAGCTAGGACATTAACAGTCTTGATTTTGTGGGGGCAATTGGAAAGTATTATGTCAAGGAGGGAGCTGGTGCCACTTGACTGGTTAAATCTGGTAGGAAGAGTGACTAATTGAGCTAAGTCAAGGGCAGTGAAGGAGTCCTTTATGTTTGTAGCAGTAGAGCCTATCCAGTTGACACTGAGGTCAGCTAGGATGAGCTGCTCAGCTTTGTGGGGCAGGGTAGAGAGATAGTCAGTAAGGGAGTGGATTGCTGGTCCTTGGGCCCATGGGGGTATGTATATAGTGGTAAGATAGATAGGGCCCCTGCCTGGGTCAGGGAAGATTTTTAAGGTGATGGCTTGGGCACCATGACCGAGCTTGGGGGCAGGGAGAGCATGGCTAAGGAGGGAGTCACGCAAGTAGACTGCACATCCACCACCACGCTTACCAACCAGATCCTCTCGGAACAGGGTGAAACCAGGGAGGGAGACAGCTGAGTCAGGGGTTGATGCAGAGAGCCAGGTCTCCACTATGGCAGTGATGTCAGGCCTGTGTTGTGTGATCCAGCACTGGAGTGCAGCAGTTTTCTTTGGGAGACTGCAGATGTTCATTGAGGCAATGCGGAGGCCACACCCAGCAGGGTGCGAGAGGGGGGTAGAAGACCCAGGACCAGGGTTGGGGTGGACATTCCCAGAGAGCAGAAGAAGTAAGGTGATCAGTCTGAGGAGTGGGCTGCGGCAGTTGGGGTTGATACATTTGAGCTGATAAAATCTGGGGAACAGAGTGTGTGATGTGCCAGATAGGATAGGAGCTCCTAGTGGCAGCTGCATATAACCCGCTAATAGAGGAGTAGACACAGAAACTGTCACTGCTACCGGAGATATAGCCCTCTAGTGGCGAGAGAATATAATCTGATAATGGAAAAGTCAACACTTAATAATATCAACTCAGAACTTTAAATGACTGTAAGGATTAAAGAAATTATTAAACCCTGGCACATAAATTCAACTAGAGGGCCAGAGGGAGATACAGTAGTTAGAGATGTGTTCGGCAGGAGATAGTGTGGGCCACTTGGAGATCAGCTTCCACTGGTACCAAATCCAAAAGTCAGGGCTAGTATCTTGCAGTATCAGCTGAGCTATAGCTCGTGGAGGATTTCTGGACCACTGTTTAGGTTCAAGAAATTGAGGGGTCCCTGGCTTAGGCAAGGCTCGCTGGATCCCTGAAATAAAGTAGAAAAACAGGCTTTTTAAAGGCTGGAAGATGAGACTTGTTACATCAGAAAAAAGAGAACAAAAGAAGTGGGCAGTGACAGAGAGCACAGCAGACTGTTTGGGGGTTGGGGTAGACACAGAGTGCAGGCCAGAGAGCAGGAGAAGGATTTACACATTCAAGGCTCAAAATTCACTTCTGATATCAACTCATAACTTAAAATGACTGTAAGGATTAAACAAATTATTAAACCCTGGCACATAAATTCAACTAGAGAGACAGAGGGAGATACAGTAGTTAGAGATGTGTTCAGCAGGAGATAGTGTGGGCCACTTGGAGATCAGCTTCCACTGGTACCAAATCCAAAAGTCAGGACTAGTACCTTGCAGTATCAGCTGAACTGTAGCTTATGGAGGATTTTTGAACACTGTTCAGGCTCAAGAAATTGAAGGGTCCCCGGCCTAGGCAAGGCTTGCTGGATCCCTGAAATAAAGTAGAAAAACAGGCTTTTTAAAGACTGGAAGATTAGACTTGTTACATCAGAAAAAAGAGAACAAAAGAAGTGGGCAGGGACAGAGAGCACAGCAGACTATTTGGGGGTTGGAGTAGACATAAAGCTACCAACTTTCCAATGCCTAGAACTGGGACAGTCCATCCTGACCATGACCCCCCACCACTGTATCACTCCCATGGGCACCGCCACAGACAATTCTGCGCACAATCAGTTACATTTTTCTGCTTACTCTGGCCATGCCGCCCCACAGTAACACCAGTAGCAAACATTCAGATTAAAACAATACATCATTTTGCTGCAGCGAGTTCCAAATCATGATGTACAGAAAGTTCATTAGAAGCAAACCTGCGTTAAATTGTGATCAGACATTCAAGCTGCATGTACTGTTCCTCCTGACAGTCCCATCCAACCCGCTCACACTCACCTCATTTGCTGAGCAAACTTCACTCCAGTGACTCCCACCACCACACCAGATTGTTTTCACACACTTCCTTACAGCTGATCAGGTTTGGTTACCTTAGTTCCCTGCTGCCAGTCTCTTCTCTGACTGGAGTCCCTCTAAGCTGCTGGCAGACAGACATCCACATGTGCTTGTTTGCACTACTGCCCAGTCTAACAGGAAGGAACATACTTTGCTGTGATGCCACTGACATGCTTGCAGTGCAACACAGGCACAGAGGTTGAAGTTGCAAACTGCTGTCCAGCCTGAGCAGCGCCACAGTGGTGTTGAAATAACTGTCACTCACGGATTAGCAGTCAGCAAAAAAAAGGGGGGACAAAACTGGGACAAGTAAGCAAAAAAAGGGACAAAAGTGACATTTGCAAAACTTGTGGGGACACTGGGACATGCTGCCTAAAATAGGGACTATCCTGGGAAAATAGGGACTGTTGGTAGCTTTAGGTAGACACAGAGTGCAGGCCAGAGAGCAGGAGAAGGATTTAACACATTCAAGGCTCAAAATTCACTTCTAATATCAATTTAGAACTTAAAATGACTGTAAGGATTAAACAAATTATTAAACTGGCACATAAATTCAACTAGAGAGCAGAGGGAGATACAGTAGTTAGAAATGTGTTCAGCAGGAGATAGTGTGGGCCACTTGAGATCAGCTTCCACTGGTACCAAATCCAAAAGTCAGGGCTAGTACCTTGCAGTATCAGCTGAGCTGTAGCTCATGGAGGATTTCTGAACCACTATTTAGGTTCAAGAAATTGAGGGTCCCTGGCCTAGGCAAGGCTCGCTGGATCCCTGAAATAAAGTAGAAAAACGAGCTTTTTAAAGGCTGGAAGATGAGACTTGTTACATCAGAAAAAAAAGAACAAAAGAAGTGGACAGGGACAGAGAGCAGACTGTTTGGGGGTTGGGGTAGACACAGAGTGCAGGCCAGAGAGCAGGAGAAGGATTTACACATTCAAGGCTCAAAATTCACTTCTGATATAAACTCAGAACTTAAAATGACTGTAAGGATTAAACAAATTATTAAATCCTGGCACATAAATTCAACTAGAGAGACAGAGGGAGATACAGTAGTTAGAGATGTGTTCAGCAGGAGATAGTGTGGGCCACTTGGAGATCAGCTTCCACTGGTACCAAATCCAAAAGTCAGGACTAGTACCTTGCAGTATCAGCTGAACTGTAGCTTATGGAGGATTTTTGAACACTGTTCAGGCTCAAGAAATTGAAGGGTCCCCGGCCTAGGCAAGGCTTGCTGGATCCCTGAAATAAAGTAGAAAAACAGGCTTTTTAAAGACTGGAAGATTAGACTTGTTACATCAGAAAAAAGAGAACAAAAGAAGTGGGCAGGGACAGAGAGCACAGCAGACTATTTGGGGGTTGGAGTAGACATAAAGCTACCAACTTTCCAATGCCTAGAACTGGGACAGTCCATCCTGACCATGACCCCCCACCACTGTATCACTCCCATGGGCACCGCCACAGACAATTCTGCGCACAATCAGTTACATTTTTCTGCTTACTCTGGCCATGCCCCCCACAGTAACACCAGTAGCAAACATTCAGATTAAAACAATACATCATTTTGCTGCAGAGTTCCAAATCATGATGTACAGAAAGTTCATTAGAAGCAAACCGTTAAATTGTGATCAGACATTCAAGCTGCATGTACTGTTCCTCCTGACAGTCCCATCCAACCCGCTCACACTCACCTCATTTGCTGAGCAAACTTCACTCCAGTGACTCCCACCACCACACCAGATTGTTTTCACACACTTCCTTACAGCTGATCAGGTTTGGTTACCTTAGTTCCCTGCTGCCAGTCTCTTCTCTGACTGGAGTCCCTCTAAGCTGCTGGCAGACAGACATCCACATGTGCTTGTTTGCACTACTGCCCAGTCTAACAGGAAGGAACATACTTTGCTGTGATGCCACTGACATGCTTGCAGTGCAACACAGGCACAGAGGTTGAAGTTGCAAACTGCTGTCCAGCCTGAGCAGCGCCACAGTGGTGTTGAAATAACTGTCACTCACGGATTAGCAGTCAGCAAAAAAAAGGGGGGACAAAACTGGGACAAGTAAGCAAAAAAAGGGACAAAAGTGACATTTTGCAAAACTTGTGGGGACACTGGGACATGCTGCCTAAAATAGGGACTATCCTGGGAAAATAGGGACTGTTGGTAGCTTTAGGTAGACACAGAGTGCAGGCCAGAGAGCAGGAGAAGGATTTAACACATTCAAGGCTCAAAATTCACTTCTAATATCAATTTAGAACTTAAAATGACTGTAAGGATTAAACAAATTATTAAACCCTGGCACATAAATTCAACTAGAGAGACAGAGGGAGATACAGTAGTTAGAAATGTGTTCAGCAGGAGATAGTGTGGGCCACTTGGAGATCAGCTTCCACTGGTACCAAATCCAAAAGTCAGGGCTAGTACCTTGCAGTATCAGCTGAGCTGTAGCTCATGGAGGATTTCTGAACCACTATTTAGGTTCAAGAAATTGAGGGGTCCCTGGCCTAGGCAAGGCTCGCTGGATCCCTGAAATAAAGTAGAAAAACGAGCTTTTTAAAGGCTGGAAGATGAGACTTGTTACATCAGAAAAAAAAGAACAAAAGAAGTGGACAGGGACAGAGAGCAGACTGTTTGGGGGTTGGGGTAGACACAGAGTGCAGGCCAGAGAGCAGGAGAAGGATTTACACATTCAAGGCTCAAAATTCACTTCTGATATAAACTCAGAACTTAAAATGACTGTAAGGATTAAACAAATTATTAAATCCTGGCACATAAATTCAACTAGAGAGACAGAGGGAGATACAGTAGTTAGAGATGTGTTCAGCAGGAGATAGTGTGGGCCACTTGGAGATCAGCTTCCACTGGTACCAAATCCAAAAGTCAGGGCTAGTACCTTGCAGTATCAGCTGAGCTGTAGCTCATGGAGGATTTTTGAACCACTGTTTAGGCTCAAGAAATTGAAGGGTCCCCGGCCTAGGCAAGGCTTGCTGGATCCCTGAAATAAAGTAGAAAAACAGGCTTTTTAAAGACTGGAAGATTAGACTTGTTACATCTAAATTAACTTTTAAAGTAGAGAAAAGATGAGCTCCAAAAACACTCAAGGCTGACATATCTAGAGCTTCATGGTGGACATCTCTTCCATTGGGTCATACCTTTGGAACTGTACACCATCAACATCAGGACCACTCAGAAATGTTAGCTAGCTGGGGGCCACCCACAACGGTTTACAACATTGGTGCCTATAAAATGTGGGCAGCCTTCCCCCCTTACTTCTTTGTTCATTCTTCCGCTGTCAACCACTCATTGGACCTACAGAGAAACAAAACCGTCATTTCTTTGATATTTATTATTTTCTAAGTTAACTTTTTCTTATCAATGATGTTCCTGTATACCGCCATTGAAAGAAACCTTTATTTAGATTTTGTACCTGCTGTTACAAAATCTACAAGGGCAACGCTTACACTGTATGTGTGCTGCTTGGGCTTGTCCCACAACGTTCAGGCCTATAAGATCTGCCAAGGATTAAACCAAGCCACAAGAAGATGCTGTAAGAATGCTTTAAAAAACCTTCATCGCCATTAAGGCCATGGAAAACCGAGCAATGGCCATGGGCTGCAAGCTGGCTTCTCCCTCATGACCGTCTGCCACAGGGAAGGAGGCATGCACGCAGTTTGCGACCCTATCACCACTGAGGTCAGCAAGGACAGTGGAGAAATCCAAAGAAAAGGATAAATCTTCATATAACCCTCAACCTCCAGCCTCCATAAGCACAGAGATAAATATGCTTCACTAGTGAGACTGAGGTCTCCATTGAAGGAGGGTAAGTCTTTGTCATCATCAGTTCCAGCGACAACGACTACAGTCCCCCTGACTGTTGTTGAGAGATCAAGGTCAGGGCATGGATCTGGTACTGCCATAGCTACTATGAATGGTATGCCACTTCCGTTGTCGGGTTCTTTCCCGGTGCTGATGGCAGTCATGAACCCACAGTCAGGCATTATTGACTCCCAGGTTGTGCTGGCTTCATTTTCAGAAATGTTAATGCCTGTTCCCAGCACTGAAAATGTCAGTGTCAGTCCCATCCACAGGGCTTCCCATGTTGGTACTCTTGTCGTCGAAGGGACCTAAAAACATGCCTATAGTTCCTCCAGTACAGCTGCTGCCTCAGTCGCTAGCTCCACTGATTGCTACCATCATCATTCAGGACAGTGACAAGATAGAACACAATCTTGACCTCCTAAATTTGATGAATAAAGTGGGAGAAGAAAAGCCCTATGAAGGGGTTTTCCTTCCAGCTCTACTCTGTCCTCTTGCAGTGAGGACTCTATGGTTTACAACCCCAGATCTGCTCCTGAAGATCCCCTTTCAAGCCTTATTCAAGCAAATTCAGGATATAATGGGATTTGAGGGGGAAGAGGAAGACTCCAGTAAGAGGAATTTACTGAACTTCTTGAAAGTCACAGTGGTACCTACTATTGTTGTGCCTTCTATTTACCCTGTGTTGGAGGATGCTAGTTTTGCTACCTGGCACCGGCCTAGCACCATACCTGCAGTCCCCAGAAAAGCTGACAACAGTACCCTGCTCTGTCTGTCAAGCTCTATTATGTTTCCCAGCCAGAAACTGACTCTGTGGTAATCATGGCTGCTGTTAATTGCTCCAGGGCCCCTAGAGTCATGAGCACTTTGCCTTTGAACAAAGAATCCAAGAGACTGAATGTCACAGGCAAGTAAACCTACGCCTCTGCCACTTTGGGGCTTTGTATTGCAAATTGCCAAATCTACATGACTAAATATCAAAATAATCTATGGAAGTCTGCCATGACTGCTATTCAGACCTTACATGATATTCCTGTGAAAACAGAACTTATTAAAGCCACATCAGCTGGTCTTGATACTGGTAAGCATCTCTTATGGTCAGCATACAATGCATCAGATGCTGCCACCAGGGCTGCTGCCTTTGGTGTCTGCCTCCAGAGATAGTCCTGGCTTAGGGTATCAGGCTTTGTGCCTGACGAGCAGCAGGTCATACTGCATGCCCCTTTTAGGGGCTGCAAGTTACTTGTATCTGATGTGGATAATGCACGAAAGACCTTCAGTCAGTCAAAATGACTCTGAGATCTGTGAAGTCCTTGACCCCAAAAAATACCAGAGGACAGGGTAGAGGTGATTTTTGTACACCCTGAAACCTTACCTTGAAAAAGTGCCTACAGTGCAAAACGATCATCGGATGTTATGCTGTGTGCTGCTGTGAGTATCAACCATGTTTTATGCTGGAGCAATTGATAATATTTATGTAACCCCTAGATGGCGCTATCCCAGGGGCTACTACCCCTGCCTGATTTGCCACTAACAGGTTGAGGGGCCTGGATCCAATGGCGGGTGCCTCCACCCAGAGGTCAGGGTTTGTAATAGTTAAACTAACTTGGTCACAGCCCTCTGGGACACTGCAACCCCCCTTTCTTCCCACTAGTGGCCCACACAATATATCAGAATTACCTTCACAGTATACACTTACCCCCAGGACTGATTCCGGCACTGGGACCTCCTGTGAAATAAGATACAGTGCAACAATCACAGTACAGTACTTTAACATAGACAATTACCTCAGGCAGTATAACTTTGCTGAAACAAACAGCTCTGATTTATTTGGGATTTAAACAAAGGGACAGAAGTGGGTTAATTAGCTTATCACTCTACTCATCTACCTATGGCTCTGTGCACAGGCCTATCCCTATCAGTTACTGTCCCTGGGTACCCAAGCCCCTAGTGGCTAGTCCAAACCGTGGCAGCTGGTAGGGCCCTTTCACACAGAGAAAAGAAAAATTAGTTAAACAGTCAGCAGTACAGTAATTCCATTTGGATTTAATGTGGCAATTCAACAGGGAGCGACTCTGAATTAGTACTCACGACCTCCAAACAAGATAGGGTCCTTCAATGTCAGCAGGGCTACTCTTGAGCTCCACGAGACTCCTCACACATTTATATGGCAAAAGAAAGTACTATACCAGGCAGGCTGCTTCTCTATCCCGATCGCAATTACTGCACAATACCCAGGAGAACACACAGCAGATTCAGTTCCTGACAGACCAAGTGCAATTCAACAATTTCTCAGTCTTCTACAGGGTGAGCCTGGTTTCTACTCTTCAGATATCTTTGATTCTCTTCACAGGACAGATTCAGTCCTAATAAGCGTTACACAAGCTGCAGACCAGAACTCTGGACCTTACATGTTTTTGACTAAAACTGTGCACTGAAAGGCACAGGGTTTCTTTCCTCTTTACTCCCAGAGCTAAACTGAAACTCCAACAGACAAAACTGGGCACTTCCTTTGAGTTCCTCCCAGTTCTTGACTGGATTGGCTGTCACTCACAATAGACTGCTGCTGTTGGTCCAAAAGCGCCAAGTCTAAACTACATCTCCCAGAGTCACTGCCCATACAATCTCTTGTGGCTGGCTCAGATTATGAGTCCAAGTTCTGATTCGTCCAAGGCACCATTTTAGAGCTAGCTTACCCACACTGATTGGTCCAGTTCAGCAGTTCAAAACCAGAATGGGAACTAGGCAGACACAGTTCTGACTGCAAAGAAAGCAGGTTAGACAAACTGTAATTTCATTATTACTGTAAATGATTTCTGGCAAACAGTTACATCTTTCAGATAGGTTCCCTTTGCACTCCTAGTGACTGCAAAAATGGAGTGAATTGGCAGCAGCTCAGTGGTACTCAAACAGAGAAGCACACAGTCCCCCATACAAACTAATTATGTCTGCAAAGCAGACAGCTCTTAAAGAGACAGTACCAGAGGCTCTAAAAACACTCACTGATAAATGGCTTAAACGCCAAACACCATTCAGGCTTGGAGCATTCAAGCAAGCTCCTGGAAGTCTTTTGGGAACCCCCATTTGCAGGGGGGTTACATTTAAAAATGAGATGCATAGTTTTTGAGAGTTTGTGTGATGTGGCTGGTAGCTCAGACCTATGTGCAAGATTGGATGTTTTTGAGTGTCTGGAGCTTGGCCATTCCCAGAGCTGCTGACAGTCTTGCTCACTGCTTTTTGGAGACCCACTGACTGTAGAGGCTATGGCTACTGTCCACAGTATTGTGGTAGAGGAGCGGATCCTCCTACAGGTTCTACTGCCATGGCTGGCCATCCCAGGGTGACCAAAGGTTACGGTTCTGAGGGCTCTGCTGCCCCTGTCACTTTCTGACTCCCCACTTCCTCCCCCTCCACAGTTGCCTCCAGGGTTTCATGGAGCTCAAGTGGGAGGAAGAATCTCCCCTCACCTACCAAAATTGAGGGAGATCACCTCAGGAGAGTGAGTCCTGGAGATAGTGGAGAATGGTCATGCACTAGACCTGCTGTCCAAACCTCCATTAAATCCTTCACCTCCTTCTCATTATCCTCCGGGCCACTTGTCCCTTCTGAGAGAAGAAATCCCATGTTTACTCCTCAAGAAAGCTATTGAATCCATCCTTCACAAAGAAAGAAGCAGAGGTTTTTATTTCAAAATATTTTCTGAATCCACAGGAGACTTGCATCTAGTTTTGGACCTCAGAGCACTAAACAAATTAATTCAATACAAAAAGTTTTGAATGGTGTCTCTTCAGGCTGTCATCCTTCTACTGCATAAAAAGGATCGGCTCTGTGCTCTGGACATGGAGACGGCCTACCTTCATGTCAAAATCTGAACATGCCACAGACAATACCTCTGCTTTCTGCTGAAGGACAGCCATTATCAGATCAGAGTCTTGCCGTTAAGCTAGTCCTTGGCATTGTGGGTATTTACCAAATGATTTTAAGTTGTGCCAGCAGCCCTCTGTAAGGAAGGGCTTTATGTCTTCCCTTATCTGGATGATTGGCTCCTGCAGGCCCATCCAGGGAAGTGGTCCAGTACACAATGTCCAGAACACGACAACAGGACCTGGTTGTCATGGTCAGTGTACAGAAATCTGTCCTTATTCCCTACCAACGTCTCCAGTACATTGGTGCATTGCTGGACATGGCAGTAGGTAGTGCATTCCTGCCCATGATACACAGGAGCCATTTTATGTCCTCCAGGACAATGCTCCAACTCCTGGGGCTTAGCTGCCATTGTGACAGTCCCATTTGCCTGCCTCAGAATGAGAATCCTGCAATGGATACTTCGAGTACAGTGGGATCAATTGATGGACAAATTGGAACAGATGGTTCTCATCACATCTCCTCTTCGAAAGTCACTGCTGTGGTGAATGGAACTTGTGCATTTGTTGCATGGTGTCCCATTTTTTTCACCACCACCACCAATGCAGATCCTCGCAAAGGATACCTCCAGGTTAGACTGGGGTGCCCACCTGCGCCTGTTCCAGACCCAGGGGTTGTGGACCAAACTATATTTGGATCTTCACATCAGTGTTCTGGAGAGGAGGGCTGTTCTTCTTGATCTCCAGGCCTTCGCAGAATACTTCATTCCAGGTCCCTTGTTGATAAGGACAGACAGTGTCAGTGTGATGCGCTATATAAACAAGTAAGGGGGCACTCGCTCATGCTCTGTATGCATGGAAACAATGAGATTATGGCATTGGGCGCTGTCTCATGGCCTTCAGTTGACAGCCGTGTTTCTCCCAGAAGTCCAAAATGTCTTCACAGACAGGCTAAGTCAGTCCCAGTTCTGGGTACATAAGGGGGAGCTGCTGACCTCCATGGTAAATGACCTCTCTGCAAGGCAGAGTTGGACCTTTTTGTGTCCCCACAGAATGCAAAACTGCCACATTTTTTCTCACTCACTCCTGGGCCTGAAGTTTTTTGGCAAAACGCATTGTTCATGTTCTGGAAAGGGAGGTTTCTTTATACATTCCCTCAGATCCCTCTCAGTCAGAGAGTTCTATTTAAGCTGTGGGCAGAGCTAGTCACCCTAATACTGGTAGCCACCTTCTGGCCTCATCAGATGTGGTTTGCTACAACATCTGACAGGTGAACCTCCAGTTCAGTTACCTTTGTGTTGGGGTCTGCTGTCACAGTACATGGAATCCCTGGTCCACCAGACCTGCGTTACTTACATCTGCATGCATGGCTCCTGAGGACATAGCCATTGCGTGTTTTGGGGTTTCTTCCCAGGTGGCTGATGCCTTACTGATGGCCAGAAAGCTTTTCCCAAGTCACACCTATTTGCCAAAATGGAAATGTTTCCCCGTATTGGGTGTTTCCCATTCAGAGGACCCATTTGTGTCCTATCAATACTGTACTGGCCTACCTCCTGTCTTTATCAGACACTGGTCAGTACTCATCCACTAAGGTGCACTTGACTGCCATTTCTGCTTTCCATGCTTCTATTGACGGATGCACAGTGGCACAACTAGAAGTATATAGTACCTTCCTTAAGGGTATTTTGCACATGTGTTCCCCAGTTTATAAACCGGTTCCACCATGGGATCTTAATTTTATATTGAAAAGTTGACTTTGGCACCATTGGAGCCTGCTACAACTTGTGAGATGCACTTCCTTTCTTGGAAGGCTCATTCTGGTTGCTATAACTTCTGCCTGAAAGATTTCTGAACTTCAACCACTCATGCACGGGTCTTCTTACTTGATTTTTCACAAGGACAGGCTGGTCTTGTGTAATAAATCACATTTATTACTTGAAGTGGTTTCTGATTGCACTCTGAATCAAGCCATAAACTTACCACTGTATAATCCTGAACATACCAACAAGGGTGAGGCATTGTTTCATATGCTTGATATACACAGAACACTATGCTTCTATCTAGATTGTACTTAAGACTGCAGAAATCCTCTCAGCTTTTTGTCTCGTTTGCCCCGGGGGAGAGGTGTATCTGTCAAAAAGCAGTGCTGGTCCAGGTGGCTGGCTCACTGCATTGAATTTTGTTATAGTAAGTATGGTAAGAAACTTTGTGGTGCTGTATGTGGCCACTCTGCATGTAGTATGGCCAATTCTGTTGTCTGTTTTCAGAATGTTTCTGCAGCTGACATTTGTGCTGCTGCCACATGAAGCACGGTATATACTTTTACTTAGCACTACAGTCTAAACAACGTCTCGCACAGATTTGCTGGCTTTGGCCTTGTCGTTCTGCCAGGCCTTCTGTCCTGATTTCATACTGGACTTTTCCATCCTCCCTGAGTACTGTGCACTGCTTGGCAATCCTTCTAAAGGTGTGGCCCAGTGGAGGAGATGTCCTCGATAAAGACAGAACAGTTACTCACTGTAACAGTAGATCGAGAGAATCTGTTCAAGAGAATTTGTCCATTGAACCACAGTATACCCACCCTCGTTTCCTTTGTCGCTGGTATAAGCTGGCAGCTTTGCCCACTGCTTTACCTGGAGGTGTCCATAAGTTCCTTATGTATACTATATTTCCAGTCTCATGCCTCTCCTTGTGTGCCTGGTACTGGTTTTAGTCTCCTGTTTTCTCATGGTTAGAGGCCCTGTGAGCTTATCTCTGGTGAGAAACTAAGGAACAAGGAGGTTACCCACATTTATAGACACCTACATTGTATGTCATCATGGATGGCCCCCTCTGGCAAAAGTTTTTGAGTGATCCTGATGCAAACGGTTTACAGTTCCAAAGGTGTGGTCCAATGGAGGGGGTTTTCTCGAAGATCTTCAGTTATGGTGAGTAACTGTTCTTTCTGTTTTCTTTTATACTTCATCAGCATTGTGATGTCACTGACTGTGGCATAACCAAGACGAGCCTAAGTTGCCAGACTGGTCAGTTCTGATGTCACAGTCAATGAGGTCACAATGCAGAGGAGGTATGAAGAGGAATGGAACTAGTTATGTCATCCTTCAGCTGCTGTTCTGTGCATCACTCCTAGTGCTGTCAGGTAGAAAACCTTTAAATAGGCCAAAAGAGTAAAATAGGTCAGAAATAAATGGATGTGGTCTATGGTTCTGCCCTGTCCTCTTCCTTTTCCAGACTGGGCACCTTATGCAATGCCTTCTGTCATTTTGCTTCTAATACTCCACTTCATACTCATCACTGCTCCCTTTACACTGCCCTCTCTATTCCTCCTCTTCCCTCCCATCATCTCATGCACTATGCATCCCTCATCTCCAAATTCTGGTTTGTCTCCCTACCTGCCTATCTCTAATCTCTCCTGTTTTCTCTGCCTCTTGTGCTCTTCACCTTCTCCTCCTGTATCTTTTCCATTCCTCACTCCATCTTCTCCCTTCTATCTGGAACAATCTGCCTTCCTCTCTCCACCTTTCCCCCCCTCCCTTTTCTCCCTCAAGCATCAGCTTAAACATCTTACTGCTCCCAAATGCTCCTGCTCTGGCCTTAGTGGACATGTCCTATCTAGGTCCATAGTCTTACCGCAGCTGCTTTAGTGCCATATGATGTGTTTTAGCCTGTACACTACCACCACTTTTAATTGCTGCACTTTATCACTTTGTATATCCTGTTACTTATTTTATATACAGTAGTTTGTATACTGTGTGTCAAGTTTTGAAATCTACCTGTACACTGCCACCTTATGCAATTGCTGCACTTTACCACCTTGTTCATTTGCTTACGTATTTTGTATACCCTGATTATTCAAACAACAGGAATCTATCAATGATGTACAGAGTACATCCAAGGGTACTAAAGAAACTGGCTGAGGAGCTGGCAGGGCCACTGGCAGATCTGTTTAATAGTTCACTAGAGTCAGGCGTGGTACCGCAGGACTGGAGAACAGCACATGTAGTGCCCCTCCACAAAAGCAGTCCTAAGGATGACCCAGGGAATTACAGACCAGTCAGTCTGACCTCCTCTGTGGGCAAGCTCATGGAGACCATACTAAAGGAAAGGTTGGTGGAATATCTAGAGGAGCATGGTCTTCAGGATGCAAGGCAGCAGGGGTTCATGGGGGAGAGATCATGTCAAATGAATCTAATTGACTTCTTTGACTGTGTCACTAAGACTGTAGACAGGGGCCAAGCGGTAGACATCCTCTATCTTAATTTCAGCAAGGCCTTTGACTCTGTGCCCCACAAAAGGTTGATCAGGAAGTTGGTGGATCTTGGGGTTGGGGAAAAGATGGCCAGATGTTTGGAAAACTGGCTGAGGGACAGAACCCAGAGGGTGGTTGTGGGGGGAGAGTTATCTGGTACCAGAGAGGTAACCAGTGGGGTCCCACAGAGCTCTGTACTGGGGCTGGTGTTGTTCAGTGTCTTCATCAGTGACATTGGGGATGGCATTAAGGGAAAAATGTGCCTATTCACGGATGACACCAAGCTCTACGGGAGAGTGGACACAGCTAAGGGATGGGATACAGGACCAACAGAAAAATCTGGAAAAGCTGGGGAGGTGATCCAGGATCTGGCAGCATGGCTTCAATGCCAAGAAATGCAAAGTTATGCATATTGGAGCCAAGAATCCCAGGACAGAGTCCTACCTGGGTGGAGTCCGAGTATCTGCATCAGAGGAGGAGAAGGACCTGGCAGTGATGATCACTAGTGACCTGAAGCACTCCACACAGTGCAAGAAATCAGCAGCAAAGGCAAACAAGATGCTGGAATGCATATCTAGGGGGATCAGTAGCTGGAGAGAGGAGGTTATACTGCCCTTGTACAAGTCACTGGTAAGTCCAGATCTAGAGTATGGAGTTCAGTACTGGTGCCTACACCTCAAAAAGGACATTAATCTGCTGGAGGGTAGGGCATACGAGGAGAGGCTGAGGGCACCGAACATGTACTCCCTGGAAGATGGGGGGGGCATGATTGGGATCTTCAAGTACTTGAAAGGGATAAATAAGCTTGATAAGGAGTGTCTCTTTAAGCTGAGTGGTAACCACAACACTAGGGGGCACAGTCTTAAGCTGGAGAGTGGGAGGTTTGAGAGGGATGTCAGAAAGCACTTCACGAAAAGGCTGGTGGATCTTGGAATGCACTGCAGGAAGAGGTCATCTCGTTAAAGACAGTGAGCAGCTTTAAGAGAGGCCGGGATAGGCATAGGGGGAAGATAAGAATCATGGATAGGGAGGGCAGGGACATTAGCTCAAGCTGTGGACCCTGCAATAGGAGCAGACTTGATAGACCAAATGGCCTTCTGCTGGTTTCTTTTTATGTATGCATACATGTGATATGCCCAACTTGCTTAAGAGGGAGATTTGGGTCAAATTAGTAGGGAGATTGGCCTGCTAGTAGGGAGATGCTGTGATGTCATGAGTTTGTCCTTAAATGGCATCAAAAAACAAGAAAAAAAATTTAATATAATTAATTTGGTCAAGAACAAGCACTAAACAACTAGTTGTACAGTTATCACTTACATTGTTCATCACTAATTTACTTTTTATGTGTCTTTATCTGCCAAAAAAACATGAATGGATATTTTGGACAGAATTTTACTTAAGCAGGAGATTTTGTTTTCCGGGAGGGAAGGAAGGAGTTCAGTCAAAAAAACAGGAGTCTCCTGTGAAAAGAGGGAGCTATCACATGTATGTGTATGTATGTATGTATGTTTTACAATAAGCAGCATCCCGCCAGAGTGTGATGTACTGGAGCTAGAACTTTATGCTAGTTTTAGAACTTAGAATACAAGTTCAGACTCTGTACTATGGTCATGCTCCCCCTAGTGTTCTAATATCAGATTTATTTCTCTACCTGAAGAGAGAAGTCGCCCCAAAGTCAACTCCAGTCTTCTGGGCAACAACGTTTTACTTTACTTAGTTCTTTGCTATTTTTATAATATGAGTTGGTTTCTCGGTACTCCATGTTAGTTCTTTATTTCTTTAATTTAGTAAATAGTTTGTGTTTTTTCTCCAGTTCCCAGTCTGGTCCTTGAACATGAGAAGGCCACATTTGAAACCTCAAGGGAACCAACCACGTTTGGCTTAAACTTTTATAAACCTCCAGTATTTTATTATTTGGATAGTTTTTGGTATTATTTACATTAGGTTCCGGTTTTAAGAGAACTGGACCACATTTTTGTCCAAAATATTAAAGCTGCTCCTTTTTAGTGGTCCCTTTTACTGTCTGTGAGGGGAAAAATAAATTAAACTAATTTTTACTAGCGCACTTGTGTATTGAGAATCAAATAAGTGTTTTCAATAGATTTTTCTGTGATTGGCATGACTGAGGGGCCTAAAAAGTGAACAGAACAACAGGCTTCAAAAACTGTAAAAAAATTTTTCAGCTCCTGGCAAAGGCAGACTGCCATGAGCTCTGTTTGAAGTAGCTGGGTCCAGATCACAATTCTGTCAGTTATGAGCTTTGTAAAAAGTTGTGCCCCAAATCCCAAAAGCAAAGGGCTGAAAAAAGAAAATAACTTATGGCTTCACAGTCTGCCTCTATGTCACCAAAATACAGCAAAGCTCTGAGGGAGTGCCTAATGATGGCGGAAAAAGAGTATATCAGAGGGTTCATCTCCTCATAAGCAGCAGCAGTCACTGTCAAAGGGGACAGAAAAAAATAAAGCTTCTCAGCCATCAGATAAGTATGATAAAGATGGTAAAGATACCAGGGTGACTCCAATGATGGCAGAGATGCAAATAAAATAGCCTCACAGCAGGTACTGGAAACAGTGCCTGCCAAGAAAAAAACAGAGAGAAAAACATGTCTGTGCCACTTCTCTTGCAAAGAAAAAGGAGTAGACAGTGGACCAGAGAAGACATGGCTAAGTCATGGCAGTTTTTCAAGCCCTCCAGGCTATGGGAAACTTCTTTAATGTGCTTGCTGCACTCCCCCAGGCTCAGGTCCAACACCATTTGCCTGTGAAGGAGAATAAGTATTACGAGGAGGAGGAGGAGAAAGGTGAGCCTTTAGAACCCTTCTACCTCTTACTCCACATTCATCAAATAGATGGTGAACACCCTCAGTATCCCCTCTCATGAAACAGAAGAGAATGAGGAGGTCATGGTTATGATGGAGCTAGCCCCCACAAGGAGGCAGGCTACTCCATTCACAATTCATTCCAAGAAACTACTTAAAAAATCAGGACAGCACCTAATTAATTACTTGCACAACAGACAGCAGTTGGTCAAATTTAACGGAACCTTCTCTGAATTGGCACCCATTTCAGTTTGTGTACCCCAAGGCTCAATCCTTGGTCCCATTCTCTTCTCTTTATTTGTAAATGATCTCCCCATCATACCTGTACACTGCAGCTCCACCCTGTATGCAGATGACCTGGTGCTCTTGTCAAACTCCCATAACATTAAGATCATCAACTCACAATTAAATGAAGACTTCCACCTAATTCAATCCTGGCCATCTGCTAACAAGTTGGTCCTTAACATAAAGAAAACCCAAACAATGCTTTTCAGCTCCCCTACACAAATTAGGTCTTGCCCTGAGCCCCTGGCTGTGACCAGTTCTAATGGCTTGCCCCTGACCGCTGCCTCCTCCTTTAAGTACCTTGGGCAGTGTGTGGGGGTGTTACTTCATGGAGAAGGTTATGGAGTCCTGGAACATACTACCTGAAGAAGTGGTGGAGGTAGAAACTGTGGAAGGATTCAAGAGGGCATGGGACAGACATAAGGGGTTGACCGGGGGGCAGAGTGGGATGTCCCTTGACAAAGGTGATGAGTGGGGGGGATAATGGGGCAGGCGATGGGCCAGAAAGGTTATTTTCTGCCATCACACTTCTGTGATTCTATGTCTGTCCCATATTAATCCCATTTAATCAAGATCATGTGATAATGGAGAAATCACCCTTGACCAGAAGCACATTGCCAACACATTCAATGGCACTTTCTCAGACCTCAGTGCTGTTCTTCCTCAAGGTTTTTTCGACGACACTGACACCCCAGCCACCCCAACCACCTACAGCCACCCTCCCTTCTACTTTAAAGCAGTAAAACTGCACCAAGTCCGTAGCTACGTAACCAAAGCAATTCGCAACTCCAGATCCAGCAGCGACTCCATCGAACTCAAGCTGTTATCACTAACCCTTGAAGAGGTTCTCCTGCCTCTTACAAAGGTCTTTAACCTCTCCCTCAGCCATAGCCTATTCCCCGACATTTGGAAATCTGCCGTGGTAACCCCAATCCATCAAAGTGACAAAACAGCTGCTGAGAATTACCGACCTATTTCCATCCTGCCTCCACCCTCCAAAGCCCTAGAATGGATTGTGTCCGACCAACCCACTGACTTCCTAGACAAACACAACATACTGTGCTTGGAGCAGCATGGATTTAGAAAGGGCCATAGCACCACTACGGCACTACTTGAATTTACTGGTGCAGTCCATAACTCACTTGATAACAGCCATCTCATTGGAGCCACCTTCATTGACTTAACCAAAGCCTTTGATACCGTCAACCACCATCTCCTACTTGCCCAGCTTTGACTAGCAAGGCTCTCACCAAACTCTGTTAACTGGTTTAAAAGCTATCTAGAAAACTGCTCCCAAAGAGTGAAAATCGAGGGCATACTCTCGGATCCAAGAACAGTCAGGTCCAGTGTCCCACAGGGCTCAATCCTAGGCCCCCTCCTATTCAGTCTTTTTTTGAACTCACTACCTGAATCCTGCCCTGCACAGATCCTTCTATACGCTGATGATGCAGTCATCCTAGCCACGCACCTTGATCCAGTGCATCTACAAAGCAACCTCCAGGAGGCCTTCTCCACAGTTGAAAACTGGTTTGAAAAAAAAAAGACTTATTCTTAACTAGAAAAAAACAAAGACTGTACTCTTCTGTAGCTCCCACAGCAAATTCAAACACCATCAGCTCCTTATTAGAACAAAGCTAGGTATCACCCTCGAACAAGTTCATACCTTCAAGTACCTTGGCCTCACCCTTCACAGTAATCTCTCCTCTGTCCCACACATCAACAATGTGGCGAAAGTGGCCAATTCCAGGATGGGCCTCCTCTTCTGGCATAGGAAACACCTAACCCCTGAAGCACTGTCCATCGCTGTCCAGAGCTCCGTTATCAGTATTATTGACTACGGTCTCATCATCTATGGATCTGCCACAACTTCCTCCCTCAGGCGGGTATCGATCTCCCTCAACCAAGCTTGCAGACTGGTCACTGGTCTACACCGCCTCACCCACACCTGTGACCTCTACTCCAACTCAGAGTGGCTGCAACTAAACAATCGAATCACATGCCAAACTTGCATAACAGCCAAGAAAATCATGCTGGGAGAATCCCCCATCAGGAGTCAGCGCCCTCCTAAATCTCAAAATCAATAACCACATCACCAGGAGTTCTAAGCCCCATATCCTGCAAATCCCACACTGCCACATGTCCCAAGGGCAACTGTCTTTTGCTTATAGGGCCCCGAGCTGGCTAAATGAACTTCCAAGTGACATCTCCTCCTCTGGATCTCTTGGAGTCTTCAAAACAAAGCTCCACCACTTCCTAACTGGCAAAATACCTGTGTTTGCAACACTTAATCATCTCTGTCACCTACTCTGTTACAGACCCCACAGATGTCTGGCTGTCTTTCTCCCACTCTTCTAGCACTTACTTCTCCACTACAACCACTCAAGCACTAGGGCTGTGTCTGTCCTGACAAGGCCACTTGGCTGCACCACACTGCCCCTCCGCTGCTGCACCCACCCCCCTGTCCCAGCCCTTTTTCCCCCTCCTGCCTCTTCCCTCCTACTATTCCCTGTGCATCGCATCTCTCTTGTAGGAATTTGTCACAATACATTTAATTTTGTCAGCTAAATGTTATTGTCTTATACCATGTATTGTGTTAACATTAATATGATCCTGATCTGTCTCTCCGTAACCTGCCTATCGATGATTTTCTGTACTGTTGATGTGGAACCTTTGTAAAAGAGCCTTGGCTCAAAGGTACTTGTAATCCTAGATTCAAATAAACAAACAAAACAATGTCAGAGAGGAACCCTTCAACATTCAATCTAGATAGTTTTGTAGTAATCAATCTAAGTCAGATATGCTCTTTGATGAACTTCTTAGGATGAAAAATTGGGCAATGATCTGCGACGGAATCTGGTAAGATTCCGTGAATACGTATGTTTTGTGGACAGTTTATCAACCAGTCAATAACAGAGTAATTTCCAGTTTTTTAGTTAAAATGCATAGGTGTTTGGGGGATGGGACATTAGCTGCAATTACCTTGTCTCTAAACAGGAATTAACTTGGCTTTCATTGTTCACTTGGGAGCTTAAGCAGCAGCCAGGTAGGAAAGAGGGCTGGAGTTATATTCTGTTTTAACTGAAATATTTGAATAGTTTGTAAGTGAAATTAGTTTTATGTGTTAAAAATTATTACCTTGAATTAGAACTGTTACATTGTAACTTTGGTGGCTTAGGGATAGTTGTTTGTGCAGGGATACTTAGAGGAAATTTAAATGTGTTGTTTGCCTGGTGTTTGGTAAGAGCCTCCCGCACCCTGTTTTGCATGCCTTCTTAAATACTGAAAAGCCACTGGGGTTGGGATTGAAGGGCTGAGTATTTCTGTTTGGGACTGAAATTGAGCAACAGGAGCTAGTGGGCCTGTGACATTATGGTGCCTGATGTCTGCTTACATACACTGTTAGTGGGACCGAACACACACTGGACTGTATGTGTTTGTGAGACTTGGGAACGTTATTGGTGGGGTTGAAATTGGGTTTGTAAATAACTACAGTCAGTATAGAGAGAAACTGTACTCCAGGGGAAAGGGACTGAGAAAAGGGGGTGTGCTATTATAAACAGAGGGGGAAAATCAGGGTGGCCATATTCCACCATGGCAGGCATCTTTGGAAGGGTTGTAGGCTGCACAGGCTGTGGGATGGCAATAATTCTAAATTGGGCCTGGAGAGAGGGAGGCTGCCCACTCTGTAGACAGCTATCTTGTATCAGGAGTGAGGTATATTGGTTAAGGAGTAAGCTGTGGGAGCTGGGGGGTGTCCAAGGATAAGGGGTGTGGATATGGGCAGCAGAAGGGTGGGGCTGAGGGGAGGCTGGGGCAACGCTCTGAAATTACAGGACGTTATGTTACAGCAAGCAGGAGGGGGGATATTAGGGACAGAGGACCCTTAGATAGGGAAGTTGATGCTAAGGGGAAAGCGTATGGGGTGAACATTCTGAATACAAAGAGACTGGAGGGGGAAGAGTCAGGAGGGGCTGTTGTGCGGAAGCCTAAAACAGCAGACTGTGGGAAGGGAGCTCCTAAGGTGAACAGTGCAAGAGAGGAAGAAGAGGGTCAGTTTAGAGATGCAGTCAGGGGAAACTCGGGTTACTTGATGGAGGCTGATATAGAGTGTCACAATAAATTTGAGCTACTAAGCAACCTAGAGGGGGAGGAAGGGGTTGGTGGAAATGAGGAAACTTATACAGAGGCCGGGGGGAGGGAGTCGGATACCCATAGGGCATCACAGACCAGCTATGGAAAGGATAGACATAATCCCAGAGGGAGAAGGGGAAACATATATGTTAAGCAAATGGGGGAGATGCAACATATTCCAGACATGAGGGAGGAGAGCATGATTGGAGAGAAACTGGGAGACAAGGAGGTGGGAGAGGAGCCCCCCTTCAGCTGGGAGGTCAGTACCAAGGATGAGGCCCTAGCTAAGGGGACCCACAGAGAACCTCTGGAAGCAGGGGTACTATTACAAGGGGGGAGGATGGTGGTGTGGGGAAGGGAAACCATCAGGGCCAGGATAAATGGTTCAGATAAGAGAGGGTTAAAGGGGACACCTATTCAGAGGGGGTTTGAGTTAAGTGGGCAAAATATCAAGGGAGGCAGAAAGGGGAGGGTAACAAGGGGGTCTCTAATAAGGCAGGAAGACGCCCATGAAATTGAGATCATGAATAAAGGGGGGGAAGGGGGGCTGAGAGGGCATAGTGGAGGTAACCATAAGGATGATGGCGGTGTTAAGGTTCTGTTACTGGGAGATTCGATGATTAGGGGTATCCATTGGGAGGGACAGGGGGGTGGATGCCATAGCCAGGTGAAGGTAGTGAGTATCTCTGGGCTGACAGTGCACAGAGCAAAGTTCATGGTGTATGAAATGGTTAGGGATTGTGGAGGGAAACCGGATTTCCTGGTGCATTTGGGAACTAATGATCTAGAGGAAATAGCATTTTGAAATCAAGCAAGGTTCCAAGAACTTGCCAGAGTCTGTCGGATAATGGATGCAACATTTCCTTTTCGAGATATTGCCAGTACCAAAGGCCTCAGTGGAGAAAAAAAGAAGCTCAGAGGTTAATGACTGGCTCAGGAAGTGGGTGAAGAGAATGGGTTGGGGTGTAAGGGAACTGGAATGGAGTTTGGGAGGATAAGGGACTATATGCCAAGGACAGGTTTCATCTTGCCCCATTAGGGAAGGAAGTCCTTAAACAGGGATGGCTGACTACATACAAGAAAGGTGGGGTTTAAACTTGTAAGGGGAAGGGATGAGGAGGGGCTGACCAAGCCTCTCCTCCAGATGAGGAAGTAGCCATCACGCCCAAGAGGGAGGGAAACAGACTGGAGGTGGAGGTTTCAGGAGGAGCAGGGGAGGATGGAGTAAGGAATCTGGGTGGGGTTAACAAGAGGATCAGGGATAGAGGTGGGGGTTGGTGTTAGTAAATGCCAGGAGCCTGGGAAACAAGTTGCCAGGAGTTCCAGGCCATGCTGTTCGGAGGGGGTGGATGGCGGCCGTCACGGAGACGCAACAACAAAACCACGACTGGGACCTAAATGTACAGGGGTACACTATGCTTAGGAAGGATAGAAAGGAGGTCAGAGGGTGGAGTGGCTATGTTCATTAGAGATGATATAGAAATTGCTATGGTAGAAGAGGCAGAGGAAACGTGGAGGCCTTATGGGTCACTCCACGATCCCCAGCAGGAGATAAGGTCAAGCTGGGAGTAGCATATAGGCCCCGGGATGAGTGATGTTCTAGAGGATGGTTTGCTGGACAACATCATTGCCCAGTGTGGTCCGAGAGGGAAGGAGTGGTGTTGATGGGGACCTTAATATGCCAGGTACAAACTGAGGAACCATGTCCCTAAGGTGGCCAAGGGCAGAGGCTGCTAGATGGCTTCCAGGATGTGTCTCCCACACAGCATGTGATGGAGCCCACAAGGGAGGGGCTGTCCTGGATGTGGTTCTGGCAGATGGGGATCTGGTAAGGACATAGCTGTACAGGACCCCTGACTGGGAGTGACCACAATACTGTCTGGTTTCAAATAAGCATGGGGGAGTGGGGAGAGATCTAGGACACTGGCAGTGGACTTCAGGGGGGCAGACTTTATGGGCATGGGAAATATTCTCAAGGATCACTTGAAGGGGATTACCTCAATGACAAGTGTGGAAAGGAGATGGGAGGTCATAAAACCGGGACTTCATGAGGCAGTCAGGATCTGTGCTAAGTTGAAACGTAAGGGAGCAAGGTCACGTAAACCATGCTGGTGGTCCAGTGAGGTACAGGTAGCAGTCAGAGAAAAGAAGGCAACCTACAAAAAATATAAAACAACAAGAGGGGATAGGGATAAGGAAATGTACCAGCTTGCATCTAGAAAAGTCACCCGTATGGTGAGGGAGCAAAGTCCAGTAAAGAGCAGCGGCAGAGGGATACATGGGAGGGAAAAGGGTTCTTCCGACATTGGGGAGGGAGAAAACTAAGGGCCATCTCAGCAGATTGAGATCAGAAGGAGGGTGGGTGGAAGAGGCGAGGACCAGGCAGAGGTATTTAACAGTACTTTGCATCTGTGTTCACTAGGAGGGGATGGGATATCTACAAAACAAGGCATGAAGGGGATAGAAGCGGCAGGGGTGGGATCAGGGGAGCAACAGAAATGGAGCAAGAGGATGGAAAGGTACCCAGGGGGTCACATCTGGATAAGGATAAAAAGACCAGTAAGGGGGAAGGGACGGATGATGCTATCTCCACCAAAAGGGTGTGGTTAGCCCTCAAGGCCCTAAAGAAAAACAAATCTCCTGGGCCGGATGGCATTCATCCGAGAGTACTATGGGAATTGGCGGACATACTGGCTGCACCCCTGGCGGAGCTTTTCAGCAGGTCACTTGAGACAGAGAGGGTACCTAGGGATTGGCGAGAGGCACATGTGGTACCAATCCATAAAGGGGGGTTGAGGGAAGTACCAGGTAATTATAGACCCATCAGTTTGACCTCGGTGGTGGGAAAATTAATGGAGAGTATACTAAAGGAACGATTGGGGGTGTACTTGGAGGAGGTGGGAGGTCTGGATAGTCGGCAACATGGGTTTGTGCCAGGTAGATCATGTCAAACCAACCTTGTGGAGTTCTATGAATGGGTAACATCAGAACTGGACAGGGGTAAGCCTGTGGATATATTATTCTTGGACTTCAGCAAGGCGTTTGACTCTGTCCCCCACAATGGTCTGGTGGAGAAACTGATGGGGTTAGGAGTAGGCCCTTTGATGGTCAGATGATTGAAAACTGGCTAGCTGGAGAGTAGTGGTCTGTGGGGAGCTCTCAAACCCTAGAGAGGTTGGTAGTGGGGTACCACAGGGCTCGGTCCTGGGTCCAATCCTGTTTAATGCATACATATCGGACATCAGGGAGGGTATAGGGTGTGAAATGAGTCTCTTCGAGGATGACTCCAAGATGGGAGCAGTAGTTGAGGGAGAAGAGGGGAAGGTGGCCCTGCAAGGGACCTGGACACCCTGGAAGCTGGGCTCACACATGGAAATTAAATTTCAATATCACCAAGTGCAAGGTGTTGCATCTTGGTCAGGGAAACCCTAAACACAGGTACACCCTGGGAAGGGAGGCGCTGGAGGCCTCAATAGGGGAAAAAGACCTAGGGGTCATGGTGGATACATGTATGAATAACTCTGAGCAGTGCAGGAGAGCAGCTAGCAAGGTAAACAGGATGTTGGCATGCATCGTAAGGGGTATCACCTCTAGGAGCAGGGAAGTGATTCTGCCACTGTACAATGGACTGGTTAGACCACACCTTGAGTACTGTGTACAGTACTGGAGACCACATTTGAAGAGGGACATACAGCTCCTGGAGAGGGGTACAGAGGAGGGCAACAAAGATGATACGAGGGCTAGGGATTTGACTTATGAGGACAGACTTGAGGAGCTCTGCCTGTTTTCATTGGAGGAGAGGAGAGACAGGGGACAGATTGAGGTCTTCAAGTACCTCAAGGGAATAAATAGGGTAAACATGGAGGGATCTTTAGACTAAAGCAGGGAGGTATCACCAGAGGCATGGTTTGAAGTTGGAAGGTGGAAGGGTGAGGGGAAAAGAGGAGGTTTTCACCGAGAGGGTGGTGGACCCTTGGAATGCACTGCCTGGTGAGCTGGTTCAGAGATCCACAGTGGAGGGCTTCAAGAGAGGTGGGACAGACACAGAAAGTGGATGTATCAGATGATGGCCTGTCCCGGGGGGGTGGGGATGGATGATAGGGGTTTCTAGAGAACAAGGGATGGGAGGGTCTCGGCACCCAACTAAGGATCTAGGTTCAAGCAGACTCGATAGACCGTAAGGCCTAATCTGCTGGCAAATAATATGTTAGTATGTTAGTATGAGATTCTTTCAACTCAGATTAATTTAAAGCAACCATTTTTTTATATTTGCTGTTTATGCCCCTTTTTCCCACAGCCTTACCATCCCTCAGGCTCTCCTAGGCATCAGTGTTGGCTGCACCAGGTCCTCCTCCATGCTGCCTTGGCTTGCTCCCTGGTGGAGAGAGGGAGAGCAGTCACCGCTTACCACTCTCCTCCACCTGCTAATGTCTTCATCAGGTGCCTCAGGGATTGACTGGCGTGTGAGGCTGCGTGTCAGAGGCCATCTCCAGGTTCGGCTGCGGGGGTATTTTGTTGTATTGCTCCCAGCCCCGAGAACATCAGCACTCTGGAAGTGCCATGGGATGAAGCACGTCATGACGTGATGGCTGTCCCGGAACTTGGCTGACATCCTTCCCTTCCACGGCACCCCTGAACTGCACCTCCAGCTGTGGTCACCCAGGTGGCTGCATTGCAGCGGGGATGACAGCCCTCCCTCCCCAGAGGAGATCAATCCAACAGACGCTCTGTCCTCCTCCCCCATGCCAGCCCCCAAGACCCAAGTCTGCACCTGAACCGGGTCGCTGGCATCACGAGCGGTAGCGCTACCGCTGCACCGATCAGCCGGCAATAAAGCTATCATTTAGTATTTTAACTTACTGACATCTGCTTTCACCCCAGTCAGTATTAATATCCCCTATCATTATATGTTCCCTCCTATTTTTATGACAGGTGGTCCAATACTCTAACCTGCAGATCTGACTTCGAGGGGGAGCTCTTGCAGCAGGTATTACCAATAGGACTAATGCCGCCAGGCGTTAGCACCCCACAGAAGAATCTTGTAGCTAGCAGTCTGAGGTGGGGGACCGCCCCCAACATTGGCTTCACTCAACATCCAACTTGGTACAAAGGGGGCCCCCCAGCGATCTCAGTTCTTTTCCTGCCATCGACCCATTTAGTTCAGCTCCACAGACACCTTTACTCGCAGTCGACCATGCTTTTTTGCTGTTTTTCTAATAGTTTAACATTTTAATAGTCATTTTCTTACATGTCTTCGCCCTCTCCACCACAGCACAAGTCCAAGTGTGCCTGTGGGAAGCAGATACCGGCCAAGGACAGCCATGTGGCCTGCCTCATCTGCCTAGGCCATGACCATTGGCCTGACAACTGCTCGTACTGCAAAAAGTTCAACAATAAGATGAGGACTCGGAGAGCCAGCGTCCTTAAAGCATATCTCCTCGAGCAGAAGGTGGCAGCTATGCAGAGGATCTCGGAGTGCAGCTCTTCCTCTCCCACCAAGGCCCCCCCCCAGAGAGAAGGCTTCAAGAGGGAAACACCATAGGAAAAAGGATAGGGCCAGGTCTGACTCCCACCAAAAGTCTCCTTCCAGGGCATCTTCATCTTCCGCCTCCAGCGGAAGGTCGGGTTCAGTCCCCCTGACTCCTGCAGGGACATATGCGATGTCGGCTCCCTCCTCTTCTCAAGGTAAGCACAGGGAGCCGTCTTCCTCTTCCTGTGGGTGTTCGTCAGCCCAGCCTTCCCTGGCTCACTGACCCCACAAATCCTCAACTGGGTCAATCCAAGAAGGGCAGTTGACTTCCAGCAGGCCTAAGAACTCTGGCCATAAGCCCAGCAGGTCGTCCAAGAAACACAAATGACCAGACAACTCAGACAGGCAAAAGGAGGCCATTCGCCATCGGATGCCTCCTCCAGCCAAGGAACGCCCACCCCCAGCTGACAAGTGCCCCTTGAGCTGGTCGCCCTCTCCTGCAACTCAGGCCCCAATGCCAGATTGAAGGCCATCACCGGATGACATACGGATGCCCGACCCACCTTCGGAAGGTCGGTCGCCCAAGGGTCCCCTTCCCACTCCGGACGCCGGGTTCCCCAAGGACATGGACGTCTAGCAGCAGCTGGACACGGCCAAAGGGGGTTCCCCGACCAGGTGCCAGATCCTCAAGATCCGCAGATGCCCGGTCCCGAGAATCTGACACCTGCCCCACCTGTCATCTCCTTGGCGGACATCGGATCTTTTTTTTGACCTGATGGAATACTGTCAAAGGGGACCTGCTGTACAGACCCCCTGATCCGCCTCCTAGGGAGCCTCCAATGGGACACCCTCCACCTCCTGAGAAACCTGATGAGGGTGGCCACCCCCCACCAGATCCAAAAGGCAAACGGAAGAGAAGACACTCATCCCCAGTCCCCTCCTCCAGCAGACGCCCAACCCCCTCAAATGATGGTGCTGCAATCCCTTCTTCCTTGGATTCCTCAGATAAGGAAGGGTTTCCTCCCTCATCCCGAGGCCCCAGGAACTTTCCCAGGTCCCCCCCCCTGACGACCCCATATTCCTGGACATTATGCGCCATATACAATCCATTTATGAGTGGGATACTGAGGAACTGGACCCAGAATGGAAGCAGCTAGCTAAGTTTCTGGGGTCCAAAGAACCCAAACCTCTAGTTATCCCACCACTGGTGGAACCTTTCCAGGATGTCACCAGACTTACGTGGCAGAAACCATCGTCCACCTCGGCTGTACCTAGAAAGGCGGACAGACTCTATAAAGTCCCCAAAGAGGAACCTTTCTTGGGGGAGCAACCTAAGGCAGACTCTTTGGTGCTGGCAGCTGCTCACGGCCGTGTCAGCCAGCCCAAGCACCTGAGCACCCAGCCCCCTGATCCAGATTCCAAGAAATTGGATTATTGGGGAAGAAAGGTATATTCTTCAGCCACGGGTTCTATCCGCTCGCTGAACTTTATGGCCCACATGATCACCTACTAAGAGTCCTTATGGGAAAAGACCATGGAACTGGGTAAAACTCTGCCTGACTCAGACAGTAAGAATGAAATCCTACAGAATGGATGTTGGCAAGCATGTCCTCCGTTGTTCTTATGACTCGGTGGACATGGCTTCCCGTGTGGCTGCAATGGGAATCTGTCTGAGGAGGCACTCCTGGCTTAGGGTGTCTGGTTTTTGCCTGGATCTTCAGGACTCCCTACTGGATGCTCCCTTCCAGGGCCCAGTATTGTTTGGCCAGGAGACAGAGTCACTCTTCAAAAGTCTACAAGATTCGGGCAAGGCTGTTGCCAACATTCATAGGATGTATAAGTCAGAACCTCAAGGTCTCTGTCATCGTCCCTTTCATAAAGGTCAGGGACAACAAGGAAGCAAGCAACCCCAAAGAAAAGGGTTCAAGAGATGTGGCCACCCTGTCTCTCAAGGTGCCCAGGGCCCCAAGCAACCCAAAGCTCCTCGCGCCCCAGGCCCAAACCCCCACTCCACAGACTGACTCACTGCAAACCCCTCCTCATCCTCGGGTCAAGCGGGAGGGAGGTTTTCCCTTTACTTTGCAGAATGGTCCAGTATCACCTCGGACCAATGGGTGTTAGAAACCATTCAGAGGGGCTACTCTCTTGAATTTCTCAGCATCCCCCCAGACAGTCCACCCCACCCTCTCATTGTTCACCCGACCATGCCTGGCTTCTGGCTGACGAGATACAGTCCCTCCTTCAGAAGAAGGCTATTTAGCCGGTTCCCCCGACCCAGTGGGGCATAGGCTTCTACTCCAATTTTTTCCTTCCCAAGAAAATGAGAAATCTTCATCCCACACTGGATCTCAGCCAACCCAGCCTGTTTATCAGATATCAGAGATTCCATATGGTGACATTGGCAAGTCTGTTACCCTTCCTTCATCAGGGAGACTGGTTACACTCCCTTGATATGCAGGACACCTACATGCATATCAAGGTACTGCCCTCGCACAGGAGGTGTCTACGCTTCTGCTTTCAAGACCAACACTATCAGTTCAGGGTCTTGCCCTTTGGCCTTTCGTCGGCACCCAGGGTTTTCACCAAATGCCTGGCAGTGGTCTTGAGGAGGAAAGGCCACTTCATCTACCCTTACCTGGATGACTGGCTTATTTTGGCCCAGTCAGCAAACCAGTTAGCTTTGGTCCTGGAGGAAATGAAGAACCTAGTTCTCTCCCTAGGCATCACTGTAAACTGGCCAGAATTGCAACCCTGGCCCTCCCAGTGGCTTCAGTACACAGAGCTGTCCTGTACACTACCCAGGGCAAAGCCTTCCTGCCATCAGACAGGGCAGGCCGTCTGATGGACCTAGCCCGTAGGGTGCAGACAGCAGTTTCTCTTCCAGCAAGGGTAATCCTGCAGTTACTATGCCACATGGCAGCAGCCATAGCTATGATCCCTCTCACCAGGCTGAACATGAGGATTTTGCAATGGCACCTCAAGGTCCAGTGGAACCAGGCAGTGGACGACTTGGATCACCTGATTCAGGGCTCAGCGGCAGTTCATCATTCTCTGTAGTGGTGGCTCTGCCTTCCGTATCTTGAGAGAGGAGTCTCCTTCCAGAGACCATGCCCTTCGCAAACTCTGACAATGGATGCCTCAAACTCAGGTTGGCGGGGCCCATCTAGGGAATCACAGGACCAGAGGAGCTTGGTTCCCCATAGAGCGGTCTGTTCATATCAACGTTCTCGAAATGAGATCCATTCTATATGCCCTCTAGGCTTTTCAGGGCCAGGTATCCAGGGGTCCTCTCTTGGTAAAGTCAGACAGTACCCCGGTTGTCTTCTGTATCAATAAGCAAGGGGCACTCAGTCATATCCCCTATGCAGGGAGGCCATAAGAGTTTGGGATTGGGCAGTAGAACACCACCTGGATCTCACGGCAGTGCATGTGCCCAGAAGCCAGAATGTTCTCGCCAACAGTCTAAGTCACTCTCGGCGGTCACTGAACCACAAGGGAGGGTTGCTCTAGGAAGTCACAGACAACCTCTATGGTTGTTGGGGCCGACCAGAGCTGGACTTCTTTGCGTCCTTGTGCAATGCCAAACTGCCAAAAGTTTGCTCGCTAGATCCAGTGCCTGGTGTTTTCTGGTGAGACGCATTGTCCCTCTCCTGGACATGAGGTTTCTGTATGCCTTCCCGCTCATTCAGAGTCCAGCTCAAGTTGCAGACAGAGGAGGCCAGAATGATTTTGGTAGCTCCTCTTTGGCCTCATCAAATCTGGTATCCACTGCTACAGCAACTGGCCATGGAGCCTCCCATGCAGTTGCCCCTCTCCACTCAGTTGCTCTATCAGGAGCAGGGGATGCTCATCCATCCTGCTCAGTGGTCTCTTCATTTGCATGCCTGACTCCTGCAGTCCTAGCAGAAGAGAGGTTAAGAGTGTCAAGCAGGGTGGCTGAGGTCTTAAAGCAGCGAGGAAACCCGCAACCTATGCCATGAAGTGGAAGCGTTTCTGCCTCTGGGCAACAGCACATTCCCTAGATACTCTGGATTGTCTGGTCAAGTATGTGCTAGACTACCTTCTCCACCTTTTGGACCTGGGCTTGAGCTACTCATCCATTAAGGTGCACCTGTGTGCCTTATCAGCCTATCATGCACTGTTCGGGGAGAAGACTCTGGCACAGCTTAATGTGTGCAAGACCTTTCTGCAAGGTGTCTTGCATATCAGACCCCAGAGGAGGGACCCTGTTCCCCCTTGGGATCTCCTTTTTGTTCTCAAGAAGCTCACCCTGCCTCCCTTCAAACCAGCCGCGACTTGTGAGCTTTGCTTTCTCTCTTGGAAAGTATTATTTTTAGTTGCTATTACTTCTGCTCAGAGGGGTTCTGAGCTTCAGACTCTTATGTGCAAGGAGCCTTATCTTGTGTTTCATAGGGACAGGGTGGCCCTATGTACGAATCCCAAATTTTTACTGATGGTGGTGTCCGAACTGACGCTGAACCAGAACATCCAGCTTCTGGTTTACTTTCCAGAGTTCTCCAATAAAGGGGAAGCATTGTTGCATACTCCAGATGTTCACAGAGTTCTATGTTATTACATTCACTGAACGAGTTCTTTCAGGAAGATGGACCACTGTTCATCTCCTTTGCTCACAGGAAGACAGGGGCTCCTGTCACCAAGCAGACACTAACCAGGTGGTTAGTCCACTGCATTTCTTTTTGTTACGAGCATTATGGTAAGCTCTTGCCAGGCTTGGTCAAGGGCTACTCCACCAGAGCTGCGGCTACCTCTTTTGCCTCATTAAGGAATGTGCCCTCAGCAGAATTCTTTGCTGCCATGGCATGGAGCACAGTCCACACTTTCATTAGGCATTACAGTCTGGGCATTGCGTCCCGGGGAAGAGCAGGTTTCGGACTAGCCATCCTACAGGGCCTACCCTCTTGAGGCTTCTCAGCTGTTTGTTTTTCTCCCCCACCCGTCGACCTGGGCCTATCTTTGGGTACTGCTTGGGACTCAGTCCTATTGGTAATACCTGCTGCAAGAGCTCCCCATCGAAGTCAGATAGTACAGTTACATAAGAACTTACTGTAACAGTAGATCTTCGAGAGGAGCTCTTGCAGCAGGTGGCTTTCCCACCCGCCATCCCTCAGGAATTTCTGTCCTTACCCTTCTTTAGGGTAGGGGAGATCCTGCTCAGTTCTCCATTTACTTCAGCTGGGTTTTCGATGGGGGAACTGAGATGGTGCTGGGGGGCCGCCCCCTTTATACTGCGTCAGACGTTGGGTGGCGCCAACGTCGGGGGCGGTCCCCTGCCTCAGACTACTAGCTACAAGATTTTTCTGTGGGATCCTAGTGCCTGGCGGCATTAGTCCTATTGGTAATACCTGCTGCAAGAGCTCCCCTCAAAGATCTATTGTTACGGTAAATTCTTACGTAACTGTACTATCCTCACTGCTACAATTAGGTGGGCTATATAAACATGTTAGATACAAATGCATGCCCATCAGACTTCCAGAAAGTATTTTAAAAGTTATCAAATCAATTTGATCCATGTAGGCTCTCTTTTCAACTTCCTGGGCTAATAATAAATTAGTTATATAAAACAGCCCCCCCCTCACTTCTTGTTACCCATTATTGTCTATATAATGTATATGCTTCCATCCATACCTGTGCATTCAGAATGTGGTTTTTCAACCATGTTTCACTCAAACGAACTACATCAAATATTCCCAGTTGTATCCAGGCTTTTAGTTCATTGAAGTATACAAGAATTCTCTTTACAGTCAGATGTAGAATCTTTAATCCCCCCCCCCCGTCGTCGAAGCATAGATCAGGAAGCATAGGAAAAACCAGCAGCAATTGTAGAATTCACAAAAAGTGTTTATTAGTACTACCAGTCACATAAAAAATAAACTTGTTCAGTATAACTGTTTACAAAGACAGAATAAATAGAGAAGATCTGTCTGAGTTTTCCTTCAATCTCTGTGTGTCTCTTGCAAGAAATTGCAGCTTTGTTTTTATAAGTCCTTGCAATCCCCCTTCTTAGCAAGCATCCTGTTTTTTTCTAAAACGTTCTTGTAAATTTCAGGCAGGTACAGCTGGAACACAGTGTCCCAGAACTGAGGCCCCTTGTCCACAGCTTCTGAAAAAGGGCTTAAAAACTGCTCTTCGGTTAACCCCTTGAGTTCCCGATAGCTTTTTGCAGTCATCTCAAACTATAATTATATACATTTCAACAGTAACACTATATAATTTCTAAACAAAGGGATCCCAATATCAGTTACATTTCCACATAATGATTTGCATATATTTTTATACCAGCAGATATGCAAGGGAGGAAAAGACAGAAACAGCAAGGGAAGACTGAGAGACAGTGAGAGGCAGAGAATTGCAAGACTGTCGGGGTGATCAAATCCTAGGTCTCACAGAAAAATTTGGTTGTGCAACCAGACAGACAAGAGACAGAAAAGGAAAGAACAGAACAGATCCCTGCATTCAGACTCTCCATAACAACTAGGACAGGGTCCTATTCAGGTTTTCAAAACTTTATATTAATTCTTTAATAATATTAGCTTCTAACTCTCAGAAATTAATCACTTGTGTAGTATCCTTTTTCTATAACAGTACAGCAAACAGTAAAGTTTAAACTCATACCTTTATTTTTCAGTTCAGAACCCTCAATTCCTAATCCATATCTTGACAGAAAATCAGTGTTGCTATTCTAGTTACCAGATTTATGTATAACCTTGAATTTAAATGGCTGTACTGTCAGGTACCGCCTTGTGATTCTGGAATTTTCACCTTTCATTTGGTTGAGCCAACAGAGAAGATTGTGATCTGTTATAAGTACAAAGTCAGTTCCTAGTGCTCAGGCCCACTTTGCTGCTAAACATTCCTTTTCAATGGTGGAGTACCTTTTTCTCTGTCATGCAACTTCCTACTTATGTACAGAATAGGATGTTCTGTCCCATCTATATTTTGACTCAGGACTGCACCTAGGCCTACCTTTGATTCATCTGTTTGTAACAAAAATGGTTTCTCAGAGTCTGGGCTTCTTAAAACAGGGGCCGAACATAATGCAGCCTTAATGGCTTGAAAAGCGTCATCACACTCTGGGGTCCATTTAACATTATTTGGGTACCATTTTTTCATTAGTTCAGTAAGGGGAGTAGCTACTGTAACTTGGCAAAGTTGGGAACAAATCTCTGATAATAACCAGCCAGCCCTAAAAATGACCTGACATGTCTTTTTGATTAGGGACAGGGCTGTAAGCTACAGCTTCTATCTTAGAAATCTCTGTCTTAACTTCTCCATTTCCCAAAACATAGCCCAAATATCTTGTTTCCTGTATGCCCAGTGCACATTTGGTAGGATTAATATTCAGACCTGCATTTTTGATAGCTTGGATAACTGCTTGTAGGTGTTCCAGGTGGCTTTTCCACTCTGGACAGTACATCACGACATCATCCAGGTATGCAGCACAATAACCAGTGTGAGGTGATAAAATTACATCCATGTACCACTGGAATGTAGCTGACACACCATGTAAACCAAATGGCATGGTGGTGAACTGATAGAATTCAACAGGAGTGGCAAATGCAGTTTTGTCTCTGGATTCTTTAGCTAAAGGGATTTGCCAGTAACCCTTGGTGAGATCGGGGGTACTGATATATTTTGTACTCCCCAGTCTGTCCACCAAATCATCTATTCTGGGCATAGGATTACTGTCAAATTCTGTCACTTGATTAAGTTTTCCTAAAATCAAGGCAGATTCTAACACTCCCTTCTTTTTTGTTTACAATTACCACTGGAGGTGACCAACCACTCCTTGACTCTTCTGTGATACCCAGTTCTTTCATTTTTGTATTTCGTTAATCACATCAGCTCTTAACCGCTCTGGTAACCTGTATGTCTTTTGCCTAACAGGGCGAGCATTCCTTGGTACTATTACATGCTCGACCCCTATTGTTCAGCCTGGTTCTGTGGTAAAAGTACTGTTAAATGTCTTTGGCACATTACGAATTTCTGCAGTTTGTTCTGAGGTTAAAGAAACATTCATCTTTACAGCATCAGCAGTTACAGTTTGTTCCAGTCTATCATAAGCTACATTAATATCATCTTTATCAGTTTCTGGTAAAAATAGCAAAGCAGCTTTTGACATTTTTTTAACCCATTTCTTGAGGAGTTAGCATGGTATATCTTAGTAGGATTTTCCTCGTCAGGGGTCTCAATCTAGTAGTTAACGTTGCCAGTACATCTAAGCACTGTATAAGGCCCTTGCCACTTCATTAAAAGTTTATTTTCTGTTGAGGGTAACAGTAGCAAAACCTTTTCACCAGGCTCAAAAACTTTTTCTTTTACCCCATGGTCATAATATACCTTTTGCTGGTTTGGGGCCTCTTCCTGATTACTATGGGCAATTTCAACATATTTTGCCAGCGTCTTTCTTAGGTCACACATATAAGACGTTATAGATTGTTTCTGAGTGGGGTTGTCTTTCCACGTTTCTTTTATCATATCCAGTGGTCCTCTTGGCTGCCTACCATGCAGCATTTCAAATGGTGAAAACCCTATTGATGCCAGTGGCACTTCTCTGTAAGCAAAAAGTAGGTAAGGCAAGTATTGGTCCCAATCTTTCCCTTCCCCTTTTATAAACATTTTTAACATGCGTTTTAGGGTTTGGTTAAAACAGTCAACTAGACCGTCTGTCTGAGGGTGATGGGGGAGGTTCTTATGGCAGTGATACCTAGTAATCTGTACAGCTCCTTAAGTAATGCAGCACCAAAATGACTACCCTGATCAGTAATAATTTCTTTAGGTATGCCCACTCTGCTGAAAGGTTTTGCAAGCTCTGCTACCACTTTTGAAGCTGTGACAGTATGCATTGGAACTGCTTCTGGGTATCGAGTAGCAGCGCATACTACCAGGATAATTCTATTACCCTTTTTACTTTTGCCTAAAGGGCCAAGCACATCCATTGCAATTCTCTCAAAAGGCACATCTATCAAGGGTAGGGGCACCAGGGGCACCTTGTCTTTTCTAGTGACTGGGGCTACTTTCTGACACTCAGCACAGGAATTATAATAGGTAGCAGCGCTTTCATGAATTCCAGGCCAGAAAATCTGTACAGCAACCCTGGCAAGGGTGCGATCTCTCCCTGAGTGACCAGCCATAGGACTGTCATGTGCTATCTGTATCAACTCTGTTCTATACTTCTGTGGCATAACCAATTGTTCTATCTGGTCCTGTGTCTGAGATTTAACCCAAACACTGTACAGTAACCCATTACATTTTTTAAACATTGGTCCACCCTGTTTTGGTTTCACCCCCAGCTGCTTACAATAACCCTGGAGAAAAACATTGTTAGCTTGTTCTGCAAAAAAATCACAATCAGTGATCAGTTTAGCTTCAGCATTTTCATATGTTAACCCCTTATGTCCATCAGTCATTTGGTGCCACAGTTTCTTCAGGCATCGTCTTTCCTTCCTGGATTTCCAGATCTTGGAGCTGTGCTCAAACAAGTATGAATAAAAGTCACTGAAAGGAAAAGTGTCCCCACCGTTTGAGATTTTCTTTGTCTGAGCTTTTGTTATCACTGCTGCTGAAACTGCAGGGTTCAGTTCCTCTGAGATTAACTCAGTAAATCCTGGACAGTCATTTCCAGTCATCACAGGTACAGGTAACTTAGGTACTACCCCCACTTTCATGTGGTTAATGGTCAGAGTCACTTGGGTGGTGGGATAGTATTCAGTGTCCCCGTGGATGTAGATGACACCAGTACCTGGTCCTTTTGCACAGTGTTTTCCCAGCACTTTAACATGCACTAGGGTCTGTCTGCTTGCCGAATCAATGAGTCCCTTTACAGCCTTATCCCCCACCTTCACATCTGTTAAGTACATGCCCAATTTGCCAAGGACAAATCTGCTCTAGTGTCACTGTTCTTACAGCAATTTCTTGCAATATGACCTGGCTTATTATAGTTAAAGCAAATAACGTATTTGGGCACAGATTTGTTACCCCCACCAGGGTTCTTATCAGACTTGGAGTTTAAATTGGAAAAAGAGTGTGTTACCAGTGCTCGACTATTACCTCACTGCTGTGGTGTCTGGCCATTTGGTAGTCTTCGGCCAAAGAAACAGCCTTTTCCCCACTTTCGGGTCAGTGTTCTTTTACACAAAGCTGCACTTCTGTAGGCAGGATGTTGATGAATTGCTCCATGGCAAATGTATCGATGATCTGTAGGACTGTTTTTCCTTCTGGTTGGAGCCATTTTCTCAGGAGTTCTCTGAGTCGGCTGAAGGTTTCTCGAGGATTGTCGACTGAGTTGTACTTCAGAGATCGAAATCTCTGCCTGTAGGTATCTCCTGAGATGTCATACCTTTTCAGGATTTTGCTTTTCACCAGGTCATAGTTTTCTGACAATGTGCAGTGCAGTGTCCATATTGCTGTAGGTAAGATGGGCTTTCCCTGTCAGGTAGGGTACCAGTCTGATTGTCCATTGCTGCTTTGGCCATTGGCAGGCTGTGGCAGTTCTTTCAAAAGTTGCCAGGTATACCTCAATATCATCCGAGGGACACAACTTTGTAAGTTTAATGGCTTTTAAGTTGCTTGTGTTTTGTTCATCTGGATCTGTGCCAGATCCTTTGCCTTTGATAGCTTGCAAGGCATCCAGCCATCACTGCTCCTGTCGCTGCATCTCTTCTGTCATCTGCTGCACCTATCGCTTCCCTTCTCTTCTCTTCTCTTCTCTTCTCTTCTCTTCTCTTCTCTTCCCTTCCCTTCCCTTCCCTTCCCTTCTCTGTGTCTCTGTCTCTTTTTGTTGTATATCCCACCATTTGAAAAAGGCAGTCAGGCTTTCTGGTTCTGTCACTGCCTGTTCTTTTTCCATAACTTGTGCTGGCTGTACAATGTCAGCTTGGACTTCTGTCTCTGCTAGTTTGGCTGCCATTCTCCTGGTAACCACTCCTGGACGTACTGCTGCAGAATCCATACCTTTCTGTATGCTTCCCTGGTACTAGGTCCAGTACCTACACATAAAACTCCTGGCTTAGAGTATGCACGGCATAATCCCACTTAGGCTGACACCATCTGTCATTGAAGGACAGGTTAGGATGCACTGGAAAAACCAGGAGCAGTTGTAGAATTTGCAAAAAGTGTTTATTAGTACTAGCAGTCACATAAAAAAAACTTGTCCGTATAACTATTTAAAAAGACAGAATAAATAGAGAAGATTCATCTGAGTTTTCCTTCAATCTCTGTCTCTTGCAAGAAATTGCAGCTTTGTTTTTATAAGTCCTTGCAACCCCCTTCTTAACAAGCATCCTGTTTTGTTCTGAAATGTTCATGTAAATTTCAGGTAGGTGCAGCTAGAACACAATATCCCAGAAGTGAGGCCTCTTCTCCACAACTTCTGGAAAAGGGCTTAAAACCTACTCTCAGGTTAACCCCTTGAGTTCCCAATAGCTTTCTGCAATCATCTCAAACTATAATTATGTACATTTCAACAGTAACTTTGTATAATTTCTAAACAAAGGGATCCCAATATCAGTTACATTTCCACATAATGATTTGCATATATTTTTACACCAGCAGACATGCAAGGGAGGGGAAGACAGAAACAGTAAGGGAAGACTGAGAAACAGTGAGAGGCAGAGAATTGCAAGACTGCCGGGGTGATCAATTCCTAGGTCTCACAGGAAAATATTTTGCACAGCCAGACAGACAAGAGACAGGAAAGGAAAGGACAGAACAGATCCCTGCTTTCAAACTCTCCATAACAACTGCGTCAGGGTCCTATTCAACCCTGTCACATACACCCCCTTCCTTAAGAGGGAACCCATTTTATTAAATAGGTTTACAAAACTTTCTGTTAATTCTCTAATAATATTAGCTTCTAACTTTCAGAAATTAAGTACATGTGCAGTATCCTGTTTTCTATAACCATACAGCAAGCAGTAAAGTTTAAACTCATACATTTGTTTTTCAACCTTCAGAACCCTCAATTCCTGATTCATATCTTGACATAAAATCATAATTGACATTCTGTTTACCAGATTTGTGTATCACCTTGAATTTAAATGGCTATAGTGCTAGGTACCACTTGGTGATTCTGGAATTATCTTTCATTTGGTTACACCAACAGAGAGGACTGTGATCTGTTATAAGTACAAAGTCAGTTCCGAGCAAATAAACTTAAGGGACTCCATGGCCCACTTTGCTGCTAAACATTCCTTTTCAATGGTAGAGTACCTCTTCTCTCAGTCATGCAACTTCCTACTTATGTAAAGAATAGGATGTTCCATCCCATCTATATTTTGACTCAGGACTGCAGCTAGGCCTACCTCTGATGCATCTGTTTGTAACAAAAATGGTTTCTCTAAGTCTGGGCTTCTTTAAACAGGGGCTGAACATAATGCAGCCTTAATGGCTTGGAAAGCGTCATCACACTCTGGGGTCCATTTCACATGATTTGGGTACCATTTTTTCGTGAGTTCAGTGAGGGGAGTAGCTAACTCAACAAAGTTGGGAACAAATCTCTGATAATAACCAGCCAGTCCTAAAAATGACCTGACATGTTTCTTTTTTTAGGGACAGGGCTGTAAGCTACAGCTTCTATTTTAGAAACCTCTGGCTTGAATTCTTCATTTCCCAAAACATAGCCCAAATATCTGGTTTCCTGCATGCCGATTGCACATTTGGTAGGATTAATAATCAGACCTGCATTTTTGATAGCTTGGATAACTGCCGTAGGTGTTCCAGGTGACTTTTCCAGTATGGACTATACACCACGACATCATCCAGATACACAGCACAATAACCAGTGTGAGGTGATAAAACTACATCCATGTACCACTGAAATGTAGCTGGTGCACCATGTTAACCAAATTGCATGGCAGTGAACTGATAGAATCCAACAGGAGTGGCAAATGCAGTTTTGTCTTTGGATTCTTTAGCTAAAGGGATTTGCCAGTAACCCTTGGTGAGATCAAGGGTGCTGATATACTTTGCACTCCCCAATCTGTCCACCAAATCATCTGTTCTGGGCATAGGATAACTGTCAAATTCTGTCACTTGATTAAGTTTCCTAAAATCAAGGCAGTTCTAACATCTCTTCTTTTGTTTACAGTTACCATTGGAGATGACCAAGGACTCGTCGACTCTTTTATGATACCCAATTCTTTTATTTTTTGTATTTCCTTAATCACGTCAGCTATTAACCACTCTGGTAACCTGTATGTCTTTTGCCTAATAGGGCGAGCATTCCTTGGCACTATTACATGATCGACCCCTTTTGCTCAGCCTGGTACTGTGGCAAAAGTACTGTTAAATATCTTTAGCACATTACAGATTTCTTTAGTTTGTTCTGAGGTTAAGGAAACATCCACCTTTACAGCATCAGCAGTTACAGTTTGTTCCAAGCTATCATATGCTACATCAATATCTTCTTTATCAGTTTCTGGTAAAACTAGCAAAGCAGCTTTTGGCATTTTTCAAACCATTTCTTGAGAAGGTTAGCATGGTATATCTTAGTAGGATTTTTCTTGTCAGGGGTCTCAATCTCGTAATTAACAGTGCCAGTACATCTAAGCACTGTATAAGGCCCTTGCAACTTCATTAACAGTTTATTTTCTGTTGTGGGTAACAGTAGCAAAACCTTTTCACCTGGCTCAAAAACCTTTTCTTTTACCCCATGGTCATAATATACCTTCTGCTGGTTTTGGACCTCTTCCTGATTACTATGGGCAGTTTCAACATATTTTGCCAGCTTCTTTCTTAGGGCACACATATAAGATGTTATAGATCGTTTCTGAGTGGGGTTATCTTCCCACGTTTCTTTTATCACATCCAGTGACCCTCTTGGCTGCCTACCATACAGCATTTCAAATGGTGAAAATCCTGTTGATGCCAGTGGCACTTCTCTGTAAGCAAAAAGTAGGTAAGGCAAGTATTGGTCCCAATCTTTCCCTTCCACAAACATTTTTAACATGCGTTTTAGGGTTTGGTTAAAATGCTCAACTAGATTGTCTGTCCGAGGGTGACAGGGAGAGGTTCTTATGGCAGTGATACTTAGTAATCTGTACAGCTCCTCAAGTAATACAGCACCAAAATGACTACCCCGATCAGTAATCATTTCTTTAGGTATGCCCACTCTGCTGAAAAGTTTTGCAAGCTCTGCTGCCACTTTTGAAGCTGTGACAGTACACATTGGAACTGCTTCTGGGTATTGAGTAGCATAGTCGCATACTACCAGGATAATTCTGTTACCCTTTTTTTTTTGTCTAAAGGGCCAACCACATCCATTGCAATTCTCTCAAAAGGCACATCTATCAAGAGTAGGTGCACCAGGGGCACCTTGTCTTTTCTAGTGACTTGAGCTACTTTCTGACACTCAGCATAGGAATTACAATAGGTAGCAACATCTTCATGAATTCCAGGCCAGTAACATCTATACAGCAATCTGGCAAGGGTGCGGTCCCTCCCTGAGTGACAAGCCGTAGGACTATCATGTGCCAGCTGTAACAACTCTGTTCTATACTTCTGTGGTATAACCAATCAGCTGCTGCCACATCAAATCCTGATAGTGTCACTGTAGTTTTAGTAGAAGCCTCTCCTCATCCAAGGAGGAGGAGGAATAGTGGCGGCAGCACCACGTTTTGGAGCACTTATGCGCCTTCTTCAGCCTGTCGGTCGAAGGGTCTGAGACCTCGACTTGGACCATCGGGGGGACTGACGGGGTCACCCAGAAGGAGCCGGGGAGAACTGCAGCTCTTCCTGGTCGGGGACCAGGACCATGAGGGGATTCACAATGAGCTGGGTCTCCTCCTCGGTGGCAGACAGGACTGGGATCCTGAATAAGGAGTTGTCCACCTCATCGAGCGACAATGGATTGACGGGGTCAAGAATGATCTCAATCTGGTCATCGTCCCGTGTCTTAGCCGGCTGACCTGACGGGGTACCATGAAGCAAGCGGCTGAGGCAGCAACCTTGACTGAAGTTGAGACAGAAGATTCCTGGGACCGAGATCTCTCACAGTCCCAAGAACATCATCAACGAGATGAAGATTCCTTTTGCTCCTTGTGCTTCTTACAGGACTGAGAGACGTACGTGCCCGAAGGGCCCTCCCCTGGTAGGGAAGGACTGAAACATTCCCTGAAAGGAGCCTAAGAAGGTGGATCCCAAATTGATTGGGACAAAGGTAGATATGGAAGAGAACCGATCAACGTCCCGAGCCGTCTCCTCTTCGAAGGCCTTCATCTGTTCCAGCTGGTCAGCAGACCACAACCACGAAGACTGCTCAACGGGCTTCCTTGGATTTGACCTGCAGATTCTGTTTTTTTCTGGTCTGCCCAATTGCAGTCATGCTAGATGAGCATCCAAAACATCTGGATGGAAAGCATGACACATTTCGCACACCTGGGTGTCATGATCATGTCCCAGGCAATAAACGCATGAGGCATGTGGATCTGTCAGAGACATCTTTTGCCCGCATGGGCAGCGGCGGGAACCGGGCGAGGACTTGTCCTCCATCATGGTCGAAATCATGAAGCGATAAGGAGCGACTCGAACGAGTCTAAGTTTGGGCAAATCCGTAGATTTATGCACCAGAGCCTACAGTAATGCGTGAGTGATAAGGAGGGAATCTGAATCTTCCAGTGGAAAGGAAGCTCTGGCATCAAGGGGTGGAACCGAGGCATATACCACCCAGGTGGGTGGGAGGAGGCAGCTTTTAGACCTTCTAGCAAGAATCTTAAAGGGCAAGGACATGCCAACAAGTGTGGATGAATAATATATATCACTCCTAGAACTACTGTTACAGGTGAGTAACCTGTTTTTCTGTGTCTGAGTTTTAACCCAAACTCTGTACAGTAACCCATTACATTTTTTAAACATTGGTCCACCCTGTTTTGGTTTCACCCCCAGCTGCTTAAAATAACCCCAAAGAGAAACATTGTTAGCTTGTTCTGAAAGAAAATCACAATCAGTGATCAGTTTAGTGTCAGCATTTTCATATGTTAACCCCTTATGTCCATCAGTCATTTGCTGCCACAGTTTCTTCAGGCATCATCTTTCTTTCCTGGATTTCAGGATCTTGGAGCTGTGCTCTGACAAGTCCGAATCAAAGTCGCTGAAAGGAAAAGTGTCCCCACCGTTTGAGATTTTCTTTGCCTGAACTCTTGTTATTACTGCTGCTGAAACTGCAGGGTTCAGTTTCTCTGAGATTAACTCAAGTAAATCCTGGGCAGTCATTTCCAATAATCACGGGTACAGGTAACTTAGGTACTACCCCCACTTTCATTTGTTGCGAAACACCCTTAATGGTCAGAGTCACTTGGGCGATGGGATAGTATGGAGTGTCCCCATAGATGCAGATGACACCAGTTCCTGGTCCTTTTGCACAGTGTTTTCCCAGCACTTCAACATGCACTAGGGTCTATCTGCTTCCAAAATCAGTGAGTTCCTTTACAGTCTTATCCCCCACCTTCACATCTGTTAAGTACTTGCCCCAATTTGCCAAGGACAAATCTGCTCCAGTGTCACTGTTCTTACGGCAGTTTCTCGTAATATGACCTGGCTTATTATAGTTACAGCAAATAACATCTTTGGGCACAGATTTGTTACCCCCACCAGAGTTCTTATCAGACTTGGAATTTAAATGGGAAAAAGAGTGTCTTACCAGTGCTTGGTTGTTACCTCGCTGCTGTGGCATCTGTCTGGCCATTTGGTAGTCTTCAGCCAAAGAACCAGCCTTTTCCCCACTTTCTGGTCAGTATTCTTTTACCCAAAGCTGCACATCTGTAGGCAGGATGTTGATGAATTTCTCCATGGCAAATGTGTCAATCTGTAGGACTGTTTTGCCCTCTGGTTGGAGCCATTTTCTCAGGAGTTCTTTGAGTCGGCTGGAGGTTTCTCGAGGATTGTCGACTGAGTTGTACTTCAGAGATCGAAATCTCTGCTTGTAGGTCTCTCTTGAGATGTCATACCTTTTCTGGATTTTGCTTTTCACCAGGTCATAGTTTTCTGACTGTGCAGTGTCCATATTGCTGTAGGCAAGTTTGAGTTTCCCTGTCAGGTAGGGTACCAGTCTGATTGTCCATTGGCAGGCTGTGGCAGCTCTTTCAAAAGTTGTCAGGTATGCCTTGATATCATCTGAGGGACACAACTTTGTAAGTTTAATGGCTTTTAAGTTGCTTGTGTTTTGTTGCTTGTCTGGATCTGTGCCAGATTCTCTGCCTTTGATAGCTTGCAAGGCATCCAGCCATCACTGCTCCTGTCACTGCATCTCTTCTCTCATCTTCTGCTTCTCTTTTGTCCTCTGCTGCTCCTGTCACTGCATCTCTTCTCTGTTTCTCCATCTCTTTTTGTTCTATAGCCCACCATTTGAAAAAGGCAGTCAGACTTTCAGATTCTGTCACTGCCTGTTGTTCTTCCATAACTTGTGCTGGCTGTACAATCTCAGCTTGGATTTCTGTCTCTGCTAGTTTGGCTGCCATTCTCCTGGGCTTGCTGCTACAGAATCCATATCTTTCACTATGTTTCCCTGGTACTAGGTCCAGTACCTACGTACAAAATTCCTTGCTTAGAGTATGCATGGTGTAATCCCACTTAGGCTGACACCATCTGTTGCCGAAGCACAGGTCAGGAAGCACAGGAAAAACCAGGAGCAGTGGTAGAATTCACAAAAAGTGTTTATTAGTACTAGCAGTCACATAAAAAATAAACTTGTCAGTATAACTATTTACAAAGACAGAATAAATGGGGAAGATCCATCTGAGTTTTCCTTCAGTCTCTGTGTGTTTTTTGCAAGAAATTGCAGCTTTGTTTTTATAAGTCCTTGCAACCCCCCGTCTTAACAAGCATCCTGTTTTTTTCTAAAATGTTCTTGTAAATTTCAGGCAGGTGCAGCTAGAACACAATGTCCTAGAACTGAGGCCCCTTCTCCACAGCTTCTGAAAAAGGGCTTAAAACCTGCTGTCAGGTTAACCCTTTGAGTTCCAAGTAGCTTTTTGCAATCATCTCAAACTATAATTGTATACATTTCAACAGTAACACTATATAATTTCTAAACAAAGGGATCCCAATATCAGTTATATTTCCACATAATGATTTGCATATATTTTTATACCAGCAGATATGCAAGGGAGGAAAATACAGAAACAGCAAGGGATGACTGAGAGACAGTGAGAGGCAGAGATTTGCAAGACTGTCAGGGTGATCAAATCCTAGGTCTCACAGGAAAATCTGGTTGCGCAACCAGACAGACAAGAGACAGGAAAGGAAAGAACAGAACAGAACAGATCCCTGCATTTAAACTCTCCATAACAACTGGGACAGGGTCATATTCAACCCTGTCACACCCCCTGACCAAATCTCAAGATGTTGAATAGAGAACATTGGCCCCTGGTTTGCCTCTATATCCCCTGCTAAAATCAATAACATAAATAAGTAAAGTTTATTTACAGCCCTACCCGTAGGTCTTAGTGCCAATTGTTTTCCATATCCTACCTTTACTTTCCATTTTACCAAAGATGTCCAATATGAGAGAGGTTAGGATGTAAAAGATCCCAAACCAGGCACATCAGTTAACCCCATTTTATAATCCAGCACCTGAAAACAGTTCCTGTAAAACACTTCGTTAACACCAGTTACTTTTCTCAGTGAGAACTGGCTCCCATTCTTACTGACCTTTGCATTTAATAATGTAACCGTCATTGAAACATCAAGAGTCAGAACCACTCCCACAAACTCCCTACTAGTAACCTGAGCATGGTGCATTCTGTGTGGTGATATTTGTGCAACAATATGTAATATGATAAAGTTTTCTATTTTGTAAATTGCCTTTTACATTCTACTGGATGTATTGGAGTATGAATCTGTGTGGTACTTTACAAATAGAAACATAGAATTTGATGGCAGATAAGGACCGCTTGGCCCACCTAGTCTGCCCATTTCCCTACCTGATGTATAAGCTGCAGATTCTAGTTAATCAACAGCTTACTTCCTCCTACCCCCCACTAGAATTGCCTTATACCTGTCCCATGCATTCTTGAATTCTCCCACTGTTCCTGACTCCACGACCTCCTCAGGAAGGCTGGTCCATGCATCCACAACCCTCTCTTTGAAAAAATACTTTGTAACATTACTTCTGAGCCGTCCCCCATCTTCAAATTGTGCCCCCTTGTTCAAACAACATGAAGTCTTGCTGTATTCTGACAGTTTGCAGTGAGGTCCAACCTTCGAACTGCCCCAGAGATGAAAGAGTTAACTTTCCATGCCAGGCATGGAACGCTGAGCTCGAGCTCGGTTGAGACTCTGTCTGTTGCTGTTTGAACTCAAACCGTAGATTCTTTACTCCGCCTCACTGAATAGTCGATCCGGAAATTTCTCCTTTGCTCGGTTCAATTTGTCGGTTAAAGTACCGTTTGTCTCAGTTTTCGACCGAATTTAAACCGCAACCTATCGGTTCAGTCTCTGTCTGTGGTATTCGTGAGTACCAGATAGGTTTATTTTTGGTTTTATTTTGTGTGGAACTTGTAAACGTGGGATCGGTTTGGTTTGAACCGATCAGGTTGTTTAAAAAGTCCTTATTTCTGCTTTAGAGTGTGGTTACTGGTTCATATCGGTTCTAAAAGCAGTGTTTATTACGTTTTTTCCCGACCATCCAGCATGGTCAGGAACCGAGCAGGGTGTCTGTCTGGCGGATTGCCAAAAAGGGTAAGTTTTTAGTTAGGGACTGGCCATGTCTGGAGAAAACCCAAAGAAAACCGGCCCACTGGTTTCAACACTGTGTGTGTGTGTGGAAGTCTTTGCTAAGGCTGATCCCACACCACCTGTGTTTATTGTCTGGGGTTTGACCACCTCCAATTCAGACTGCCAGATTTGTAAAAATTTCCTGTAGCTACCCTGGAAAAAAGAGTTGGTAGGCTCAGGGAAAGGGAGGCCAAAAAGTCCGCTGACCCAGACGGCCAGCCCGGTTCAGTTCCAACCGAACCAGAAGGCGTGCCCTCTGACCAGGGCGAAACTTCTTCGGGCCAAAGGAGAACTGATTCCGAGGAGTCGGTTCCGGTTAAGAGATCAAGAAGGGATAAATCAGCAGGTGTGGATCCAAAAGTTCTTTCTCCGACCGCTGATGAAATAGCCAAAGCGATAAAAATTGTCCAGTCGCTATCCCCGGTTCCGACCGAACCGGCACCATTAGGAAGGTGCTTGGTTCGGTCGGTTCCACAGGTTCCGGATTATGATTTAGAGGAATTTTATGAACTGGAGGAGGAGGAGGAGGAGGAAGGAGAGTATGAGGAAAGTGAGTGTGATTATAAAAGTCTGGATGTGCCCATTGACCCGGACATCTCCCCAGACAGACCTTTAGGAGTGTCTCCTCCTAGGCTTTCTGAGTCCCCCTTCCATTTCATGTTTTACAAGAAAGTGGCTGAAACTCTTCAGCTTCCTACGGAAGAAGCTGTGGATGACCAGGAGGAGCCTGACTATGTTGAAATGGTGGATATCCCAGAGTCCAGGAGGCTGTCTATTCCCCTTCTTAAGTCTTTTGGGAAACAGACAATGAAAATTTTAAAGACTCCTAATTCTATACCTCCTGTGAATAAGAGAATGGACAAGAGGTATACCCTTTCAGGCTCAGATACGGAGTTCCTTACCCAGCAATGCAGCCATGTTGGGGTAGTGCAGGCTGCAGCCTGTGATAAGGCTAATATACCCTTGGCTTCACACCCCCCAGATAAGGACTCCAGGAGGATTGATGCCATGGCAAAGAAACAGTACATGTCAGCATCCTTGGGACTCAGACAGGCTAATTATATGGCCTATGCAGCTAGATATAAGAAATCTAGATGGGACACTGTAATGGCTTTAGCTAAACAGGTCCCTGGCCAGCTTGCCAAGGAGCTGGAGCAGGTGGCTGCGGATGGTATTGAGGCATCCAAGGTGCAATTCCATGCTGCAGTGGACTCCAATGATGTTTCATCTAGAGTCATGGCTACATCTGTGGCCTTGTAGGATGGCTTGGCTCAGATGTACTAGCCTGCCTCAGGATACCCAGACTAAGGCCATGGATTTTCCTGTTGTGGGTAATTCTCTGTTTGGGGAGCAAACAGAGAACTACATGAAGAAAATGGATGAGTACAGGATCACCTATAGGAGTGCTCAGGCCAAGGAAAGGCAAGCCACTCCTCAGAGGCAGCAACCCAGGGGCAGGGGCAGGCCTTTTCATAGGCCTTTCTACCAAGCCCAGGCCTCCTCTTCTGCTTATGCTCATAGGGGGTTCTTTAGAGGGAGAGGCAGATGGGATACAAGCAGGCCTGCTTCCACCTTCAGCCTAAAGCCCCTGCCAAACAGGCACCCTGATGGGTTTGCCAGGGCCGATTCTCCACTACCTGTAGGGGGCAGGCTGGCTTACTTTGTCCAGGACTGGATGTCTTTAATATCAGACAAATGGGTCCTGGAAGTAGTAAGCCAGGGACTGACTCTCAACTTCAAAATTTCCAAAGATGAGAACCAGATCCTTTCCACCTGCAAATCCTTCCAGAGGCACTTGCCCTAGAGGCAGAGGTCTCTTCCCTCTTGGCTCTCAGAGCTATAGAAAGGGTTCCACCTTCACCAAAGGGAAAGGATTGTACCCAGGTACTTCCTCACCCCCAAAAACAGAGAATGGCGGCCCATCCTGGATCTCAGATATTTAAACAAGCACCTTTTAAAGCCAAAGTTCAAAATGGTGACTCTGGGAATAATTCTACCCTCTCTAAGGCCAGGGACTGGCTAGTTTCCCTGGACCTCAAGGATGCCTATTTCCATATTCTCATCAGAAGCTCCCATCTAGAAATACCTCAGGTTCGAGCTGCCCTCAGGCCACTACCAATTCAGAGCAATGCCCTTCAGCCTAACCTCAGCCCTCAAGGGTGTTCACAAAATGCCTGGCAGTAGTAGTTGCCTTCCTAAGAAGGAAAAGGATTTCCATCTTCCCATACCTGGACGACTGGCTCATAGTAGGCCAGTCCCCAGACCAAGTCAAGTTACACCTACAGATAACTCAGCAACTGCTTACTTCTCTAGGTTTCCTTCTGAATCTTTCAAAGTCAGTTCTAGAGCCTGTACAGCTCCTCACCTTCATAGGCGCAGAGCTAGATACAGTAAAGGCAAAAGCCTTCCTTCCCCTGGACAGGGCAAAGGACCCTTATTTCACTGGCCTCTTCATTCACCCTCCAGGTGTCTCGACCAGCAAGGCATTTTCTACAGCTCCTAGGGCACATGGCTGCTTCTACAGCAGTGGTGCAGGGAGCAAGATTTCAGATGAGGGACATTCAGTTCCACTTGAGAGCCTTTTGGTCTCAGAAAAAGGATCCTCTGACCAAACTAATTCCAGTGACTCGAACCCTGATCCAGGCATTGCAGTGGTGGCAGGATCAGGACAATCTAAGACAGGGAGTTCCTTTTCTCACTCAGTCTCACTCTCTAATCCTTACTACAGATGCCTCCCTCTTGGGGTGGGGGAGCCCACTTGGGAGACCTGACCACCCAAGGGTTGTGGTCTCCTCAGGAATCTCTGCTTCACATCAATCTATTAGAACTCAGAGCAGTGTTTCTAGCACTTCAGGTTTTTTCCAAGTCTGTTCAGAACAAAGTAGTTCAGATCAGGACAGACAATACCACCACAATGTGGTATATCAACAAGCAAGGGGGCACTCGGTCTAGTGCCTTGTGCACAGAAGCAATGAAGTTATGGTCTCTGGCCTATTCCCTGGACACCTCTCTTACAGAAGGACACCTCCCAGGCAAGGACAATGTCCTGGCAGATGCTCTCAGCAGGATATCTCAGGGCCATCACGAATGGTCACTGGATCCCCTGGTTTTGAAGGTGATCTTCTCCAGATGGGGCACCCCATAGATAGATCTTTTTGCAGCCCCAGACAATCACCAACTTCCCTCTTTTGCTGCAGGCCCCCAGTGTTGGGCTCAGTCCCCCTGGATGCCCTAGTTCTCAATTGGGAAGGGAAGTTCCTGTATGCTTCTCCCTTCCTCTCCTGTTCAAGGTGGTCAAAATCAGGTCTCAACCCTGCAAGATGATTCTGATTGCTCCAGACTGGGCCAGACAGCCCTGGTACCTCTCCTGTTGTCCTTAGCAGTCTACCTTCCCTGTTTCTTCCCAGAATTACAACCTGTTAACCGTGCTCAGGGAGGTTTGGTATCCGAATCTCAAATCTCTCAATCTCAAGGCCTGACTCTTGAAAGAGTTAAGTTTGCTGATTTACACCTTTCTCAAGGTGTTAGGATATCCTAAAGGCTTCTCTAAGCCTCCACCAGAAGCACCTACAATTCCAAATGGAAAAGATTCTCCATATGGTGCTCTGGGAAGCATATTTCTCCAGAGTCTGCTGGCCTGCCCACAGTCCTTGACTATATGGTTCATCTTAATAGCTTGAGACTCAGACCAGCTACACTAAGAGTGCATCTGGCAGCTGTCTCTGCTTTTTTTCAGCAGGTATTCTCTTCCTTTCAGCTCATCCTGTATTCTCAAAGTTTTCAAGGGATTGCTTCATGCCAATCCGCCATTCAGGGACCCTGCCCTGTCTGGGACCTTAATGTTTGCATAGCTCTCAGCTTATGCAACCCCTTTTGAGCCTTTGTCCTCAGCACAGCTTAAGTATTTGACTTGGAAAACTGTTTCTTGGTTAACCATCAATTCTGCCAGGCACATAAGCGAGTTACAAGCCCTATCAGTGGAGCCTGATTTTATCTCTTTTCATAGAGATAAGGTGGTCCTCAGGACTAACAGGAAGTTTTTACCTAAGGTGGTTTCAGACTTCCACCTTAACCAGTCTATGTCTCTTCCTGTTTTCTTCACTGACCATTCCTCCTCTGGAGAGGAGACTGCACAGTTTGGATGTGAAAAGGGCCCGTAGCTACTACATAAAGCGTACCAAGGGTCATAGGTTTGACTCCCTCCAACTGTTCTTCACTTATGGTGAGGTTGGTAAGGGAAAACCTGCCACTAAGAGATCCACTGCCAGGTGGATTGTCTCTTGCATTCAGTTTTGCTATGAAAAACTAGGCAAGATTCCACCCTTAGGCCTGAGGGCTCACTCTACCAGAGGTACAGCTGCTTCCCTGGCTGCTGCCAGGGATAATCCTGTCTTAGAGATATGTCAGGCAGCTACCTGGAAAACAGTTCACACTTTTACCAAGCATTACTCTCTGGATATCCAGGCTAGAAGTGATGCTTGGGTTGGCACAGCAGTGCTTCAGAGCCTATTTCCTAGGTAGGTTCTGTCCCTCCTCCATGGAGGTACTGCTTGGTAGTCTGCAAATTGTCAGAATACAGCAAGACTTCATGTTGTTTGAAGAAAAAATTATTCACCTAGTATGTTGTTTCTTCTAATGGAGTCTTGCTGTATTCTGACCCTCCCTTCCCTCTCAGAACCTTTGTTTTGGGATGTGGGTGGGCAGTAGCATGTTGGCACTCAAGAGGTGCCCCACCTTTATTTATCACCCCTTTACTTTGGATGAGAGGGTGTTGTGTTTTTTCATTTTTTGGGTTTCCTGACTTGAGGCTTTGTTTTGAAACCAAAAAATCTGTTTATTATATTTAGTAGCCAGTTGGCTAGTGTAGGTTTACAGCTTCCACACAGGACACTCGGTGAGTTTAGCTCATAAAGATCTGATGGTTTGAGTTCAAACAGCAACAGACAGAGTCTCAACCGAGCTCGAGCTCAGCGTTCCATGTCTGGCATGGAAAGTTAACTCTTTCATCTCCGGGGCAGTTCGAAGGTTGGACCTCACTGCAAATTGTCAGAATACAGCAAGACTCCATTAGAAGAAACAACATTACTAAGGTGAGTAATTTTTTCTTCTTGCGCATCTCTTCTTCTGAAAGGTGCTACCCTCTTGTACTTTAATTCCCTTGAGATACTTGAAAGTTTCTATCATGCCCCCCCTTCAAGGGTATACATATTAAGCTGCTTTAGTCTCTCCTCGTATGTCTTCTGGTGCAGACCCTGCACCATTTTGGTTGTCCTCCTCTGAACAGCCTCCACTCTGTCTATGTCTTTGTGGAGATGGGGTCTCCAGTATTGCGCGCATACTCTAGATGGGGTGTCACGAACTGTCTGTACAGAGGGATAACAACTTCCTGTTTTCTACTGTTGATGCCTCTCCCTATGCATCCCAGTATCCCCCCAACCCTCCTTACTGCCTTCTCACATTGCTTGCCCACCTTTAGGTCCTCTGATATAATTACTCCTAGGTCTCTTTTGATTTTTGTTGTTGTTATTAACTCACCCCCCATTGTGTACTCTTCCCCTGGCTTTTTGTTTCCCAGATGCATTACCTTGCACTTCTTTGCATTGAACCTGAGCTGCCACATATTTGACCATTCCTCCAACCTTGCCAAGACCCTATTCATCCTTTCCACCCCACCTTGTGTATCAACCCTGTTGCAGATGTTTGTGTCATCTGCAAAGAGACATACCTTTCCTTCCAGGTGCTCTCCAATGTCACTTATAAAGACATTAAAGAGGACCATTCCCAGTACTGAACCCTGCGGTACCCTGCTAGTTACCCTCCTTTCTTTACTGTGGACTCTGTTTACTATTACACTTTGCATCCTGTTGTCCAGCCAGTTTTTTATCCAGGCTACCACCTTGGGACCCACCCAAGGCTGGCTAACTTGTATATTAATCTTTTGTGTGAGACTGTGTCAAATGCCTTGCTAAAATCTAGGTAGGCCATATCCACAGCCCCTCCCTGGTCTACTTCTTTGGTCACCCATTGAAAGAAATCTATTAGGTTCATCTGACATGACCTTCCTGCTGTGAAACCATGCTGCCTTGGGTCCTGTGCCCCACTGGCCTCTAAGTACTCAACAATTCTTTCCTTCAGAAGTGATTCCATCATTTTCCCTACCACTGAAATCAAACTAACTGGTCTGTAGTTTCCTGCCTCTGTCCTGCTCCCACTTTTGTGAAGTGGAATCACATTTGCCCTCCTCCAGTCCTCAGGTACCGCCCCATCCTCCCATGATTTGTTAAAGTAGTCAGTGGTGTTACTAGTTCTACTCTTAGTTCTTTTAGAATTCTTGGGCGAATCCCATCAGGCCCCATTGCTTTGTCCTCCCTCAGTTTAAAGAGTTCTTTCAAAACCCTTTTTTCTGTGAATGGACTGGTATCGACCCCCCTATTCAGAATTTCTCTCCTGTTTGGTTTAGGTACCTCCCCCTCCTCTTCCGTTGTGAATACTGAGCAGAAATATTCATTCAGTATCCCTGCTTTTTCACTGTCACCCTCTGCCCACACTCCCTCCCCTTTATTAAGTCTCTGTATCCCTCCCTTGGTCTTTCTTCGCTCCCTAATGTACTTATAAGATGTTTTATCCTCCTTTTTAACAGAGTTGGCTATCTTTTCCTCAGTTTGTGCCTTTGCTATTCTGACTACCTTCCCTGCCTCCTTCTGCTTTAACTGATATATTTCTCTGTCCTGCTCCTTCTGTGTTTCCTTATATTTCCTGAATGCTATCCTTTTCTCCTTAGCTGTCCCTGCCACCTCTTTTGAGAACCATAGTGTTTTTTTCCTTCATTTTATTTTGTTGATTTGATTCACACAAAGGCTTGTTGCCTCTGCTATGGCTGTTTTGATTATTCCCCATTGTTCCTCCACCCCTCCTTCTTGCCCATTTGCTAGTGCTTTTCTGAGGCACTCTCTCATTTTCCCAAAGGCAACCTTCCTGAAGTCCAATACTCTTGTTTTTTATGGCTTGACTCTATAGCTGTGCTTATTGTGAACCACGCTGTTTGGTGGTCAATTGTTCCCAGATGGCTACCCACTTCTAAATCTGAGATCCATTCTCCTTCCCCATTTGAGACTACCAGGTCTAAGATTGCTTCCTCCTGAGTGGGTTCCAACACTAGCTGTCTGAGGCATGCCCCCTGTAGGGCATCAAGAATGACCCTGCTCTTGGATGTGCCTGCGCAAAGGTACTCCAGTTAACATCTGGCATATTCAGATCCCCATCAACAATATCTCCCCTTTTTCTGCCCTTTTAAAGATGGCTCCTATCATTTCCTTGTCCATTTCCTCCCCCTGAGATGGGGGTCTGTACATAATCCCCATGCGGATTGTGGTGCCATTTCCTGTCTCCAGGGTGACCCATAGTGACTCATCAACTTCCTGTTTACTCTTTAGTTCTGTTGCTTTAATCCCTTCCCTTATATAGAGAGCTACTCCTCCTCCTCCTCCTTTTTTACCCACTCTGTCCCTCCTGTAGACTGTGTATCCTGGTATGTTGACATCCCAGTCATGGTTCTCTGTGTACCATATTTCAGTGACTGCCACAATATCCAGGCATCCCTCTTTTCCTTTAAGGCCACTAGTTCAGGGAGCTTGTTGCACAGACTGTGGGCATTGGTAAGAAACATAGAAACATAGAATTTGACAGCAGATAAGGACCGCTTGGCCCACCTAGTCTGCCCATTTTCCAACCTAACGGATAAACTGCAGATCCTAGTTAACCAACAGCCTACTTCCTCCTACCCCCCACTAGAATTGCCTTATGTCTGTCCTATGCATTCTTGAATTCCCCCACTGTTTTTGACTCTATGACCTTCTCAGGAAGGCTGTTCCATGTATCCATAACCCTCTCTGTGAAGAAATACTTCCTCACATTACCTCTGAGCCGTCCCCCCTCTGTCTTCAAATGGTGCCCCCTTGTTTTTGCACATCTCTTTTTCTGAAAGATACTACCCTCTTGGACTTTGTTGATTCCATTGAGGTATTCGGAAGTTTCTATCATGTCCCCCCTCTCCCTCCTTTCCTCGAGGCTATACATCTTTAGTTCCTTTAGTCTTTCTTCATATTTCTTCTGATGCAGACCCTGCATCATTTTGGTTGCCCTCCTCTGAACAGCCTCCACTCTGTCTATGTCTTTGCAGAGATGGGGTCTCCAGAACTGTACACAGTACTCCAGATGTGGTCTTACCAACTGTCTGTACAGAGGGTCAACAACTTCCTGTTTTCTACTGGTGATGCCTCTCCCTATGCATCCCAGTATACCCCCAGCCCTCCATACTGCCTTCTTACATTGCTGGCCCAAAAATATAAGGTTGGACTCCCCTGGCTTAAGCCATGGGAGAGCTAACCCACCCTGTTCCTTGGACAAGCAAAGTTGCTGCAGTTTTTTTTTGTTTTTTTTTTATTTTAGTCTTTGGTAACCGGGTAAGACCCACTAGGCACAAGTGCCTGTTTTCAGGGGTGACCTGGGAGCACTGGGCAGTTAAGTGACTTGCTCAGAGCCACAGAGCTATCAGGTTCATTACTGGCCTTCCACTTTCCACACACCACTGCTCCCTGTACTCATCGTTAGGCTGGACTTCCCTTCACTATAGAAGGAATAGAAATGCCGCCCTATGGGCCTTCAGAGCGGTGACCAACAAGCTCCCCTCATATGTCTCAGATTGTATTCCCCAGAGTGTGTTAGGCACCTACGCTCTAAGGAGCTATTCTCTAATTGCCCTCCAAGTTCCAAGGGTCAAAATTTGTTTTGGCAAAGCTGCTCTAAGCTTCTCTTTGCCCACATTGTGGAATGGTTTACAAAGGAACTTGAAGCTGAGCTGCCCTGTTAGCCTGAATATCTTCAAGGCGCTCTACACTCGCTACATGAAAGCACCTTGCAAATGTTTTCCTCACTGCTAGCCCACTAATTCTGTAACTCCCCCTTTCCATCCTGACGATCGCCATGTTTCTACCCCTGGCTCTCACTCTTTCCCTATTAACTCTTCCTGCTGCACCCACCCTTCCCTGTCTGCTCCAGCCTGGCTAAAGTCCCACCCCATCCATAGTAGTGTCCCAATTATCTACCCCTCCTCTGTCATTATCATAATAAACAGGTACACGACAGCCATCGTCACTTTCTGTAGTTTTAGCTCAATTTTTCCCCCAGTTGTCGGTAATATATCCCTCCTCTTCTTTACCTCTCTAACCTGCCACCCCATACGTGGCCTCTTTCCCCTATAAGTGTAGTTGCCGGCTGCCTCACTCAAAAGATCTCTGCTTATAACCCCTATATGCCTGTGGTTGATTGTACATCTGCTGACTTCTTCAATTGTAAAATAATGCTGTTTTTTTATTTCAACCTTGTGCTGTACTGTATACACTGTATATACTTTTTCTTCCTTGTAAATTATTGCTTTTTGTATACCTGCTTCTGTACTGTACTTTGATGTATTCGTGACCAGGTCCACCTTGCAAATGAGCCTCGCTCAATGGTGCCCGCCTGGATAAATAAAGATTTTGATTGATTAACACAGTATGCAAGTGGAGGCTATGAGAATCAAACCTAGGTCTGGTTTGCTGGATGTACCAAGCTCATTCACACCTCGTTACTCTAACGCAGTGGTGGGCAAACTGCGACCTTGAATACATGTAACCCTTGATGCAGACCACTTGCGCCCCGTGATGCTGTAAAATGAAATAAATATTGCATTACAATGTAGCGTGGTACAAATAGTGATGTACCTTTAAGAGTATGCCATCGGGCGGTCATTAGGTGTGCGCTTGTCTGAACCCAGTTCTCCAATTCTCTATTCACTGCAAGTTCAGGATTTTAGAAAAACTGAGTGAAGAAGCTGAATAGTGTTGGTTGCGAGTCCTCTGAGATGCTGAAATTAATAGCGCTGTACAAATAGCAGTGTAGCTTTAAGAGCTTTTGCTGTAAGAGAATGACCAAGTTCTCCGGTCCTTCAGTCGCTGCAATTCAAAGAAAGAAATACCTAGAAATACTGAGGGAAGAATCAGAATAGTTTTGGTGGGGTGAGTCCAGGCTGTAGTAAAGATATAAAACTCAGTGAATAGATTTTGTGGTGAGTAGCTTGTCGCAATTTGCAATGCCGCATTGATTAGATTTGCCGGTGATGAAAGGAATTTAAGCTGGCCATAGAGTAGTAACACAGTGTAAATTACAGGTGTTAACTGGAATCATTTGTGGAAGAAGGCTGAATAGTTTTAGTGATTAGCATTAGTAGCTGATCAAAGGCTTTGCATTATTTAACACGGTTTTAACATTTAATAATTAGTGACATTAAATAAAGTTTTTTTGCATTATTAAATTGTGTAATTTGCATCATTTAGTTATGAATATGGACCTTTAGAGGTCATGCGTGCTTATGCGGCCCTCAGAGCATTGGAGGGCCACTTTTGGCCCTCATACAGTCCCATGTTGCCCACCACTGCTCTAACCTCTAGGCTATATTGCCAGCCCAGTACTCATCACCTTCCATTTATTTTTTTTATGGCCTTACCCCTTTCAGCCCCATCCCTGTCCTTACTGCCTTTTTCTGCATTTACCCCTGTCCTGCTCCCTACTGTCTTCTCTACCTTGGTGTTTACCTCTCTAACTACTGTGTTTTGTGGGGGGAGGCTGGGATTACCCTGCTTCTTTTCAGTGCCTCCCCCCTTGGCTAGTTTAAATGCTTGCCAGTGAAGCATTTAAACCTGTCACCTAGGATCCTGGTTCCCCCACTAAGTTTATATACCTCATTTGTAACACTAGCAGGGCAACTTTGTAAACAGGGCTGTAATAAGTTTTAATAGTTTTAGCATGTTGAAAAATAAATATTAATCAAACAGAATGTTCTGTACTCCATTGTTAATAATCTGTATCTTACAAATTCAGAAACAATCTGTCTACCCAAGCAGAACTCCACACCACCAGGAAAACTCCACCATCAGGTCCCAGGGCACATAGCTTTTTGTCACCTGTGGAGAGGGTGGGCAAACGTAAGCTAGCAGCTAGGAGAACTTTTTCATTGGATAGGCTCCTGCATACAGTTCTGCTGTAATAAAAGCTGGTAAGATACCCCCAGAGGCGTGAGCACACATTCTAAAAGAGGCATATCTGCTTCTGTGGCAGCTACAAGGGGCACGTCCCTTCTAGACATATGTGAAGTAGCTACCTGGGTAACAGTGCACACCTTCACAAAGCACTGTTGTCTGGACGTACAGTCCAAGAGGGATGCCAGTTTCTGGAACCACTGTCTTGCAGAACTTTTTTCCTGAATAGGTTCTGGACCCATCCTTCCAAGGTACTGCTAGAGAGTCTGCTCATTGTAAAGCATAATTGATAGACTCCTGTTTGATGAAGAAAAATATTCACCATGGTATTGTTGTTCTTTCTCAGGTATCCATCAATGAGATTTACAAACCCTGACCCTGTCTCCCTTTCCAGGACCTGAAAACAGGTTCACATAAGATTCAGTTCTTATCTTAAGGTTGCTCAAGCATTCCTTCTTGCAGTTCCTCGGCAACCTTAGTGGGGTCCTCCCCCCAGATTTCTTCTCGGACTTACCTGTGCTTAGCCTAGTATCACAAAACACCCCTCGTGACAAACCACAATTTTACTTCAAGAAAATCAAAGTGCACGAAGCACAGAAGTACATAAGAAAGGCCTGCTCCAAATCCAGAACAACTAGTGACACGCTAGATCTAAAAATCCTGTCTCTCACCCTGGATGAAGTAATTCACCCCCTTGCAAAAATTCTTAATCTGTCACTTTGCCAAAGTCAATTTCCCAACAAATGGAAATCTGCCATAGTTATGCCAGTGCACAAAGGGGGGGGACAAAACCTCAACAGGAAACTATCGACCAATATCAATACTCCCTTCCCTCTCCAAAGCACTTGAATGAATAGTGGCAGACCAACTCTCTGATTACCTGGACAAATACAATCTACTCTGTAATCAACAGCATGGCTTTAGGAAAGGACATAGTATAACAGCAGCCTTACTTGATTTCTCTGGAGAAGTCCACTCAGCCCTGGACAAAGGGTGCCAAACAGGTGCAGTCTTTATCGATCTTACAAAAGCTTGCGACACAGTCCATCATGGCCTACTTACCTCCCTACTTTCTAGCCTAGGCCTGGCCGAAGGTCCTTGTGCTTGGGTAAAAAGTTACCTGTCCAATCAGTCACAGGCTGTAAAAATCTCTAATGAACTCTCCGACTTCAAACCAGTTCTCTCGGGTGTACCACAGGATCAATTCTTGGACGCTCCTCTTTAGCCTGTTCCTTAACTCCCTCCCAGATATCTGCCAGGAGAAAATAATCTTATACGTTGATGATGCTGTAATTCTCTCTTACCACAAGGATCCAAACTCCCTACGAAAAAGCCTGCAACTTGCTTTCTCTAGTGTTGAAAGGTGGTTCCTGGATAGTAAACTTGTGCTAAACCACAATAAAACAAAAGCCATGCTCTTCTCCAATCACCAAAACAAAAATAGGCATACTGCACTCACCATACAAACTTCTGCGGGAATTACACTGGACCAAGTAAATACTTTCAAATACCTTGGCATCACTTTTGACCAAGGGCTCACCTTTGCAACCCGCATTGACAACACTGCGAAAACAGTGAACCAACGCCTTGGAATACTATTCCGTAACCATCAATTTCTAAATCAAGCGGCATTGAGAATAGCTATACAGAGTTCCATAATCTCAGTCATTGACTATGGCCTTATTATTTATGGCTCAGCTACCTCCACTGCTCTAAGGCGTATCTCAATCACTCTAAATAAGGCCTGCTGGCTCCTCACGGGGGCTCAAAGACTGACTCACACGTGTGATCTGTACTATGAATCAGGCTGGTTGAACCTGTCAAATCGTCTTATTTATCTCACCTGCACATTGGCAAAAAAATCTATCTTGGGACTGACTCCATTATGTATTCAAAACCTACTCCGACTGAATCCTGGCTCACGACCCTCCACCAGATCTGAACACCAACCTTTCCTGGTTCGAGATGCGGACTGCACAGGGACAAAGATCTTTCGCATACAGGGCCCGACATGGTTCAATGCACTTAGTCCACCTACTCTATCCTCAACCTCGCCTGAAGCTTTCAAATCCATGCTCTATGCCCACCTCACCACCACTAGCAACTGTGACTGCGCTAGATAAAGACTACTACTCTCATGTCCATCCTCACATCTGAGGCCTCTTCCTCCTGACTAATGAACCCTCTGGTACCTCTACTACTTCCTGTCTCCCACCCAAACTCACTCCCCCTTTTTTCCTGTCTCCTCTCTCTACTCTCCCGCTCACCACCTTTCCCTCCTCTTAGCCTCCTTTTGGCACCTAATGATCACCCTCTCCTGGAAGTTCCCTTAACCTCGAAATTGTCTACTCGCTTGAACCTGTTATAGCTTGTTTTTCTATGAAACTTAAAAACGTTACTGCCTTAAACTGTTAATAGCAAATTTATGATGTAACTTTCCTGTCTGGTTTTACCTGTAATGTGTATCGTGCTTTGTTAAATGTCCTTTGTGACGTGGAACCTTTGTGAAAGAGCCCTGGCTCAAAGGTATTAATTCCTAGACTAATAAACTAAACTAAACTAAACTGTTAGAATGTGGTCAGTTAAATGTTCCATGTTGTCTGTTTTCAATTGGTTTAATATTTTCAAAATTTTAATATTTTTTTTTTAAATGTAACTGTGGTAGTCATTTAGCTAGTCTTAGTGATCACAGCTCCCTTAACTATAGAAACAAGTCTGACCTTAGAACACTAGTAGGAGTGTGACCACAGTGCAGAGTTTGAACTTATATTCTAAGTTTTAAAATGAGCACAAAGTTCTATCTCTGGAGCATCACACTCTGGTGGGATGATACTGACTGAAAAGCATCATTGATGGATCCCTGAGAAGAAACATTTTTTTTTTTACCAGGAGAGACACACTAAGATCCTTGTTAGTTAAGCGGTGTCACAAATCCACTCAGCAGGTCAGCCCTCTACTCCCAAAGTGCCAACCTCCGAGCGCAGTCTTGTGAACAGTTAACAGAAACAGGGTAACCCTCCTGTCTGTTTTGTGGGTTCGAAGCAACCTTTGGTCTCAGTTCTGGAGGGATTCAAACTGTGAACCTCTTGCTGCGTAACCAATGCACAGGCTCAGATAATTCTGTCTTCGGGGGGCCAGATATCTTTGCCTACGGGCACCTAACCAGGTGTACTGAAATTAACCCTTAAAAACTCAGATTACTCTTACCTTTTTCCAGTTTGGTACCACCATTCGCGCTTATGCACAGTGTCTGCTTTAACCATATATACTTCACTTGTTAAAGAAAGAAATTCAAAGCCAGACCAAGTAGACTCTAAAAATAGAGTTTTACTAAAATAGATACAAAATATGTACAACATAAAATACAGAACTATATATCACAAGAACCATACAATCTTTTAAAAGAACAAGGGTTTAACAGTGCAATTCCTACTACAGTACTTAGATTTCTCTCTCTCTCTCTCTCTCTCTAGATACCTGCTTAAAGTGCTCAAAGATGTTTCTTTGTCAGAGTGTAGATAAAAGTGGCCCTGAAGGAAAACAGAATCTGTTTAAAAAAACTGTCTTTGCCAACCCCTTTGTGTGAGGTCACTTAGCTCCTCCTCTGTTTATTAAAAATCATACACCCAGGATATTTTATCATATTAGAAGGTAAGATAATTAAAGTTACATCAGCAGAAACTCCTTTCCCCATGTGACTTCCCCAGTCAAGTCTGTAAATTTCCTTTCATCTATAAGCAGTATCCTCTCTCACACAGATATCAAAGCATTTATGATTTCGCACCAAGGCGCCATATAACCTACACTCTTCCCCTAAATGCCATAAAAGTTTATGATTTCCCTCTTAGCAACTACAGCTATAATTAACTTAGATAAATAGGAGATCTTTGATTAAGGCCTGTTCTAGCTGTAATTAGCTTCTGGCCTTCCAGGTAACACCTTGTATCTAAAACCTGGGTGTGTGTATGTCAACTCACATGCTATCTTGGCATCTGTCACGAGAGACAGTCCATAACACATTTTTGTATTACAAAAAATATCATAGTGTACTCAGAACTGGCTGTCCACGTGTCAGAAGCGGTGGCCATCATTTATTCTGAATGGTCATTTAAAGTACTGAAATTTAACTTTAAAAAGCAGCCCCCATTCATATCTATAGGCGCGTGCCGCTGCATTCCTCATATACTGATGTCACAAAACATGGTAGCGCGGGGGCAGAGTGCACTCTGCAGAGCTACAAGGAAGTGGAAGGGATCCATGCTGCGAGGCTCCTCGGAACAAAAATATGATCCCTTCAATTCCTTAACCGGGGCACCGAAAAAATAAATTTCTACATGGTTTGGATTTGGGGGCAGATAAGGGTTCTTTGTGCTTCTTGGGAGGGGGTGTAATGTAAAGAGCGCGATAGTTGCACTTTAAAGCACTGCGCTATACTGCCTCCTGAAACATTACTGCGGCGACTAATTGTTTTTGTCTCCCTGCTCCCTTTCTCACACATGGGAACGAGTCTTGGCTCAGTGTGCCTTTCTTGGTTACCAGTTTTAAATAAATAATAAATAAAAGGTAACAGCTAGATATGTGCATCTTAGTAGTAGAAGAAAAAATAGTTTTGGGCAAAGATTGGGCAGGTTCCCAGGACACTTACCTCAACAAGATGATCACTAAGCTGGGTAGGCTGTTACTGAGTTTGTAGAGCTAAGGTAGACAAGCATATTTTGTTGCCCCTGCCATTTGTTTGAACTCCAGTATTTTAAGAAAAATCTTATCTTGGACTCAGCAGCACTGAAAGGAGTTACTGCAGTTTTATTTGAGTGTTTCTAGTAGGGTAGTAATGGGATTGTTTATAGGGTTAATCAGTGGGGAAGTGAGTTAGCTTAGGAGAGTATAGTCTGTTATTTTATAGTATTCCAGTGTATCCAATGTATAGTATGGCAGGTGCCTGCATTTTGTGCTGTTTTCTCTGTCTACTCCTCCAAACGTCTGTTTCAGCTGGAGAAGCATGTTACCAAAAGTGGAGAAGCAACAGTTGAGGTGAACCATAGAGGCTGCCTGTGCCTCTCTCAAACAGCAAGTATCAAATCGAACTTTACCATGTCCCAGTGCAGCCAAACTGAGCTTATGCCTTATTAACCACATTTTTGTGGCTGGATTAAGATCAGTGGTTTGGCGTTGCCTGGTAGTAGGCCACAGATGAGAGGAGTTGGGGCGGCCGGCCCTCCTTTTGTCAGCTGGTGTGAGAGATCTACGCTGATCCGGGAAGGAGCTGGAAGCATGACAAAGGCTGAGGATCATTAGATCCAGGAAAAGATCCAGCAGAGATGTTGTGGGAGACAGTCATAGAGCTGGTGCTGGAGTCTCTAGAAGTGGTGCAGGCTACCCAGGGTCAAAGGCTGCGAGAGAGCCTCAGGCTCAGTTTTTCTTACATCTTTTTGCTGTTGTTGGCCTTTGACTTTCTGCAACTCATAAGGCCTTTCCAGTGGTGGCAGTACTGGAGTAAGCTGTAACACTGGTGGTTGTTGGACAAACTCTGGTGAGAAGAGAGCCAAGGGTAGGACTTTTCAGGTCGCAGTCCACAACATTATTAACTGCAGCTATTGGTGACTGCCTGCCTGGTGGGAGCAAACAAACAGCTCCTATACTGGTTTGGTCACCGTTTAAAAAGTTCAGCTGTCTTGACCTTTGTTTGGAATTGATTTGCATTACCTGCTACAGGACTGTTTCTTTACACTGGACTCAAGCATTTATTGAGTGTTGTATCTGATGTTACTGTTGGAGTGGCTGGGGGTATGTACAGTTGGGTTTAGTGGTGTCTGTAGTGATTGGGTAGGTTTCTGTTTATGTGTGGATATGGATGATGAGGTAAATTAGTAGTGTACAATTAGTGGCATGTGTAAAGGGATTGTGGTTGATGGGTACTGTGGCAGGGTTGTGGGGATTGGGGTTGTAGAAACTTATTGTGGACTGTAAGGTTTTATTATCGCTGGGATGTGTATAGGGCAGTGATCCCAAGGCTCAGCTACTCCCAGTCCCTTCTCCATGATATGTCTCCCTTTTGAGACCCCACCCGGTTGCTACATATCGATGGTGCAGGGAGGTGGGGATAGCACGGAAGCAAGATGTTGGGTTCTGGGAGAACTGATGGAGAAAGCGCCATTTGGACTCTGAGAACCAGATGTCCTTGGATGAAATGGGAAATAGAGAGGCCAGACTTGTTTAATTCCCATACTCGGGGCTTCTACCTGACCTAGTAAGCAGATAGCTGAGAGGTCTGTCACCTCTACTCATACTGTTTGGGAAGTGTGATATAATGCCAGATCAATGAGGAATAAGATCACTATTATAGTGGATTGGATTTGTAATTCCTTGGTCGATACGGCTTGCATCACCTGGCTAGATGATGATAGCAGTCCCAGTGTTAGAGGCAGCCATCCCATCCGGATTCTCTGTGATTCATTGCCAGAGGAAGGATCACGGGTGGGGGTTGGGGGATAATTGTTTCAGATATGAGTGGAACTTGGTGGTGCATCCAGTGGGAGATAGCTTGTCACTTGAATGTATAGTCACTCGTGAGGGTGCAGGTGCAGGCTGTAGGATCCTTCTTGTGTACTATCCTCCAGAGTGCAATGGGGGTTTCCTTCAGGAAATCATGGAGTTCATCACTGATAGTGTGTTGGAGTCACCTAGATGGCAAATTCTGGGTGATTTCAGTGCCTGGGTTGATGATGAACCCTCACACTTTGGACAAGATTGCCTCCAGCTGATGGAGTCCCTGGACCTGGCACAAGTTGTTACTTTTGTGACTCACCAACATGGCCATGCCTTGGACTTGGTCTTTTCCCTGGGTCTTGAGGTAGATGGTCTTGAAATTGATCCAGTCAGTTGGTTGGATCACTACACTATCAGATTCTCCTTTCCTTGTAGTCCATCCTTAGTGGAGATGGTCTGGTACTATTCTTTAAGAGGGCTATAGCCAGAAGGACCTGATGCAGTACTGTACATCTCAGGTGTGATAGAAGCATCCACCATGAGAATGGAAAAGGCTGTGGTGGGCTTATAATAGGGCTAGCACAGCGGCTCTTGATCATGTGGCATCTACCTGTATATGCCACCTTGCCTCACGTTGTGGCTTGCCATGGTGCAACAGTGAGCTAATGGAGTTGAATGAAGGGGCAGACACAAACAGAAGAGAGAAAGAAATAAACGCTTTAGCCAGGACTTGAACCCCGGTCGGCTAGAATACCCTTCTGGTTGCACTACCAGTTGTGCCACGAAGGCAACTGGAAACTGGGATGTCCCAAGGCACCTTACTCTTTTTTCCAATGCACAGGCAGTGCAAATAAGGGGAAATTATCTGTGCAGCACAGATTATACATTAGAGAAAGAGGTAGCCTGGGACATTCCATTGTCTCAATTCTCTTGATGGCATAGCTGGTAGCACAACCGGAATGGTAATCTGGACAGTACAGGCTCAAGTCCCAGCTAAGGCACTTATTTCTTTCTCTCTTGTTTGTTTGGGTTCCACAAATGTGCATACCGCACCCTTGTGATTGAAAATGTAATTATCTGTGCAGCACCAGATTGTGCTTTAGAGAAACAGTAACGTGCCTCAGGACATCCCAGTTTCCAGTTGCCTTGGTGGCACAGCTGGTAGCACAACCAAAATGGAATTCCAGGCGGCCTCAGTTCAAGTCAAAGCTAAGGCACTTATTTCTTTCACTCTTATGTTTGAAAGCAAAGGGACAAAGGTTGGAGCATTGTTGTAGGAGATCCAGATTCCAGGAGGACAGACTGGCTTTGAGAATTTATGATGATGAATATTGAAGGGCAATCACCCAAAAGAAGGCAGTTTTTCTGTCTAGGGAGATTGCTGCCAGGAGGAATTGACCAGCTCTGCTTTTTTGGACTGTAGATAGGCTACTTCATCTGATCTGTCTGAAGTCCATGAAAGTCTTTTAACTCAATAAATGCAAGGATTTTGCTCAGTTCTTCTTGGACAGGTATCTTCTATTCGAGCGGGACGATCGCCCCCGTGAGCCTAAACACCATAGATGCACTCAGCTGTTGTGGGGCGAGTTTAGACCAGTGACGATGGAAAAGGTAAGTGGGGTGATTTCTGAGCTAGTAGTAGTAAAAATTGTATTTATACAGTATAACACCATTAGTACAGTTGATGCCCTATTGACAAGGTGTACCTGTGCAGTAAACATTTTATACAAATTTCAAGTTTCCACAGATAACAATAGACTTAGGAACATACCTTATAAATCATACAGTCAACAGTATAAACACACAATTATGACATATGTAATAAGTTATTACTAAAACAAAAAGGACTATACAAAATATTCAGTTACACTCACATTTGAGACTAAAATGCTGTCCAATCTTTGTTTTAAAACTAAGTTTCGAAAGTTATAAATTTCTTAAATCCGAGGGAAATGAATTCCATGTACTAGCTACACTATTTTCATAGGTCATTTTACCAAAATTGTTTATTATCCTAGGCTGTATCAAGTCCCTAACCCCATTTTTCCTTAAATTTAAACTGTGTTTATATCTTTAAATCTTCTGTACCAAGTGCTGGGGTGTTTTATTTCTAAGCATACTCCAAACTAAATTAGTCCAAGTGTAGTTAATGCTTCAGATCAAGTGATTTCCAATCCAACTTATTGTACATTGTACAATGATGGGTGTTATAACTGCACCTCAATACAAATCTTGCCAATCTGTTATAAAGATGATGTTTTTCTAGCTGCTGCTTACTAGAGTGTCTGTAAATATGACTTCCATAATCGATTATTGGCAGAATAAGCTGACTTGCAGTTGTTAAATGTACAGATTTAGTTGTACTCATTGAGAACCTTCTTGCTGCCCCAATGCGACCATTTACTCTTTTTACCAAATCTGAAACATGATAATCAAAACTCAAGTGCTGATCTATGTAAACCTCCAAATATTTATAGGTGGCAGTCTGAATCAAACATTTCCCTTCCAAGGACATTATTTGTAAACCCTGTTTTTTTGCTTTAGATTGCTTAGTTCCAAATAACATAGTTTGTGTTTTTTTATAATTTGTGATCAAACCCAGAGATGTGAAGCACTCCTGCACTGTCAAGAAATCTTGCTGCAGTTTAAATTCCACTTTGCTAGGACTGCCCCCCTCAGCCACCAGCACTGTGTCATCTGCATAAAGGCGGATACAGGAGTGCCTCACAAAATCTGGGAGATCATTTATATAAATAATAAACAGTAGTGGCCCCAGGATTGAGCCCTGGGGCACACCACGGATAGTCAGTAATATATTCGACTCAAATCCGTTTACTGCCACTACCTGTGTTCTACCCTTTAAATACAAACTAAACCACTGGCAAGTTTCATTTGTTAAACCTATATTTTTTTAACTTACCCATCAAAATGTTATGGTCTACCAGATCAAAAGCTTTTGACAGGTCTACGTACACCACGCCAGCGGACCTCGCCAACCCCAAAGGGGTAGCCACTGTATCCAAGAAGTCCACTAGCGCGTTTGCCGTGGACCTGCCTCTCCTAAAACCATATTGGTAGATAGTTAACTTTTCATACTCTTCTAAGTATCCCATCAGCTGACTGTGCACTATTGTCTCCAAAACCTTTGAGACAGTTGAAAGCAAAGCTATTGGTCGATAGTTAGTGGGATCTGTAAGATCACTACCTTTTACAATTGGTATGACTTTAGCTGTTTTCCAACTTTGGGGAAAAATTCCCTCACATAGACTCCAATTTACTATACGCTGGATTACTGGGGAAATTTCTAATGCTGATTCTCTCAATAGCCTATTTTCAATGCCATCTATACCACTGGTCCTTTTTTTATTTGCAAGTTCTTTAGGATCTCAAAGATTTCAGTTACAGTAGCCTAGCGAAACCTAAACTCTGGTATGTTTTTGTTTTGCTTTCCTTCTATTGTTACCTTTGTTTCTTTTTTTCATCTTTAATTCGTAGAATTGCTAAATCAGGCAAGTTAACAAAATAACTATTTAATAAATTTGCAGAAACATCTGTTTGTTGTAACACCCCATTTTCTTTTATCTGAATTTTCAAATGTTGTTTAATTGGATTAGTAAGACTTTTTATCAAAGACCAATAGTTTCTAGGATCCCAGTTTCTTTTATTTTTTGTTTGTAATAATAAGCCTTTGAGTTCCTAATCTCTGTAGTAACCCTGTTTCTAATTTTTTTAAGTTGTATCCATATTTCTGGATCCAATGATTTATTAACTTTTTTCCAAAGCTGTTTTTTTCGTCGAATTAACTTGCTAATATTAGTTGTAACCAGGGTAAATTATTATTGTTTTGTTTAGTCCTTTTTTGAAAAAGGGCAAATTTATCACTAACTTGCAGAAACATTTCTGTAAACTCCTCAACAGCCATGTCAAGGTCTGGAATTAAAAATACCCTATACCAGGGCATGACGGCTAGGTAATTTCTAAACTGCAGGTTATTAAATTTAGCATAGCTCCTCCCATAAATATCAGGATTCCTAGGCAAAACCTTATGTTCTAGGTCCATCTGTATTTTACACTGGATAACATGATGCTCTCCCAAATTTGGGCCGCAAACCTGAACATGGCTTATTTGCACATTTGGAGAAACAAATATCAAGTCCAAGATATTTCCACAGCTGTCAAGTGAACTTTTTCTTGTAGGAGATTTAATTACCTGAATTAGCTGTAAACTCTGCATATAACCTTCTAATTTGTGTCATCTGGAACCCCCCCCAGGCGGCGTTAAAGTCACCTATAAGGATAACTTTCCTATTTCCAATATATTTTCCAACTTCATGACAAAATTTGTCAAAATGACACATTTTCACTTTAGGAGGAGAGTAAACAGCCCCCACGACTAAATCCTGGGTTTGTAGTTTAACCAAAATGCATTCTATGCCTTCTATTTTCCCTGAAAACATAATCTCAGAATGTCCCAGTGCTAATCTAAAATACATCAAAATTCCTCCCCCCTGGCTCCCCGTCTTGTCTATGAGAATAATAATCCTCTAAATCAATTTCTTTCTGATAAATTCCCTTATGTAACCACGTTTCAGTTAATATCATTATGTCTGGGGTTTCTGATATGACCCAGGTCCTGAGGGAGTCCTTTTCTTTTATCAAGCCTCTGAGACAAATATTATGTGAACTGGACCCAGGCTTGACAAGGCTACTGATGAGCTGCATCAGGCATCTGGGCCCACAGTTTCTGGGATTATGCAGTACTCCTTGTCGGAGGGGGTCTTCTCAGCTGTACTGAAAGATTCACCAGTGAGGCCTCTTCTGAAAAAGCCATCTTTGGACCCAGACATCCTGGCGAATTATCGACTGGTATCTAACCTGCCCTTTTTGAGCAAGGTCATAGAGAAAGTAGTTGCATTGCAGCTCGAGGCACTACTCATAGCCTTTGAGATCTGTGAGTCTGTTCAGTCTGGCTTTAGGTTTAAAGGCTGGACCTCCCCGAGTTAGCTTTGACAACCCTGCAGGGTGAGCCTACACACCACAGATGCACTCAGCTGTTGTGGGGCAAGTTTAGACCAGTGACGATGGAAGAGGTAAGTGGGGTAATTTCTGAGCTGTGATCAATATTTTGTGAACTGAACCCAGGCCTGGCAAGACTACTGATGAGCTGTGTCAGGCATCTGGGTCCAGTGTTTTCTGGGATTGATCAGTGCTCCTTGTTGGAGGGAGTCTTCACAGCTGCACTGAAGGATGCATTGGTGAGGCCTTTTCTGAAAATCCATCTTTGGACTCTGACATCCTAGCGAATTATTAACCATTCTGTAACCTGCCCTTTTGGGCAAGGTTATAGAGAAAGTAGTTGCATTGCAGCTCGAGGCACAACTCATAGCCTTTGAGATCTATGAGTCTCTTCAGTCTGACTTTAGGTCTAAGCATAGCACTGAAACTGCAGTAGTCAGGATACATAATGACCTTCTCAGGACGAGGGATAGAGGAGAGCAGTCTATTCTCGCCCTCCTCAGTCTCTCCTCTGTTTTTGACACTGTAGACCTTGGGCTGTTGCTGGATTGGTTGAGGGAGTACATAGGACTCACTGGCAAAGTCATCTGCTGGTTTGAGTGCTCTGTCAGGGAGAGGACACAGAGGATTCTGTTGAAGAATTTCTTCTCACTCCTGGGCTTCAGCTTGGCTCATCTAGGCTTATGGCTGCCAAAAAGGTAAGAAATCTGGGAGTCATTCTGGATGAAGGACTGAGTCTTTAGGCTCTGGTGTCAGCAGTAGTCCAGAGGGGCTTTTACCATCTCAGGGGCATCAGTGGTATTAGATACCTTATCTTCCCGTGGAGAACTAGCAACTCTGGTACACGTATTTGTGACATCTTAGCTTGACTACTGCAGTGCTCTATACCTTGGGGTCAGTGGAGGCACTCTATGGCCCCTGCAGCTAGTGCATAATGCAGCGGCCAGGTTACTGACTGGCCTTTCCAGGATGTGTCATGTCTCCCCAGTGCTGAGGGAACTACACTGACTGCCAGTAAAGTGATGTATCTCCTTTAAAGTTGGTTTACTAATTTAAAAGGCCCTTCATGGGTTGGGGCCTGGCTACCTGTCGGATCTCTTGCATCCTCATTTGCTGCTGTTCTGTCTTTGCTCCACTGAAATGGGTACTTTGGTGGTGCTTAGGACCAGGTTAAAAACATTGGGTGACCGGGCCTTCAAGGTGGCTAGCCCTGTTCTTTGGAACTCTATCCCAATGGCCCTTAGAGAGCCCCCCATGGCTGAGGCCTTTAAGAGGGGTTTAAAGGTGCATCTATTTAGTCAAGCCTTTGGAGAGAAATGTATACTCTATATTGGTTACCATCCCAGCTCAGATTTTATTTGCTTTTAAACTGTCTGATTTTTTCGAATATGTTTGCATTTTAGTTATGTATTGTGTTATCTCACTCTGTTATAAGGGGCCCTGAGCCTCCAGAAAAGGACGCCATTAGAAATTAAATTATTACTCCTGTCAGTTCTTGGGACAAACACATACCACACAGTTGCAGTCTAAACCACAGATAGCTCCAATGAAAAATAATTTTCTGTGGGCTGCAGCCAACTCTTGTACATGTAGTTCATTTCTAGCTATTTAAACTTTGGAACATCTCAGTACCCTTGCTACTATAATTAACTACTGATAGTGCTTGGACTGAAGAATAATACAAAATTAACATTTATGTCATAAATTAGCCACATACAACCCAGAAAGGCGCTCCAAAGGCTATCTGCATATATCATAAAGCACAGTTCACACACTGCATCCCAAAGTGCTCTTTAAGCATGATGGCTTAGCTAAGATGCCGTATCTCATTTCTAGTGGGGTTCTGCTTCTACTTGGCTCAGATTGATGCCTCTCAGTATCAGTGGTACTTGGATTAAAAGTTGATAGCTGTGTAACTTTTGTGACCCCATAAAATGTCTATCAGTTTTTCAAACTATTTGAAGTGCCGTTTACCTGCGGTACTGTCAATCACATTCCACTGAAACAAGATGCCTGCAGTATCTTCCCCCATATTCAATCGTTGAAGTGAATGTGATTTTTATTTTACAATTTAATCAGGATAGCCCCACTTAGTATCAACATCTCATTTGCAGTGGAGTCCTACTTCTGCCCATTTCCACTGCTGAGGGGAGTGGAGCACCGAGTGGCTTGCTCATGGTCACAGAGTATGGTTTTGGCTTTGACTGGGTTTGATCTGTTGATCTCCCAGTTCCCAAGTCAGTGCTGTAACTTCTAGACCACACTGCCTCTACAAGTACCAATGCTCTGACCAGGAATGTGCTGGAACTCTCCCATGACACTAAAAGACATCTTTATGATTACTGCATCATTTGGTCATATCATTTACAAACAAATAAAGCCAGTTCTTGTGAGTCACAGTACACTGCAGCCTCTACCTCTGTGGATAGCATTCAGTATATTTGATAAATTATTCCTGCCAATGGATAAACTTATGCACTCCACATACGTCCTCAGAGCCCACAAAGTCAGGTGCCTGCAGAAGCCTAGGTGCTGCAGAATCTATAGGTTAGGACAGATTTCCTTTGCTTACTGACTCCCAAACATGTGGAACAACCTTACCCACAAAATTAGAGGTGCAGAGTCTGCCTGTAATGTAAAGAAACTGTTCATATCCCACCATGTCCACAGCTGCACCTGTCAGCTATACTAGCAGGGCAGTTTAATCTTTGCCTGTTTTTTTTTTATATACATTTTTGCCGCCCCGAGCCCTGGCAGGTGGCTGCAGCCCTCCAGATGGAGGGACTCTCTCTCCAGTCCCGCAGCTTCCCGTGCTAGGCAGCCACAGTGGTTCCAGAATCCGGGACCACTCCTGGGAGCCGCGGACCATCATTGAACCCGCCAGGCTCGATTTTCCTCCGTTTTGCCTGCCCCCCACCAACACAGAAACATCGACTCCAAGTTTCCCGACCTGTACTGCCCTCCTGCTACCACCAGAGGGCAGTCAGTGAGCAGAATGATTAGTCTCCCTCCCCCCGAGAGAGGAGAGCAGTCCTCTGGACGCTCAATCCTCTCTCCCCCTGCCAACCCCCAGTGGCCAGAGCTCGTTCCTGAACCTGGATCGCCGGCATGGCGCAAGGTGTGGCGTCCAGGGCCTTAACTCTGAGTGCCACCGGGCAGCTCTTTAACTGTTTTTTTATGTTTGCTTGCAAAGCATGCAAACATATTGGTAAAGTTCCGAACTATGAGAGGGATTTTGGAGGCGTGCCCCTCCTCCACCTATCACAGCATCAGAATACTGAATCTCCTGCCTAATTCTGTCCATCCTTTCTCTTGCTCCTCCTTTTGTCTTTGAAGTCCTTGTTCAATCACAAGGCTGGAAAATACAAGCTACTAGAGTTTCTTGTGTAACTCCTAATTCCTGCTTGAAACTTCAAATCCTCCTTATGGAACTACCTAAAAACCACATCCACCTGCCTGTGTTAAGCTCCCACCTGCCCCCCTCAGCATGTAGTCTCTCCCATCGTACATCTCTGTTGCTGACTACCCTCCCCAGGCACTTACCGCTCCAGGTGGCGAGGCATTTATCGTTTGACACCTGCCTTGTTGTTCTTGCCTTAAATTCCTAAATTGTTATTTGTTGTTACCTCTGTATCACCCTACGGCGGAGCTCTTTGCTCCTGTATGTAAACCCTATTGTATTACCAACTGTTGGGAGCATGTGGCTCCTGGATGTAAACTCTATTGTATTACCAACTGTTGCAGCATGTGGCTCCTGGATGTAAACTCTATTGTATTACCAACTGTTGGGAGCATGTGGCTCCTGGATGTAAACCCTATTGTATTACCAACTGTTGCAGCATGTGGCTCCTGGATGTAAACTCTATTGTATTACCAACTGTTGCAGCATGTGGCTCCTGGATGTAAACTCTATTGTATTACCAACTGTTGCAGCATGTGGCTCCTGTATGTAAACTCCATTGTATTACCAACTGTTGCAGCATGTGGCTCCTGGATGTAAACTCTATTGTATTACCAACTGTTGGGAGCATGTGGCTCCTGGATGTAAACTCTATTGTATTACCAACTGTTGCAGCATGTGGCTCTTGGATGTAAACTCTATTGTATTACCAACTGTTGGAGCATGTGGTTCCTGTATGTAACCAAACTATTGGAGCATGTGGCTCCTGCATGTAATTGTTGTCTTATGGATACCCTGTAACTCTCCCGGGTCGCTCCTGAAAGTAGGCACGTTGCTGTCTAGTGTGCTTACCTGGTTAACAAAAGCAAATAAATAAATAGTCTGCCTATTTTTCCTGCCTACTGTAAAAGCTGCAAACCCTACTTGATCTCTGGCTTTACCTCCTCGTTCCTATTGCTAGGGTTCCCCTATGCTTGTCCTATGCATTCTTGAATGCCCCCACTGTGTTTGCCCCCACCAACTCTGCTGGGAGTCTATTTCATGCATTCACTACCCTTTCTGTGAAGAAATACGTTCTCACGCTACCCCTTAGTCTATCCCCTTCCAACCTTATGTCATGTCCCCTCATTCCTAGACATCTCCTATTATGAAAGATGCTACCCTCCAGTACCCTATTTATGCCTTTTAGATATTTGTAGGTTTCTATCATATCTCTCCTGTCCTCCAGGATATACATATTGAGGTCTCCCAGTTTCTCCTCATATGACTTTTGGTGCAGGCCCGGCACCATCTTTGTTGCCCTTCTTTGAACTGCCTCCACCTTGTCTACATTCTTACAGAGATGCGGCCTCCAGAACTGGACACTGTATTCCAAGTGAGGCCTCACCAATGATCTGTACAGTGGCATCACCACCTCCTTCCTTCTGCTGGTGATACCTCTCCCTATGCACCCCAGCATCCCACTGGCTCTCCCCACAGCCTTGGCATGTTGTTTGGACACCTTTAGGTCATCAGATATGATTACCCCCAAATCCCTTTCCTGTTTGGTGACCATCAGTTTCTCCCCACCATCATGTAATCCTCCCCTGGGTTCTTGCACCCCCAATGCATGATTTTGCACTTTTTCACATTAAATCTCAGTTGCCACACTCTGAGCCACTTCTCCAGTTTATCTAAGTCCCTCCTCATTTTTTCAACCCCTTCCGGAGTAGCCACCCTGTTGCAGATCTTAGTGTCATCTGCGAAGAGGCACACCTTCCCCTCCAGCCCCTCTGCAGTGTCACTTATGAAGATATTAAACAGGACTGGGCCCAGGACTGATCCCTGTGGCACCCTGCTGGTCACCATCCTTTCCTCATATTGAGCACCATTTACCACGACCCTCTGTCTTCTGTCACTCAACTAGTTCCTCACCCAGTTTACCACCTTATGACCCACTCCCAGGCTGCCTAGCTTGTTTACAAATCTTCTATGTGGAACGGTATCAAAGACCTTACTGAAATCCAGGTAGGCCACATCCATCACATTCTCCTGATCCACGACCTTAGTCACGCAGTCAAAGAAATCAATTAGATTTGTTTGACATGACCTTCCTGCTGTGAATCCATGCTGTCTTGGATCCCATACTCCACTGGATTCAAGGTGTTCCACAATCCTTTGTTTAAATAGTGATTCCATAATCTTCCCCACTGTTGAGGTGAGGCTGACTGGTCTGTAATTTCCAGCCTCTTCTCTACTGCCACTTTTGTGAAGAGGGACTACATCTGCCCTCCTCCAGTCCTCCGGAACCACTCTCATATCGAGTGACTCATTAAACAGGGCTGCCAGTGGTACCACCAGCACCTCCTGTAGTTCCCTTAATATTCTAGGATGTATCCCATCTGGGCCCATTGCATTGTCTACTTTCAGTTTTGTGAGTTCTTTTAGGACTGTCTCTTCCGTAAATGGACAGGTGTCCATCTCTCTCCCATATTTGTTTATGTTGCCTAACTGTGGTCCCTCATTTTCTTCTTCTGTGAATACAAAACAAAAATATTTGTTCAGTATTGATGCTTTTTCCAGGTTCCCTTCCACACACTCTCCTTCTTCCCCTTTAAGCCTTACTATCCCACCCCTGTTTTTTCTCCTTTCACTAATGTACCTATAAAAAATGTTGTCTCCTCTTTTACCGCCTGTGCTGTGTTTTCCTCTGTGCCTTTGCGCTCCTGACTGCTTTCCCTGCCTCCTTCTGTTTATCCAGATACACTGCCCTGTCCTCCGCCCACTGTGTTCTTTGTATTTACTGAAAGCCACCTTTTCGCCCTTACCTTCCCGGCCACTGCCTTTGAGAACCATAGTGGTGTTCTCTTTCTCTTGCCCTTGTTTACTTGCCTAATGCAAAGGTTTGTCACCTCCACTATAGCGCCTTTCGGATGGGCCTTCTGCTCCTCCACTCCTCCCCCCTTTTGTCCCTCCCTGCCAGGGCAGGCTTGAGACATATCCCCATCTTAGTAAAGACCGCCCTCCTGAAATCCAGGACCCTTGAATTTGTGTGGCTTGACTCTGCCACTGTACTCATGCTGAACCACACTGTACGATGATCACTGGATCCCACGTGTTCACCCACCCTGACTTCCTCAGCTCTGTCCCCATTGGTGAGTGCCAGGTCCAAAACTGCACCCTCCTTGGTGGGCTGTAGCACTAGCTGCCTGAGGCCTGCTCCTTGCACAAAGTAGAGAATGTCCCTGCTCCTGGCTGAGGCAGCAGCTGAGATGCTCCAATCCACATCTGGCAGCTTGAAATCACTACCATTAGCACCTCTCCTTTAGCCGCCATTGTGTGGCTGGATTCCACTAGAACCCTGTCCGCCTCCTCCCCCTGTGCTGGAGGTCTGTATATCATGCCCATGTGAACAGCAGTTCTGTTGCCTGTCTCAAGGGTGACCCAAAGTACCTCTACTCCCCTCTGCATTCCCTATACCTCAGTCGCCCTAATACACTCCCTGATGTAAAGAGCCACCCCCTTCCTTTTTACCCCCCATCTCTTCTAAACAGAGTATAACCTGGTACTGCTAAATCCCAGTCATGGTTTCCAGTATACCACGTCTTAGTAGTAGCTACAATGTCCAGATCAGCCTCTGTTATCAAGGCCACAGTGTCTGGGATTTTATTCCCTAGGCTGTGGGCATTGGTATACATGCCCTTCCATGTTCTGTCATTTGTCCACTTATCATCCCCCCTGCTGTCTTTTTGCCTCCTGTGTTTATCCTTCCTCCTGTCATCTGCTGTTCCCCCTTCTATAGATTTTGTTTCCTCTGGCGATACCATAACTTTATGGTCCTCCATGTTGACTTCACTATCCTGTGGGGGTGGGCAGTTTGGTTCCCCCTGCATCCTTCTGCCACCCCCTGTCGCATGCTTTTGGTTCCACCGCTCTGCTTTTACACTGGGGCACAGTGACAGGGTAATGAACCGGAGAGCTTCTTGGGGAACAGCCACAAAGAGAACATTCCACATACCAGTTTAAATTGAATGAAAACTGCTTTACTTTCGGTAACATACAAAAAACAAAAGAGCTTTAGTTTCCTGCAGTTCAGTCTTGGGTTGTCTCCCCATAACAGAAAATGAAACCTCCTTTTCTCCCTTGTTCACCCTCCCCTTTATTGGGGTCAGGTGTTACTTATTAACCCTCCCTGTGAAAGACAGCCAACAAGTAGACAATGCAATGTAGTGCAATGATCTCTTAAAGGGACAGCTTTAAAACAAGAGGGGTTTGGTACAAATCCCCACCACAGCCCCTGGCAACACCTGTGTTGCCTGCGCTGCAGGATTGTGAAAGAGTTAAAGGAACATGACAGAAATACACTCCATCTCAAGCACTGTCAACGTTTGGTATTTATCTTTGGTGCCATAGGACCAGTGTACCTGTCAAAGACTACATGCTTGCTGACAGTATCTAGGCTGCCCATTTTCAGAGCCTGGGTAAACTATATGCTGGATGTTATACAGTGAGAGCAAATACATATTTGAACAAAACTGGTCACCTGTACACACATCGATCCAGGAGGGGACAGAGAATTTGAGCACTGTATAATGGGTTTAAATGTACTAATGCAACTGAGTCATTACCCCCCACCCTCACCTTCGTAACCAGGAATAATATGCTGTAGCTCATAAGACACTGTAATTTATATATATATATATATATATATATATATATATATACATATACACATTAAGGTAACACTTTATAGTGATTTGAACTGTATTGTTGAGTGACATGACATATATGTATGCTTTTTTCCTTTTTTCTGCTTATAATTTGTCTTTGTGTTCCTAATAAAAAGTTTAAAAACACACAGTAGTTAACATCAATAAGATTATATGCGTATTTCAACATCATTTCATCAGAGAAATTAAAATAATAGGCAGTGTTGAAAGTGTCTGTATGCACCAAGTCCCACTGTCACAGCATACATTCTGAATGCATACGTAACTGCTGCGCCATCTATGCTCAACAAGCAGACAGCAAATGGTAGCTAGTGAACATGGTTGGCATTGGCTAGTGCTTGTTTTTGTTTCTTTTGTTGTTAAACATAGATGCACACTGTTCTATTCTAGCCTGTATAACCATGTAACATTTAATAAGGCACAAATGACACTCCGGACAGTGCTGTCTGTAATAGGTTTCGTTTCCTTTTTCCATTACTGTATGATCTATATTATTGTTTGTAAACATGTCTGTACTGAGTTGTTTCCCTGTCCTGTGTTTTTGGTTTTGCCACCAGGATACACCTGGAAACAAGTTGTTTTTCGGCTCTGTGTGCCTTCCTGATTAAAAAAATGATTAAATAAATAAATACGTAGTGGGGCTGAAATCTAATGCAAGTAATTGGAACTAATTAAACTATATGATTATGAGGGAAGTGTCTCCCCGTCACTGCTTACAAAAGACCACATAAATTCATTTCAGTTTCTGTTGAATATAGTATACATTTCTGTTTTAACTGGTGGGGAAGGGGCTTCCTGCTGCTGCAGAAGGGTTGAGTAAACTGAACATGTTTAGCTGCTCACTGTTGATAACATCTGTTTCCTTTAGGCCACAGTTAATCAGCAAGGCGAGACGTACATCATCACTGTGCAGAGCACAAGTGTCGCTCCTTTTGTTTGGCTGGATGTTGGCAACATTGCCGGGCGGTTTGATGACAACGGATTCCTCATGCTGCAGAAAACAAAGGTGGTGATGTTTTACCCTTGGGAGCCCACCAGCACAGCAGAGCTGACGAAATCCTTGAGTGTTCATTCTTTGCTGGACATTTACTAAAGAAATCCACCTGGGTAGGCAGTTGTATCCCATTGAAGACGAGAGTGCCTAAAAAGACTTCATGAGAAAAAATTTGCTGGGCCCTATAGAGTTATAATACTAAAAGACAAATCAGAAAAAAATCACTGTATATCATATAGTGCCAAAATGGATGTCATCGACGCTTAATGCCTTTTGTTTATTAAATTTTGCACTGAGGACACTTTCATTGGGTTTGAGTAAGAACTGGGGGTCTGTGCTTTCTTGAATGTTGGAGTGTGCTTGAATTGCATGGGGGTGAAGGTCAGGGAGTGACTTTTAACACATCCTCATTGCACCTGACTCAAAGCAGGTCTTGATGTTTATCTCAGAGGCAAGAGGAGTGGGTGGGGAGATGGATGCATCCAGGGGGAACAAATTGAAATATAAAGAATTTAAAAAAAAAAACTCTCGCTAATGTTGGAATTAACAATAGGTGCAATTTCCTCAGCTGTTTTTTTTTTTTATGGACTACTGACTTGTGCATCAGCTTGAGCCAAGCCTTAAGTAATGAGAGACTGGCAGCGTGTTTCATGCCAAACAGTCTTGACAGAAATTTATACTGAATGTGGCTATGACTCATAGTTAGCATCAGTATAAAACTTGAAGTGCTTGATTAACGATCCAGTGATAACCATCTTTCATATTTAAACTAGTAATGTAAGTTCAGAAGGGACTCTAGGTCCATTATGTCCAACCTTCCCCTTGCTTCATAAGCAGGGATGAGTAAGTATGCTGTACAAATGTACCAATTTACAGGAATTCCCACCCACTCTACTAGCCAGAGTACCTGGAGATTTTCTTGATAAACAGGAATTTGTTCAGGCTTACCCTAAGATGCTGCACTGTCTCTGTTAGTAGTCTGGTCCTTAGGTTAAAGTCAATTAACAGAAACAAAGAGCTACACCAATACACTGTAATTGTAGTGTGTTTCTTTTATACCAGTAGTCAAGTCCATCATCTGGTTGACCGATGTTTCACCTAAAATGGCTTCATCAGCGAATCATGGAACCAAAACATTTTTTTATTGCTGGTTTATTAAATTAATATTGTTTCTCAGGATCTGTTCGCTTCAGGGCAGTCTCATTCTGAAATGCCTCTGAGTTTATTGTGCAGATTCCCATAGAACTCCTCACAGGGAATGTCAATCTTGGCATTTCCCTACTGTTTGGTTCAGCCAGTCCCTGATGAAGCCATTGCAGGTGTGATGTCAGGCAACCAGGTGGTGGACTTGGCTAGTGGAATAAAAGAAAATACACTGCAATAACACTGCCTTGGTGTGGCTGTTTGTTTCTGCTCATAGACTTGAACTTTTGCCTAGAGCAGCCCCACTTGACCTTTTTGTGGATACAACCCACTGGTGGAGTTTGTTCCACAGGTTCACCATCATCTTGGGAAATATGGGCCTCTTAACATTAGCCCTGAATTTAGCACCCCTGAGCTTTAGGGTTTGTCCCAGTGTCCTGCAGCAGGATTCCCTTTCAGGCATCTTCGACTGTTTAGTCTGATCAGTACCCTCCAGTATGTAAAACACGACCTGATGTCCCTTCTAAGCCTCCTTTTCTCCAGGATGAATATGTCAATGGTTGCCAACCTCTCATCATAGCTTTTGTCCACCATGCCACATTTCTTTTTGGAGGCCCTGTATTGCACCATCTTGGCTGCCTCAGTGTTCTTTTTGCATAGAGGAGGCCAAAACTACATGCAGTACTCTAGGCGTATCTGTGGTATTTCATTCAGGTATTAAGCGATCCTGCATTGTTTTCAAGATCATATTTAGTCTTTCCCTCCTCAGTGCTGTGGAGTTGATTGAATGCCTGACTGAAGTAAACATCAACTCCCAGTGTAATCCATGAGGTGACATCATATGCCCACAGTGGCATATTCTGACCAGATAGATTATTTTTATATCTCACACTTACAGGTAAACTGCACTGTAATATCAGAGAATGATGATGTAAATGTACAGTATCTATTTGGAAATACTTTGTATGATATTTGACTGCTGTGACGTTTTAAAATTAAAATTAAAATACCTAATTCATGTTTAAGTGTGAAAGTGTATATTGTGCATTCAAAAAAAAAGCTAAAATAAACCACAGAATACATGCAGGATAGCCTGAACACTGAATACTGGTTAGATGTGTTGCGAGCTGCCTGGCTGCTAGTGCTTATTTGTAGATATAATTCTGTTGTGTGTATGTATGTATATATATATATTTTTTATGTAATTCTATGTATGTGTACAGTACATGTCACAAAATTCCAGTGTTAATTCAAAAGGGGACCCAGAGAAAAGACTGGAATTAAAAAAAACAAGGTTTTGACCTTCCTTTAACCTGCAGACCCACTTGCTTGCCAAGAATCTGACATGTTATTGTCAAAGGCTTTGGGGATAACTGATCAAAGGGGTATTTCCAATAGTTAACTGACCAAAGGAAAACAGGTGAATAAAGTGTTCAGGAGATAGCCCTTTTAACTTCAAAAGCAGGATGCTGTGTTTCAAGATATTCCCTTTGATAAGATGAAAGGGGAAAAAACTGGAAACATCCTTCTAACAGTCCTGTGTGAGATTGTAATTTTAGGTGTCATAAATGTAGGCTGGGTGATATCACTAGGTAGCAGAATATTGTGTTGGGGAAGCGCAAGAGTGACACCCGGTGGCCTAAAATGGAAAGGCCAGCCTCTATCCACAGACAGGTATACATAGCTACAGATCAGTGCATTTGAACACACATTTTCATCTGGACACTCTGCTTGACACACACCAGAAGCCAAACTGCTGAGACCCAGCCTGTCTGCCAAGGACTAAAGGAACTGAAAACCTTCATCTACTTTTTCTGGACTTCAATTCACTGCAAATATAAGGTAGACTTTTTAGCTAACGGTTTTAGTGCATTTAACTGTATATTTTTCCATTTTTGTGTATGTGTACTGTAACCCAAATTATTGTATGTTCTTTTTAGCTGTAACTGTATTAAAGAATTTTAGTGAAAACATTTGTTTTCCTAATGAATATCTGCCTGAGTGAGATTTCTATATATGTGTGTGAAGTGTAGAACAGTATTAATAATCTGTGACAACTGTTAATTGCTTAGGAGTGTCACCATAAGCAACCAAATTGAGAAAAGGTCTGTAAGGGATCTGGAAGGATAGGGAGAATACCAGAGTCTTTAGAGATTTTGAGCCAGGTTGTTGCATATCCTGTAGGGAGAAGGCCAGATCAGAGGTTATGCTACTACCACAGAAGAGAGTGTGACACCTGGGTCTTCCTCCTTTGTGTAATAGCCAAGGAAGGGTTCATATTTGGTCACAAGACTCAAGACTGGTATTGTGGCCTTATCCAGAGTTAAAGGGATGCCCTGGGTCCTCATGGCAGAGGTGCAGTCGTGACCTCAGCGAGCATTCCAAAAGCATGAGGAGGGTATCCCTGTTTCCCCGCCCCATCATGTATTGCACTTAAGGGTGGGCACTGTGAGCTCAGTGTGTCTGACCACCAGGAGTGGGTTGTGACAGATCTGGTGTGCAGCGGTGGGATCCGAGAGATTTGGTTGCATAGTGTTAAGATTTAAGAAATATTGGTGGCACAGGCATAACAGTTGGATTCGAGCCCAGTGTATCAGACTGATAAACTGTAAACAGTCCACACACAATCAAGGCAGAGATTTAATATATATATATATATATATATAATTTGGTTACAGTATAAAGTTTCCTACTTGTTTTTGTTTTTTTCTCAGGTGTAAGCTAGTGTAGCAGTAGATCTTACTTTGAGAGGGCTCTTGCAGTAGGTAATTACAAATAGGACTGAAGCCGGCAGGCGTCAGGACCCCTCAGAAAAATTTCTAGCTAGCAGTCTCTGGTGGGGGACCGTCCCCACGTCAGGTGACCGACGTCAGGCGATGTCAGTATAAAGGGGCGGTCCCCCACGCCCGCCTTCCAGTTCTTTCCCACCATTAGCTCATGCAGCACCTCGTGGTTAAGTTCACTGCTTTGCAGTCAATCGTCAGTAGTTTTACCACCTATTTTTATCTTTTCTTTAGCATTTCGTCAGTCTTTACCTCAGCTGCTGTGTATGTCGTCCCCGACTCCCTCCGAGCACAAAAATAAGTGCGATTCTTGCGGCGCCCAGTTCTTGCATAAGGACAGACATTCCCAGTGCCTCTTTTGACTAGGCCCCGATCATCCCGTCTAGAAGTGCCAGCAGTTTAACGTGGCCACCCGTAAGTGGAGGCAGCAGTCCCTGGAGGCCCACGTTCTTAAACAAAAAATTTTCTCTATGGCAAAGGAACTGAAAAAACTTCAGTGGGCTTCAACTTCTCGGAGAATACCCAAGAAGCAATGGGCCAGGACTCCTCCTTCAGTCGCCCACGGCCTCCAGCTGGGGTTAAGGTACTGCAGGTAATACCTCCCCAGGAGGCAGCTCTGTGGCAGCTGTCTTGAAGGCTTCCAAGACGCAAGGCCAACCCTACCATAGGGCTCAAGGCCGAGACCCTCGGGAGCCTCTGGGTCTAAGGAGACAGCTGCTCCTGGTAAGGTCATCACCGTGTGGCATTCTGGTTCGAACGGCCCCGATAAGTCGGACGTCGGCTCCTCTGACGCCTGCCCGGGTAAGGCCGCTAAGATGCCCAACCCTCTGGGACAGCGTACGGCCTCCAAAGTTCCCGCCAAGGCTGCCCCCCCTTCGCGACCTTTGTCAGGCGCTGGGTCCAATAAGTCGGACGCCTGCTCCTCCATCGTCCACCCGGATCCTGTCAATAAGATGGATGTAGGCTCCTCCAATGTCCACTCGGCACTAGAGCCGATGCCGGACCCTTCGGGCCTGTCTGTCATCCCGAGCTCGCTGCAACACTCGTTGCACTCCGAGGCACCAGTGTCTCCTCTGCTGGATCCCGGGGATGGTGACCCTAATCCCTGGACGACACGGAGGACGTGGGTACGCTGCCGTCGGGTCCCCCTCCCGCTGGGCCGGATGACCTGATGCCGGATCCTCAGACGCCGGCGGCAACACTGGCTTACCTGACGCCCGACAATGTCCCATTTCCGGACGCCACCCCTACGCCGGGCCTGCCACCCGCAGGGCCTCCCGTCCCAGGCCCGCCCGCTGGACCGTTTCCGGGGCCTTCTGCTCCTGCAGATCCCCCAGTGCCTGGGTATCTGACCCCGTCCTATCCGACGCCGGCATACCGAGGCCTGCAGTATCTGGCACCCCAGTACCTGACGCCGGCTTACCCGACGCTGCAGTACACGGTGCCCCAGTACCCGACACCGGGCTTCCAGCTGTCAGGGTACAGATACGCACCTTACGGATACCCTTAGTATCTGTATCCCCCTTCTCCTCCTCCACCGCCCCCCCCAGCCACCGGTGGACTTGAAGGAGACTCTGGCTTCCTGGTGGGCTGAGGCCAAGGCTCAGCTCACCAGGGAGGTAGAGAGCCATCTTCCGATGCCAGTCCCGGTTCCGGAGCCCCTACGTCAGAGACGAGAGACCCCCTCCTCACCCCCAGGTACCAGAGGCAAGCACTCCGGTTCCAGGGCAGGGCAGGACACGCTTCCCCGAGGGTTTACTAAGGGGTCTGTTCCTCCCCCACGTCGGAAGGAGGAGTCTTCTTCCTCTTCATCTTCCTAAGAGACCTCAGACGACTTCGATGGTCATTCCAACCCAGACAATGAGCCACGCACTCCAGACAAGCCCAGGCCAAGGACCCCTCCGAAGTCTCCTCCAGAGGATCCTTCCTTTACGGAGTTGCTGTGCAAAATCCAGGCAGTTCATCAGTGGTATTTCTTGGAGCCGGATCCACAGCGTAATAAACTCGCTTGCACCTGGATCTGCCCGAGACCGCTCCTACCCTGGTGCCACCCTGGATTGAGCCTTATGCCGACCTTGTTTCCACCATTTGGAAGCAACCGTCGGCATTAGCCCTCCTTTCTAGGAAATCGGACAGGCTTTATCAGGCTCTGGAGGGTGTTGACTCTTTAAATTCACACCCTCAAGCCGATTCGGTCGTGATTAGTGCCGCTCACGGCTGGACGGCTAACCACAAACATTTGAGCTCGTCACCACCCAACAAGGAATCCCGCCTTCTGGGCCAGTACGGAAAGAAAGTCTACGCTTCTTCCACTCTGGGTACTAGGGCCCTGAATTATGTCGGTCATATTGGGGATTACCAGAAGGCGATCCTTAGCGAAGTGAAGGCAAAATTTGACTCCCTTCCTTCCTGAGTCTCAGATGAAGCAGGAAGTGGCAGATCTAGTCTGGTCTGCACGTTCGGCCAGTCGGCACATGCTTCATGCCATGTATGATGCAGTGGACGCTGCTGGTCGGAGCTCGGCTTTCACCGTTGGTTTGTGGCATCATGCCTGGCTCTGAGTGTCAGGTTTGGTCCTGGAGGTGCAGTCTGCTATCCAGAACACGCCCTTCAGGGGTTCAGTGCTGTTCGGTAGCGATGTCAAGGACATCATCACCGATCTGCAGTAGAAGGGTACTGCACTTAAGTCAGTTGACTCCTTGTACAGACCCCCTCAGGCTCAGTGTCGTCCCTTTCGCAGACGTTCTCGGCAAAAGGCAAAACCTCAGGGAAAGCGGACCAACAAACTTTGGGCTTCTCCAGCTGCCAAGCTCCCCCCACCCAAAAAAGCAGCAGGGGCTTCAGCCACGACACTGCCCCACACCTCCTGACTCCTTTCCGCTCCACAGCCTCTGGACCTTCCAGAAGAACCGATAGGAGGGAGATTCTCCCTCCATCTACCGGGTTGGGAGAGGATCACTACCAACACTTGGGTACTCCAACTGATTGCAGAAGGACACTCAATAGAGTTTCTTCAGAAACCTCCTTGAACCCCCCCCAGATCATCTTACTCCCCAGAACATCTTCTTCTGGTCCAGGAGGAACTTTCCTCTCTTCTTCTGAAGGAGGCAATAGAGACCGTTCCTCTCTATCTTCGGGGAACGGGTTACTACTCCCATTTCTTCCTGGTCCCGAAAAAGTCAGGAGAGGCGAGGCTGATTCTCGACCTCAGCTCCCTGAATGTGTTCGTGGAGTACAAAAGGTTCTGGATGCTCTCCCTGCAGAGTCTCCTGATCCTTCTTCGGCCGGGACAGTGGCTGTGCGCTCTGGACATGCAGGATGCTTACCTGCATATCCCTATTCACCCTTCCCACTGCAAATACCTGCATTTTGCATTCCAGGGGGACCACTACCAGTTCAAGGCCCTCCCATTTGGTCTTTCCTCGGTGCCCCGAGTATTCACCAAATGCCTTTCGGTGGTAGTGGCCTCCCTGCATACCCAGGGGGTGCAGGTTTTCCCGTACCTGGATGATTGGCTCCTGGCGGCCTCGTCCAGGGAGGAACTCCTGCACTTCCTTTCCCTTACCCTGCAGGTTTTTGCCTGCCTGGGTGTTACCGTCAACCAGGCCAAGTCCCACCTGATCCTGTCCCAGAGGCTCCAGTTTATCGGGGTGATCCTGGACACAGCCTCCGGCATGGCATTCATGCCACTGGACAGGGCGGCCTCACTTCAGGCTCAGGTCAGCCTGTTGTCCAGCTGCAGGTGGGTCAGTGCTAGGTCGGTCCTTCGCCTCCTCAGGCTCATGGCGGCTGCTATTCCTACAGTCCCTCGCTCTCGGCTCCACATGAGGATCTCTCAGTGGACGCTTCGGTCTCAGTGGGATCAGCTGATGGATGACCTAGATCAATTAGTTCTGGTCTCCTATGGCTCGGGACTTGCAATGGTGGATGGTTCAAGAGAACCTTTGCCAGGGAGTTAGCTTCTGTCTTTCTTCCCCCTCCCAGATACTGACTACAGACACCTCGGGCGAGTGTTGGGGAGCCCATCTTGGGCCTCACAGGACCCAGGGCTCCTGGTCCAAGCTCAAAAAATCTCTCCACATCAATGTGCTCAAGCTTGGGGCCGTGCTTTATGCTCTTCAGGTTCTACATCTTTATCTGCTTTCCAGTCATCTGGCTGTCCAGACGGACAACATGTGTGTAGTCTGGTACATCAACAAACAGGGAGGAACTTGTTCCTAACCTCTCTGCAGGGAGGCAATGCGGGTTTGGGATTGGAGCAGCACAACCTTCACCTCACGGCCATTCATGTCCCGGGGGTCGAGAACACACTGGCAGACCACCTCAGTCGGTCATCTGCTCATGCTCACAAGTGGGAACTAGATCAGGGGGTAGCAGACAGTATCCTCCTGCATTGGGGAGCATCACAGGTAGACCTGTTCGCGTCTCCTCACAACACAAAACTTTCTGACTTATGCTCGCTCGCTCCAGGGCACGGCATTTTTTGGGGAGATGCTCTGTCTCTAGACTGGAAGGGCAGATTCGTCTGTGCCTTCCCCCCCGATCCCCTTGATTCCAAGGGTCTTACAGAAACTCAGCTCAGAAAGAGCATGCATGATCCTGATCGCTCCTTTCTGGCCCAGGCAAGTTTGGTTCTCTCTTCTGCAACAGTTTTCAGAGGAACCTCCACTTCCTCTTCCTCTGTCGCATCTTTTGCTGACCCAGGATCAGGGGACCCTGGTCCATCCAGGCCTCAAGTCCCTTCAGTTGCACATGTGGCTCCTGCAGATGTAGTTCAGGCCCGGTTCAGGGTTTCCCCACTGGTGGCTAAGATTCTGGTGGAGGCCAGGAAGCCCTCCACTAGATCTACCTACGCCATGAAATGGAAACGGTTCGCTATTTGGGCCGCTTCCAAAGATTTCAAGCCTTTCTCATGCTCTGTTGGGTGGCTCTTGGATTACTTGTGACACATCTTTGATCTGGGTCTCAGTCATTCCTCTCTGAAGGTCCACATGGCGGCCATCTCGGCTTACCATGTTCCTTTTGGGGACAGGACTTTTGCGCAGCTGGAAGTCTCCAACACTTTCTTTAGAGGGGTCCTTCACTTGAGACCCCCAATCCGGGTTCCTGACCCTCCTTGGGATTTGAATTTTATCCTTGAGAAGCTTACTCTGCCCCCTTTCAAGCTGGCAGCCTCAGCAGACCAAAAGTTCCTTTCTTGGAAGACTCTCTTCCTAGTGGCCTTTACTTCTGCTCGAAGCATTTCCGAGCTCCAGGCCCCTGATGTGCAAAATCCCGTATTTGATTTTTCACAAGGAACGTATGGCTCTGCATACCAACCCTAAGTTTCTCCCCAAGGTGGTAGCAGAATCTACGTTGAATCAATCCATAGAGCTGCCTGCCTTCTTTACGCAGCACTCCAATCAAGGGGAGTACCTCTTGCATACTTTGGATGTTCACCGAATTCTTAGATACTACACCACCAGGATGAAGGATCTCAGAAAGACTGATCAACTATTTGTCTCTTTTGCTCATAAAAGAGAAGGCAATGCTGTTTCTAAGCAATGCCTATCTAAATGGTTGGCTCATTGTATCACTTTCTGTTACGACAAGTATAACAAAACCTTGCCAGATCAAGTCAGAGGCCACTCCACCAGAGGGGTTGCTGCCTCTGCTGCTTGTTTCAAGAATGTGTCAGCGGCAGACATCTGTGCAGCCACTACTTGGACTTCTGTCCATACCTTTACGAAACACTACAGTTTGGACATTGCCTCTCGTTGTAGAGCGGGCTTCGGGTTGGCTGTTCTGCAAGGTCTTCTTTCCTAAGACCTTTACAGCCAGAGGGTCTACTTTTGGGTAGTTTTCCTCCTCCCGTTTGCTTCTGCCTGTTTCAGACTGCTTGGAACTCAGTCCTGTTTGTAATTACCTACTGCAAGAGCCCTCTCAAAGTAAGATAGTACAGTTATGTAAGAACTTACCATAACAGTAGATCTTCGAGAGAGGCTCTTGCAGTAGGTAATACCTTCCCGCCCTCCATCCCCCTAAGCTTTTTCAGCTCCTTTTCCAGTGATGGAAACATCCGCTTCTCTCTCGTCTTGCCTTTTTTGGCCTTTTGCAGGAAAGAACTGGAAGGTGGGCGTGGGGGACCGCCCCTTTATACTGACGTCGCCTGATGTCAGTCACCTGACGTGGAGACGATCCCCCCACCAGAGGCTGCTAGCTAGAAACTTTTCCATGGGCTCCTGACGCCTGCTGGCTTCAGTCCTATTTGTAATTATCTACTGCAAGAGCCTCTCTCGAAGATCTACTGTTACGGTAAGTTCTTACGTAACTGTACTTTAGGGAAGAAGATAGCTTCCATCTGTAGTGAATACACTGCAGACTATCTAAAGCAGTTGTGTCAGGAAAGAGGGGTCCAGTGCAAGAGGTGAACCAAAAAGCACCTCGTGGAGGCTCTTGTGGCAGCCAATGAGCAAGCAACTGCCCAGGACCTTGAGTCACAGCCGGTGACTAAAAGGAACCAGACCTTGGGCATGGGGGCACCAAGGGATGTCGCAGTGTCCATTCCCAGGGAGGAGGACAGCAAGACCAGAGGGAACCCAGTGCCACAGCTCCAGAGATCAGGCTGCAGCTAGAGTTGAGGAAACTGGAGCTGGGATTCAAGCAGAGAAAGTTCAAGATGGAGTTGCAGGAAAAGCAGCGGCAGCGAGAGCTGAGGAAAGAGAAAGACAGCTTCAGAGAGAGGCTGAGAAAAGAGAAAAACAGTGGCAGAGAGAGTTTGAACTGGAAAAGCTATGACTCCAATGACCAACGCCAGAGGAAGTAAGTGGCAGAGGTGAACCTGAATCTCCAGGGTTGGGGTATAAATTAATTCCAAATTAGTAGCTGAATTTAAAGAGGGGGAGGATATGGATACATTTTTGAATTCATTTGAAAAGGCCTGTATTCAGGCTAAAATACCCAGGGAGTTCTGGAGCTTTCAGCTATCCCCGCTACTTACTGGAAAAGGGCGTGAAGCACTAGGCCAAATGGACAATCAGGACAGTAGTAATTATGAGAAACGTAAAGCTGCATTGCTTAAAAAGTATGAATTAATGCCTGAAGCGTACAGGGTTAAGTTCCGGAGAAGCCATGATATGAGCTATGAGGAACTCACCACAAAGCAATGTCAGTTTTTGAAATGTTGGTGGGAGGGAGGGAAGCAAACTCTGTAGAGAAAATTGAGGTTGTACTTCTGGAGCAATTCTTTTGGGCTTGCCCAGCAGAGCTAAAAACCTGGCTAGAGGACCGAGACCCTAAAACAGCACAGCAAGCTGCTGAGCTCTCAGACTGCTATGCCAGGAACAGGTCTGCTCTGAAAGGGAGTGGGGTGGGCATGGCAGTGCAGAAGAGGAAAAGCGCACTTTCAGGGCAGCTAAAATGCTCACTGCCTCCACAGAGAGGAGGAAGCCCAAGGTTACAAAAAAAAGGATTTATCAGATGAAAGAAATGATGATTGCTGGTTTTACAAACAGCCAGGGCCTCTTGCTAGACAGTGTCCTAAAAAGGCACAGGTGGGCAAAGTGATGCTCAAACAGGGTTGGGTGTTCCGTGTATCCCTGAAAGCATGCCTACAAACATGGGGGAGCACGTATACCCGGTTACTGTAAATGGGGTGCAGACCCATGGGTTAAGGGACACGGGGGCGTCTCTTACCTTAGTAAAAGGGGATTTGGTTGATCCTGAACAGCTTATACCTAATCAGTTTGTAACAGTAAGGGGATTCACTGGGGAGGAAAACTCTCTGCCGCTAGCTAGTGTTCTCCTGAACTGGGGTGAGACAGGAGAGAGGGTGCAAAAAGTGGCTGTGGCAGACAACCTCACCCTGGATGTGATTGTAGAGAACAATCTCCAGAAGAGGGTGGTGTGTGCAGTTACCCGCAGTCAGACGGCAAAGTCCAATTGTAGTTCCCTAGACCCCATAGAAGCCCCTGTGGAAAACAATGGAAGGCTGGTTCCCCAGCCTGTGTCTCCTGAAATGGAGAGTAGTGAAAGGAAAGTGGGACTTCCCTGTGTAGCAGTTCACAAAACAGCTACAGAAGGTTACTCTGAGGAGGGATGGGTAACCAATGGTCAGAATGTTAGGGATGTCAGTGACCTTGAATGCCCTGATGCTACAGCTATGGACCGCAGTTTAGAAACTGAGGGGGACATGTCCCATGCCTTGAGAAAATGTGAAGAATTTGTAGCTGCTCAGAGGACTGATCCTAGTTTGGATAGATTGAGGGCTTTTGCAGAATCTGATGGGACACAGGGAGGTGACATAAGACAGAGTATTTTGGAACAATTGACTGCTGTATATGCAGGACAGAGGGAAGGGTGATGGGCAGGCAGCTTGACATTCCCCAGGGATACTGTGAGTGGTTGCTTAAGATGGCTCATGATATCCCCATGTCCAGACATCTGAGAATCCCATGCACCACATAGTGATTGGCCCAGAATTTATTTTGGCCCAACTTCACCCAACAAGTGAAGGAATATTGCAAGTCTTGTCACCGGTGCCAACAAATAGGGAAGGCAGGTAGTAAAAGCAAAGCAGCCCTAATTCCCTTACCCATTGTGGAATGGATATTGTGGGATCTTTGAGTACCCCCAGCTCCTCCGGGAAGCGGTTTATCCTGACAGTGGTAGATTATGCCACTCAATATCCACAGACAGTCATCCTTCCCTCACTTCGGACAGACAAAGTGGAAGACGCCTTGCTAGGGATTTTCTCCCGTGTCGGATTTCCGCAGAAGGTTATCACAGATCGAGGGGGTACTTTCATGTCGGACCTGATGAAGTGTTTGTGGGAGAAGTGTGGGGTGGTACAGAGACTCACAACACCTTATCACCCTCAAGCCAATGGGCTTGTGGAAAGGTTTAATGATACCCTAAAATCAATGTTCCAAGTGTTTGCTGAACAGCATGTGAGGGACTGGGAGAAATACCTTCCCCACCTGTTGTTTGCATACAGGGAAGTGCCCCATGAGTCGACTGGTCCCCCCCTTTGAACCCTTATATGGACGTAGGGTGCATGGGCCCCTAGACTTGATTTGGGAAGACTGGGAAGGCAAGCACACCACCCAGGGAATTCCCATAATGGTGTATGTCCTAAAGGGGAGAAGGGGGGAATTGTTTTAACCAGGACAGGCACGCTAAGCCAAAACTTGTTCCCAGGTGCTACCTGGGAGCACAAGGAAGTTAAGTGACTTGCTCAGGGTCACACAGTACACAAGTGGGGCTGTGGGATTCAAACCCAGGTCTGCAGGTTTACAGCTCAGAGCCTTAAACCACTACACTATACTGCCTCCTAAAGGGAAAGGGGTTAAAGTTTAGGGACAAGCTTAAGGAGCTTATGGGAGCAGCCCAGGGCAACCCTGTCAGCTGCCCAGCAGAAGCAAAAGGTCTGATATGACCACTGAGTCACAGCTCGCTTGTACAGTGTAGGTCAGGAAGTTATTGTCCTAATCCCGGTCCGGAAGGACAAGCTGCAGGCTGAGTGAGAGGGACCATACAATTTAGTCCAACAGGTTACTGACGTGAACTATATATATTATAGTGTCAGTGGCTCAGTAGGTTGCACACTCGCCTCTGAGGCCGGGAGATCAGAGGGCTGTGGGTTCAGTTCCCACATCTGGCACTTGGGTTAATATCCCAGTATTGACACTGTAGTGCAGCATGAGAGGGGTGCTGCACTTCTGAGGTGCCATCTTTTGGATGAGACGTTAAACCGAGGTCCCATCTGCCTGGATTGGTGGTAGTTCAGGTGGATGTTAAAGATCCCATGGCACTTATCGAAAAAAGTAGGGGAATTTCCCAGTGTCCTGGCCAAATTTCCCTCATTCACTAAAAATACCACCAACAGTTTCATCTGGTTCAAGGTCAGTTGGCATTCATCTGTATCTCCCTCCCCCGGGTCGTGCCTGAAAATAGGCAGGATTTGTCTAGTGCACTTACCTGGTCAACAAAAACTAAATCAAATTGTAGAACTGCCTGACGGGAGACATACCCATAGAATGTACCATGTCAGCATGATGAAGCCATATGCAAATAGGGCAGACATGGTATTTGCAGTGTGTAGTCCTGGGAAGGGGATGGACAAAGAAGACCCCCTACTGGACTTGCTGGAGGAAAGCAAGCAGGAATCCTCTATAGAGGCAATCAAACTGTCACCCCAGTTAACCCTGGAACAGACCCAGGAAGTGAAGGAGGTTTTAGCAGACTTTGTCTCTTTGTTTATGGCCAAGTCTGGACTAACCCCCTTAGCGACACGCAGTGTAGACACGGGGATGCAAGCGCCCATACAGCGGACAGCCTACCAGGTGTCTGATGGCCATCCTAAAGGACATTGGGGAGACGTGGAGGAAATGCTGGATTAGTGGTAATCCAGAAATCCCACAACCCCTGGGCCTCACCCATAGTCCTTGTTCCCAAGCTGGATGGCTGTACTTGCTTTTATGTGGACCATCATGGACTCAACACAGTCACGAAGTCTGACACCCACCCAATGCCATGGAATGTCAAACTACTGGACAAGTTGAGAGGGGTGACATACCTTACCACAATTGACTTGACAAAAGGCTATTGGCAGATGGAATTAACTGCCAGAGCTAGAGAGAGGTCGGTCTTCACTCTAGTAGGATTATTCAAATTCAAAGTAATGCCTTTTGGAATGAAGAATGCCCCTGCCACTTTCCAAAGTCAACCAGCTGTTATATGGTACTGAAGAGTACGCAGTGGCATATCTGGATGATATTGCTCTCTTCAGTGCCAGTTGGAAGGAACACCTGACCCACCTGAGGGAAGTGTTAGGCAGGATACAGAGGGCAGGACTCACTGTCAAGGCTGAAAAGTGCCAGGTGGCCATGGCAGAGGTGGCATACCTAGGACATGTAGTGGGATGGGGGCAGCTTCATCCCAATCAAGCAAAGATTGAGGCGATAGAGGCATGGCCCAGGCCTGAAACCCAGAAGCAGGTTTGGAGTTTCCTAGGTACCGCTGGGTACTATTAAAGATTTGTACCAAATTACAGTACCCTGGCAGCTCCCCTCTCTGACGTACTAAAGAAAAGAATGCCCAAAAAGGTAAAATGGGAGCCAGCCTATGAAAGAGCCTTTGCACGGCTAAAGGAGGCACTGTGCAGTGCCCCTATGTTGGCCAGTTCAAATTACAGTAAGCCATTTGTAGTCCAGACAGATGCCTCAGATGTGGAGATTGGAGCAGTCCTCAGACCTCTAACCAAGGGAAAGATCACCCTATAGTGTACCTTAGCAAAAAGTTACTTCCCGGGGAGCAGGCATATGCCACAGTTGAAAAGGAATGCCTTGCGCTGGTATGTGCCATGAAGAAATTAGAGTCATACCTCTACGGGAGGCACTTCAAGGTACAGACCGATCATAACCCCCTGATTTGGCTGACTCAGATGGGTAAGACGAATCGACATCTCTTAAGGTGGAGTATTGCCTTATCGGACTACGATATGACCATTACCCTCATGGCCAGATCAACCAATGCCTATTCAGATGGGCTATTTCGTCAGGTAAAGAAATGAACAGAATTTGTGAAAATCATACCATGCATAGGGATGTATTCGCACAAATTCAGTCTAGGAGGGAGGGGTGTGGCGAGCTGCCCGTCTGCTAGTCCTTATTTGTAGATATAATTCTGTTATACATAGAATTGCATAAAAAAAACATATATACATGTACATGTCACAAAATTCCAGTGTTAATTCAAAAGGGGACCTAGAGAAAAGACTGGATTAAAAAAAAAAAAAAGGTTTTGACCTTCCTTTAACCTGCACACCCACTTGCTTGCCAGGAATATGACAAGTTATTGTCAAAGGCTTTGGGGATAACTGATCAAAGGGGTATTTCCAATAGTTAACTGACCAGGAGAAACAGAGGTGAATAAAGTGTTCAGGAGATAGCCCTTTTAACTTCAAAAAGCAGGATGCTGTGTTCCAAGATATTCCCTGTGATAAGACGAAAGGGAAAAAATACAGGGAACATCCTTTTAACAGTCCTGTGTGAGATTGTAATGTCAGGTGTCATAAATGTAGGCTGGGTGACATCATCAAGTGACAGAACATTGTGTTGGGGAAGTGCAAGAGTGACACCCGGTGGCCTAAAATGGAAAGGCCAGCCTCTATCCACAGACAGGTATAAATAGCCACAGATCAGTGCATTTGAACACACATTTTCATCTGGAAACAATGCTTGACACACACCAGAAGCCAAACTGCTGAGACCCAGCGTGGCTGCCAAGGACTAAAGAAACTGAAAACCTTCATCTACTTTTTCTGGACTTCAGTTCACTGCAAATATGAGGTAGACTAATAAGGGGACTGGCACCTGTTCCCTTTGATTACCATGATCTGCCCTCAATCTTGTGTTCCTTTATGCAGATGCTGATGCAGGTCTCTACCCTTAGAGGACCTGCCCTAGCCACCCCAAAAGGGCCTCCTTTGGACCCCTGTCAGCCGGCCGCTCCGATGACCGTCAGCCCAATGACAGTGGGGATGATGACACAGATGATGCAGATGACAGTGTTAGCAATGGGGTGCATAGTCCTTAGAAGGGGAAGGGGCACAGAGTAACTTCCCCAAATCCCCCCTGATGATCCCACTTTCATGGCCACCATAAGGCACATTCAGGCCACTATGGGGTGGGAGACAGAAAAACAGGACCTGGAGAGGCATCAGCTGCCGATTTACCTCTGACAGCCTGATGCCCCTCCTTTGGTGGTCCCTCCTATCATAGAGTCCTATGAGGAGGTTACTAGGACTGCCTGAAACAGCTTCCGCACAGTCCTGGCAGTGTCCAAGAAGACTGACAGGTTTTACCACACACTGGCTGACAAGCTGTACTTTGGAGAACAGTTCAAGGCCAGTTTGGTCATCAATGCGGTGCACAACTGCACCAAGAGGCCAAAACATCTCAGCTCCCTCCCCCCTGACGGGATCTCACCTGCTGGATCAGATGGGCAAATGTGCTTTCACCTCTGTCACCCTGACCATTTGGGCATTCAATTATTTGGCCCATATTGTGCAGTATTAGAACCTCCTATGGGATCAGGCTAGGGAGGTGGTCCTAGCAATGCCGGATGACCCTTCTAAGCAGCAGACCCTTCAGGCCCACAAAACAGGCTCAGACATCAGTACCCACATACTCAGGGCTGCCTATGATGTGGTAGATACCTCTGGCAGAGGCCATAGGCATTTGTATGAGACGCCACTCCTGGCTAAGGGTCTCAGGCTTTGCCCAGGATGTCCAGTTTAATATAATGGATGCCTCTTTCAGTGGTCTCAAACTTTTTTGAGGAGATGAGCTATCTGAACTCCAGAGCTCTCAAATCTATCCATTTCATGCACCATACCCAGTCGAAGTCAGGGCAGTGGGCTCCTTTTTGTCGTTCCTCCCTAGGCAAGCCCGACCCCCCCCAAGGCCCAGGGTAAGCGGAAGTCAGGGGAGGCCCTCTGTGCACCCTCCCCCACCGTCACACATTTTTTTAATTTATTTTATTTTAGTCTTTGGTAACCAGGTAAGGCCCACTAGGCACAAATGCCTGTTTTCAGGGTTGACCTGGGAGCACTGGGCAGTTAAGTGACTTGCTCAGAGTCACACAGTATGCAAGTGGAGGTTGTGAGAATCAAACTCAGGTCTGGTCTGCTGGATGTATCAAGCTCGTTCACACCTCATTACTCTAACCTCCAGGCTATACTGCCAGCCCGATAGTGACTGAGGTGCAGCAGCAGCCCAAACAGTGGCTGCTCCCACCTCCTGACTCCTGTTTGGACCCCCCCTCCAGTAGCACATCAGGAGATGGTTGTAGGGGGTCACTTCTTCCTTCACCTGGACAGGTGGAGGGAGATAACCACGGACACCTGGGTGCTGCAGCTCATCGGGTATGGCCACACTCTAGCATTCATAGAGTGGCCTCCAGTAGGCCCTCCGGGCCATTCCTTGTACCCTCCTGGCCACATCCCCCATGACCAGGAGGAAATCCAGGACTTACTTTGAAGAAAGTCCATAGATCCAGTCCCGCAGCTTCAACAGGGAAGGAGGTTCTACTTCCACCTCTTCCTGGTTCCCAGACGGGAGACCTTCAGCCCATCCTGAACTTAAGCGAGCTGAACCTATTCATAGAGTACAAATGGTTCAGGATGGTCGCCCTTCAGGGTTTGCTGCCTCTGCTATGTCAGGGGGAACGGCTCAGCTCTCTGGATAAGCAGGATGCCTACCTGCATATCAAGGTTTTCACCTCCCACCCGTGCTTCCTCCATTTCCACTTGCAGTGAGCACACTACCAGTTCAGAGCTCTGCTCTTTGGTTTGTCCTCAGCCCCAGGGTCTTCACCAAATGCCTAGCGGTGATGGCAACTGCCTTGAGATGGCAGGGGTTCTATGTTTTTACTTATCTAGATGATTGACTGCTAGCTGCCCCATCAAGGGACCATCTCCATCAAACTCTTACTCATACCTTGGGCGTCATCATAAACATGCCAAAGTCATTTCTGACCCCGTGCCAGTCCCACCTGTATATAGGGGTAGTGCTGGACATGATACAGAGGAAGGTCATCTTACCCACAAACAGAGCAGAGTGTCTGATGGACCAGGCCCATCATCTTTACGCCAGCCTTCATGATCCGGCGTGGGTGTTTCTGAGGCTTCTAAGCCTCATGGCCACAGCCATTGCCATGGTTCCTGTAGCCATGCTGCACATGAGAATCCCTCAATGGATCAATGCACAGGCACCCTGGATCACCCAGTATTGGTATCGGGTCCAATCAAGAAGGTACTGCTGTGGTGGCTGGAGCCCAGCCACCTGCTTTTGGGGGTTCCTTTTTGTATACCTCCCCCTCAGCACATCCTTATGGCGGATGCCTCAGGTCTTGGTTGGGGGACTCACCTAGGGGCCCACCAAACTCACAGGACATGGTTCAAGGTGGAGAGGGACTTCCACATCAATGTCCTGGAGATACAAGCAGTCTTGTACACCCTGCAGGCCTTCCAGACTCAGCAATCCCCGGTCCACTCTTGATTTAGATGGACAACATGTGCATAGCTTATTATATAAACAAACAAGAGGGGACTCATTCCTATCCCCTGCACAGGGAAGCAATAAAAGTCTGGTACTGGGCCATTGAGCATGGCCTGGAACTCTCGGCCGTTCATGTTCCCGGTGACCAATACATCCTGGCAGACAGCCTTAGCCGATCTCGGTCCAGAGTCCACAAGTGGGAACTTCTGACTTCAGTGGTAGAAGACCTATTTGACAGATAGAGTCAGCCCAAGTTGGACCTTTTTGCATCCCCACACAATGCAAAACTGCTGCTTTTCTGCTTGCTAGATCCAGGGCATGGAGTTTTCTGGTAGAACACATTGTCCCTCTCCTGTACAGGGAGGTTTCTGTATGCTTTCCATTCCTTCCTACTCCTTCAACAAGTTCTGCTCAAACTCCAGATGGAGGTGGCTACAATGATCCTCTAGCCCCCTTCTGGCCTCATCTGATGTGGTTCCCATTGCTGCAGTGGCTTGCAGTGGAACCTCTGTTGTCCCTTCCCCTTTACACAGGCTTGCACTCCCAGGAGCAGGGCACCCTGGTCCACCTGGACCTCAGATTTCTCCATCTCCATGTGTGGCTCCTGAGAACATAGCCATCACAGATTTTGGGTCTCCCCTGGAGTAGCCAATGTCCTCGTGGCAGCCAGGAAGCCCTCCACCAGAGCCACTTACTCTATGAAATGGAAGTACTTTGCTCTTTGGGCTGCATCACACCATTTAGATCCCTTCACCTGTCCAGTGGATCAGGTTCTGGAGTACCTTTTGTCCCTTTCAGACTCGGGTCTACGGTACTCCTCTATTAAGGTACATCTCTCAGCCATTTCTACATACCATGCACCTGTAGATGGTCATTCAGTGGCTCAACTTGATGTGTCTCACACATTCTTGAGGGACATTCTACTTTTGAAGCCCCCAATCTGTGACCCTGTCCTGACTTGTGATGTCAATTTTGTGTTAGAAAAACTCACGCTGCCTCCCTTTGAATCAGCCGCATCTTTTGAGCTATGCTTTCTGTCATGGAAAGCATTATTTTTAGTAGCCATTACTTCTGCTCAAAGGATTTCTGAGCTTCAGGCCCTCGTGTAAGGAGCCTGATTTGATTTTTCACAAAGACAGGGTGTCTTTGCATACTAAGCTTAAGTTTCTTCCTAAGATGGTGCCGGAGTTTACTTTGAATCAATCCATCCACCTGCCTGTTTATTACCCAGAGCATTCCAATCAAGAGGAGGCATTGCTCCAAACCTTGAATGTGCATAGAATCTTGAGGTATTATACACACTGGTCTGAAGACTCCCGGAAGTCTAACCAGTTGTTTGGTTCGCTCTTGGGAAAGAGGGTGCTCCAGTATCCAAACAGTGTTTGTCTAAATGGTTAGCCAATTGTGTTTCTTTTGTTACCAGAAGTACGGCAAGGAACTTCCTGGGGGGGTTAAAGGCCATTCCACTAGGGGTATGGCCACCTCGGTAGCTTGTTTCTGAATTGTGTCAGCTACTGATATTTGTGCTGCTGCCACCTGGAGCACTGTCCAAACTTTCACTAAACACTACAGTCTGGAAATCGCCTCTAGATGTAGGGTCAACTTTGGCCTAGCTGTTCTTCAGGGCTTTCTTTCATAGGCTATCATTATTTTGCCTGCCTCCTGGACTGTATGTCTGTAATGCCAGAACTGCTTGGGACTCTGCCCTACCGGTGATGGCCTGCTGCAAGAGATACCCTCAAAGTAAGATAGTACAGTTACGTAAGAACTTACCATAAGAGTAGATCTTCACGAAGATCTCATGCAGCAGGCAATGCTTTACCTCTCTCCTTCCCCCTTTTCCTGTCTCTATCTCCCCTTCCATGGGGCGAGCCTTCTGCATTTTTTTTCTATGCTCTTAGGATACCTTGGAATCCTCCTCAGTTCCTCCTTTCAACATCCTGCTTTTTTTCTCCAGCGGGAGAACTGAGGAGGGTATGGGGCTGCCCACCTATATAGGATTGGCTGATGTCAGGGGCTGACATCGGAGGTGGGCGGCCCCCCTCTGCTAGACTGCTAGCTAGAAGATTTCCATGTGGTTCTAGCACCTGGTGGCTTAGTCCTACTGGTGATGGCTTGCTGCAAGAGATACTCTCGAAGATCTACTGTCACGGTAAGCTCTTATGTAACTGTACTGTATGCTTTGATCGCTGCAGCCATAGACAAAAGGGTGCATGTGGTAATGAGGGATGGGTTCATATTTTTATTTTCACCCCCCATAATTCTGACATTTACACCCACCCTAATCCTGATGGAGTGATACAAGCAGCTGCTTGTGTAAAAGCAAAGCAAACCTGGCAGCTGCACCCCCGATCAAGATTTCAGGAAAATTGCACTTAGGACAAAAGTTGCGTAACTCAAACCTACTACTGAGGCAGGCAGACTACCTTAGTTATACTACACATTACCAGCAAACCCTATGGAATATAGTCCCATCTTTGTGTAAGAGCTTTTCTCCCCAGGGAAAAAACACATCTTGCTCATACTGTAAAAGCTGGTTTGGAAGCTGCTAAATACCAGTTTCAAATGACTGTTGATGTGATCCAGAAGCAAATGATTTGATACCTTTTAATGGACCAACATAGATGTAACAACAAGAACAAAGTGCTCTAGCTTTCGGACCAACCTAATGGCAGTTGTTTAGAAAAAACAATACTTTTAACAGCTAGATCATGCAGAAAAAACAGAAAAAAATCCCCACTGGTTTAAAATACTCATTTAAAAAATACAGAAAATGATGTCGGAGTAATTTAACAGCACCATATAACCTTCAGCCAGGAGTGTCCCAGGGTCAAAGGTGCTTGGTGGAACACACATACAAAGAATCCTACTGCATATAAATTTAATTGACATAAGATAACACTGCTGGAGCAGATGACTCCTAAATCAAGCTATGAGTATCACAGCATGTATAAGGATGTGATTACTGAAATGCAACCCCCACCCAGATTAAAGACATACTGAGATTGTCTTAGTACTCTAAGAAGTTTCAATGCATGCATTATAGACAAGAAATTACCAGTAAAGTTGTCTTAAAAACATCAGCGTATATTCTATGATGTGTAAAACTTAGCTGGACCTGTCACCCTGCTGTACTCTCCAGCTAGATATCATGTCCCATAAATTTCAAAAACCTCTAGTGTAGTGACAGGACTTTATAAATGATAATTTAAATATAAATTGACAGTATTAGTGTCAAATAAAAAACTCTAGTCGTGGACCACCAAGGAATTAAGTCCATGTAGCCTGGTATGTACTGATGTCAATATACACTGAGAATGTAACAACTTGATGTACCAGAAGTGTCTAAGGAATCTGAAAAAGAGATAAAAATGTAATTTCTCTCCTCCTCCTCTTCACACAAACAATACACCCTACCCCACCCCACATCCCCATAATGTGTGTGGGGGGGGGAATAACTAGCTTTAAAGAGATGCTCACACACACACTTCCAAGGATTCTGGCTACAACTACAATGAAATAAACCTGCCACCCTCCCCAGGATAAGGTAACTAGAAGTAAATATGAAGTATGTGTGTAAGACCAGAGGTCTAACATACCTAATTTCCTCAAATCACTACAATATTAGCTTAATGTAAAAAGATCTGTCCAGAACCCTCATGCAAATGAGATCTTGCACCCCAATATGTACAGAGTTAAAAAAAAATACATATGTGACAGTCAATGATAACACTCCTGTATGTACAGTAACAGGCTAGGTGATCTAAATATGGTGTAATGGAATCAACCCCACTCCCGGGCAAGGATAAAAAGTAAGGAGGAATTAATATTCATTATGTGTGTGAAGTAGTAGTAGTAACACACTGTAACTCCATGTATCTAAATGGAGGCCTACCTCAATGTGACAGCAAGCCTCACACCTGTTATATCACATACCTCACAACACATACCCACACACATACATACGCACTCGCACCCACATCCCACACAAGATGAAGTCCTATAATATGCTAGTCTAGATAAAAATGTAATGACACTGCATCTAGCGGCCGAACAAATTCAGTGTCTGTGGTCCCCCTGATTGCCTGGGAAGTCACATCAAGGGCCAGGCCATGGCCAAGACAGCTGCCGCTTGGCAGTGCATCTCAGCCAGTAAGGGTAGGCGGTGGGTTCTGCCATCACAGTGACCCCTGCAGCTAGTCAAGGGAGCTTGCATTTGCTGCAGAGTGATTTGCGAATAGAGAGATTGCCAGGGGCACCGCCTCCACCTGGGAAGGAGGGAGTGAATGAACAAACTGGGATAAAACCCCTGTCATCTGAATGACAGCTACAGAATCACCTGAACAGGGTACATCCATGTTGACGACAGCAAGAGTGCAGGGTATAAAAATCAATATGGATGTAACAGCCCCTTGACTCACCTTGGCTGTTCTGGGGCCCTCAGGGTCCACACTGCGCACACCTCGGAGGGGGCCAGCCTGGGTTCACTGGATGGCAGGGCATACAGGAGATAAAATGGCACAGTGCCTCCACTTTAAGTAGTGATAGGGAACACCTTTTGGAAGAAGGATAGGTTACCACCACCCCAGGAAAATACAATAGCTACCCCCACAGACACTTCACCACACCAGAACACCCCACTTGGCAGTAACTCACAGCAACAAAATATAACATGAACCAATAACAGCATTTATTTGAGGGAGGGGGAAAACTGTGAGGAAAGCATAACAGACTGAATGCAACAGCAGCTATACCCCACTTTCTCTCATACCTCCCACCTGTGGATGCACCCACAGTCACAGTTCATTTCAGTTGGTACCTCACCGAGTTGGTGCTTCTGTAGGCTGGGATATGGAGTTGCAAACAGTCTGTTGGCAAAAACACTTTGTTGGGGCCCAATAATTTTAAACAGTAGAAACAATGACATATCAGGTCTGGGCTTAGCTTGGTTGCATAGGCCTGCCCAGGACCTAACCCCCTAGATCCTAACTAGCTAGCTAGCTAGCTAAATAAAGATGCCCTAGAGCTGCAGCTCAGAAGTACTTACAGTTTGATGATGGGGTTCAGACTGCTGGTTTTGGGGTGATACCGAGGAGGTATCCATGTTCGTGGTGCACCACAACAGCAAGATTGGATGAAAACTTGAAGGGGCAGAAGAAAGTTGGGCTTCACTTGTCTGGCCTTTAAAATCTTCACCTCTGAGGACTTTGTGGACAGTGTTCACCAGGCAGGTCTCTCATCGTCTTCTTCTCTGGTCCTCTTCTCCAGTGGGTCTAGACACAGGGCAGACTTTGTCCCTTAGACTCCTCTGTACAACTTCTGCACAGATGCTCTTTCAGCCAGGTGTCTGTCTCAGTCTCTAGCCCAGCACACAATCCCACTCTGGCTGAAAGCCAAGCATCAGTCTACAGTCTCTGATCCTTCTGGGGGGAGGTATAAAGGGTATTCAGGCTTGAACTCATGCTTCACTACTGAGACACTCTGCTCTCTGCTGCAGAACTTTTTATGTCAAGGCTGTACTCTCAATTGCTGCTTTCCAGCTTCAAACTCCTAGTCTCTGTCCCTCTCTGCTGCCGAACATCTTATGCCTCTTTTCCCTACAGCAAACACCAATCTCTCTTTTTCTCTGCAGCAAACCTTTAAGATCTTCACTTGCTGCAACTGACTTGCTTCAGTGCTCTTCCTTGTGCTGGACACTGGGGCCAAACAGGTCATTGGATGCTGGGTGCAGGCCTTGGGCTGGGTAGCCCACAGCAGTCTCTCCTGCACACACACTCTCCTGACTCCAGAGGAATCCCCCTTTGGTGGGCAAAACAGTCTTTTTTATAAGTTTCCCCATCACCCCTTCTGATAGGTTGGGTGATTCCTGGGCATTTTTGATGCCCTCTCACAGTGTCTCAGTAGCCACTTGCTGCAGAAGTCCCTGGGGGCTTCCATATTTGTTACATCTTATCCCCAGTGCAGTCCTTTTCATTTTATAGCCCAGGTGGGGAGCGAAACTATTTCCCAAACCCAGCAGAGGCTTTTTTCCGTTGATCCGCAGCTCTGCTGCCCCGCTGTGAGCCAGGTATAATATTAGATATTGGCCACAGCCAAAACACATCAAATGGAGCCATGGCTCCTTTAAATTTCCTCCCCTGGTGGCCTCGCATGTGCAATAGGTGCAGCACCGCCATATTTGTTTACATTTTGAGCCGGTCCAGCTTTTTGGGCTCCCCGGACTAGCCAATGTCCCCCCAAATGCCCAGAGGTGCAGGAACAGCAGTCAGCGCTGGGCTCCCCTTCACTAGAGAGGGCAGAAACACAGTACATTGGGCAGCCACAGCTGCGGGAGCTCTACAGAGCACAAGGTTCAGATCTCACCAAGGACCACTGATGGGACAAGGGGGAGTGGGGGCAATGATGGGGCCGAAGCCCACAGGTAAGCCCAAAATGTGGGAGGGGCTTGCAGGGAAAAGAAATCAGTGTCTGCAAGGAGATTTTCATGATTTAGAACAGCTGGGTTGTCACAAGACATACAGAATAAGGAAATTAACTTCCCATTCAAGGGTACCGCTTTATTTACCTGAAACTGAGATCTAAAGGGAAAGACTTTCTACAGCAGACCCTTTGTGAACCATGAGTACTTTTTCAGAGGGGGACACAGAGGCAGGAAAGAAGCCAGGCATCTGCCTCAGCTTCTCCAGTCCAGGCAAAGACCAACTTGTGGCAGTTCTGCCTGTGTCATCATAGACTCATCATCTGTAGATCACCTGTATTACTACCTTAGAACATAGAAACATGGAATTTCACATCAGATAAGGACCATTTGGCCCATCCAGTCTGCCCATTTCTCCCTACTTACACCATTACTGCAGATCGTTTCCGATCCACAGCTCTTTCTCCCTTCCCCCCTTCCTTTCCAATGATTCCCTTGTGCTCATCCCATGCATTCTTGAACCCCAACACTGTTTTCACCCCCACCACCTCTGCTGGAAGGCTGTTCCAGGAATCCACCACTCCTTCTGTGAAGAAGTACTTAACATTTCTCCTAAGTCTATGCCCCCTTCAGCTTTATAGCATGTCCCCTTGTTCCTTGAGCACCTTTTCTTCTGAAAAATACTCCCCTCATGTACCTTATTTACCTCTGTGAGGTATTTAAAAGTTTCTATCATATCTCCCCTCTCCCTGCTCTGTTCAAGAGTGTACATATTGGAGTCCTTTAGTCTGTCCTTATAGGGCTTTTGATGCAGACCCTGTACCATTTTAGTTGCCCTCCCCTGGACTACCTCCACGCTTTCTATGTCCTTCTGGAGGTGCAGTCTGCAGAACTGGACATAGTACTCTAGGTGGAGTCTTACCAGTGCTCTATACAAAGGTAACACCACTCCCCCTTTCTGCTGGTGATGATACTCCTCCTGTGCACCCCAGCATCTCACTCATTCTCCCTTTTGCCTTGTCGCACTGCCTGGTCATCTTTAGATTATCCAATATGATTATCGCTCTCTTTCCTGCTTGGTGGTCGTTAGTACCACCCCACCCACTTTATTCTCTGCCCCTGGATTTCTGCGCCCTAAGTGCATTATTTTGCACTTTTTTTGCATTGAAACCCAGCTGCCATACCATTGACCTCTCCTCTAGTTTTCTCAGGTCTGTGCTCATCCTTTCCACCACCCCCCTGGAATGTCTGCTTTATTGCAAATTATGGTGTCATCCACAAAGAAGCAGACCATCTCTTCCAGCTCCTCTGCAGTGTCACTTATAAAGACATTAAAGAGAACTGGTCCCATCACTGATTCCCAAGGCACCCCACTGGTCACCCACCCTTCCTTGGAGTCAACTCTGTTTATCACCCCCTCTGTCTCCAATCCTCTAACCAATTTCTTATCTAGTTCACTACCCTTGGACTCACTCCTAAACTACCCAGCTTGCTTACAAATCTTCTATGTGGAATGTTGTCAAAGGCCTTATGGAAATCTAGGTAGGCCATGTCCACTGCTCCACCCTGATCTAGTTCCTTGATCACCCAGTCAAAGAAATCTATCAGATTTATTTGACATGGCCTCCCCCCTTAGAAACCATGCTGCCTTGGGTCTTGTAACCCACTGGATACGAGACGTTCCAATTTCCACAATCATACTAACATACTAAGATGCCAGCAGAGCAGCAGAGTAGGCCTAAAGGTCTGTCAAGTCTGCTAAAAAATTAGTACCTGGTCAGGACACCGTTGCTGCCCCGCCACCCCCTGTAAATCCCCCCGACCCCATCCCTCATCAGAGTTACATCTCCAGACCTGGCATTTCCCTGCTTCACCTTACCCTTATACCTGTCCGAGCCCCTCTTGAATTCCTCCACCGTATCAACCTCCACCAGATCTGCAGGCAGTGCATTCCATGGGTCCACCACCCTCTCAATAAAGAAGCACTTCCTAGTCTCCCCCCGAGCCTTCCACCATCCAGCCTTATGGAATGCCCCCTGGTGGCTCCTTCCTCCCTCAGCTGACCCTGTTCATTCCCTTTAGGTATTTAAAAACCTCGATAATATCCCCCCTGTCCCTCCTCTCTTCCAAGGGAATACAAGTTTAGCTCCTCCAGCCTCTCCTCATAGGATCTTCCCCCAGTCCCTGTATCATCCTGGTCACTGTCCTCTGGACCCTCCCCAGAAGTGCAGAGTTCTTTTTCCAAGTACGGTTGCCAAAACTGCATGCAGTACTCTAGGTGTGGTCTAACCAGGCAGTTATACAGAGGGAGAAGTACCTCCTGTCTCCTCGAGGTTATCCCTCTGGCAATGCACCCTAGCTATTTGCTTTAGCCACAGCCCTCCTACACTGCTTAGAGTTGTTCATTTTGGCATCCATGACCACCCCAAGATCCTCCCCCCCCCAAGACCCTGCAGTTTCTCCCCACCCAAAAAGTATTCATGATCAGGGTTCATAAGCCCCAACTGGAGAACACTGCATTTCTTGGCATTAAACCTCAGTTTCCAAGTGCGTGACCACCTCTCCAGAGCCTCCAGGTTCCCCTGTAGGGATCTTCTACCCTCCTCCCCATCCACCATTGCCCCCAGCTTCAAGTCATCAGCAAAGAGGTTCATCTCACTCCCGATACTGTCCCTGATGTCTGAGATATAAGCATTAAACAGGAGTGGGCCCAACACTGACCCTTGTGGGACCCCACTAATGACCCTCGTAGGAGATGATACCTCCTCCCCAACCACCGCCCTCCGAAACCACCCAGTTCCCTATCCACCTCACCATCCTTTCCCCCACCCCCATTCCCCCCAGCTTGTCCATCACCCCTGAGTGTGGCACCGAGTCAAACACCTTGCTGAAGCTACTGGCCTTCCCTGGTCCAGTGCTTTTGTCACCCAATCATAGGACTCCACAACATTAGTCTGACACAATCTGCCCTGAATGAAGCCATGTTGGTGGTCATCCAGATGGCCTCATGTCTCCAGAAACATCACCAGCCTCTCTTTCAAGATGGTCTCCATCATTTTACCCACCACCGATGTCAGACTGACAGGTCTGTAATTACCTAGCTCCTCCCGTGAGCTGCTTTTGTGGATAGGCACGACACGAGCCATCCTCCAATCCTGAGGCACCCAACCCATCTAAAGGGAGGAGTTAAAGAGGTCCACCAGAGGTGCAGCAAGGATGTCCCGCCATCTCCTTCAGCACCCTAGGATGGAGGCCATCCAGACCCGGTGCCTTATCCGTTCTCAGGGACCTAAGGGCCTCCCTCACTCTACCAACAGAAATTTCAACATCAGAGAGCTCCTCCCCTTCCTCATTCCTAACCCGCCTCCCCCCATATAGTTTTGGCCCCCCATCGTCCCTTGTGAAGATTGAGGCAAAGTATTTGTTAAGAACCTCTGCCTGCTCCCTGGCCTCCTCAGCCCACCCACTCCTTAACCTCTGTCTGCTAATCTGCCCTGTCATTTTCCTCCTTTCCCTGAGATATCTAAAAAACCCTTTTTCCCTGTTTCGGATCCGCTGTGCCAACCTCTGCTCCATCCTCACCTTGGCCAAGTTCACCACCCTGGTTACTGATTTGGATATCCTATTGTACTCCCCTGTCTATATCCCCTCGCAAGCGCTTATACTTCCTATAAGCAGCTCTCTTCACCAGCTCAGCTTTCTGGCCCTACCAGATTTGCTTTGGACCTTCATGCAGGCCTTGGTGGCTTCCAGGAGTCCTCTTTTTATAATTTCCCACCTGCTCTCTGTGTCCATGTCCTGTCTGATCCTCCCAAATGCCCCTTGAGGATCTCCACCATACCCGCAAAGTCCACCCCCCTGAAGTCAACCACCACCGTTTTAGTGCAATTTTCCCCTTCCCCAAGTCTAAGGAAAACAAAATCGTGGCATGATCAGTCCCTGCTAGTGGGTCCCCCACAACTAGGTTCTTAACCAGATTGCAGTCCGACAGGACCACATCCAGGTATGCAACCATCCCTCAATGGGTCAGCCATCAGCAGAGATAGGAATGCATGCTGGAAGACATCCAGTAAGTGCTGCTTCCTAGCCGAGGAAGATGTCATAGTGCCCCAATTAACCCCTGGCATGTTAAGATCACACAGCACCACAGTTCTACCCTCACCCTGACCACAGTGATCTCTTAGATATGTCACCAGGCCCTCCTCGAGTTTCTCAACCTGCGTGGGCAGCCTATAAACCACCCCCAGGTTGACTCTTTTTCCCCCAGGCACCTGTAAGGTAACCCATAATGCCTCTACATTTCTCTCTGCCTGCTCCACCCTGCATATATCGATGCCTTTCCTAATGATGAATGCCACCCCACACCACCTGCCTACAGCCCTATCCTTCCTGAACACAGTGTATTCCATCAGGTTTAGGTCCCAATCATGCCAAGGAGTGGCCCAAGTTTCTGTGACTGCCACCACATCCACATCCTCTTTGGTTAGCATCGGCTGAAGCTCAGACATCTTGTTTCCCATGCTCCTGGCATTAATCAGGACCACCTTACATCCCTGCCCCATTGCCCTCACCCATCCCCCCAACCCAAGATTCCCCAGGTAACTGCATACTCTCCCTCTCTCGAGCACTGTCAGGTGACCCAGCAAAGCTCCCGTTCACCTCTGCTGGGGGCAGAAGGCCAAGTCCTCCCTTGATGTGCCTGCCAGCAGCAGCTTCAAGCCTAGCCTTCCCCCCCTTCACAAGTTTAAACCCCACCTAGCTTCAATGAACTTGGTCAGTTTGAATTTCAAAAACTCCTTCCCCCCAAATTTAAGTGAAGTCTATCCCTAGCATACAGCCTCTTGTCCTCCCAAGCTGCACCCCAGTCCCCCCACTAACCCATACCCCCTAGCCATACACCATGCTCTGAGCCATTCATTAACCTCGATGATTTTCTGCTTGTTTCCCATGCTGGCTATAGGCACCGGGAGGACCTCCGAGAAAGAGACTGTGCGCCCCACAGCATGACACACTCTGGCTAGTTCCCAAATCCTTGCCTGTATCTCCATATATATTGTAATCACTGCTTTATTTCAGCAGTGATTCCATTAACTTTCCCACCACCAATGTCAGGCTGACTGGCCTATAATTGCCAGCCTCCACACTGCTACCACTTTTGTGTAGTGGGACTACCGCCACCTTCCTCCAGTCCTCCAGAACCACTCCTTTTTCCAGTGAGCTGTTCAGTAGAACTGTCAAGGGTAAAGACGGTATTTTCCTGAGTGCCCTCAGTACCCTTGGATGCATCCCATGTGGCCTCATTGCTTTGTCCACCTTCAGATTAGCAAGTTCCTTCAGGGCTCTCACCTCCAAAAAAGAACTAGTGTCTACCTCTCTCCCTCCAAAGCATTTGTTACTTTTTTGTGTCCCCTCCCCTTTTCTTTGCTCTGTGAACATTGAACATAGAAACATAGAATTTGATGGCAGATAAGGACCGCCTGGCCCACCCAGTCTGCCCATTTCCCTACCTAATGGATAAGCTGCAGATCCTAGTTAACCAGCAGCCTACTTCTTACTACCCCCACCCCCTAGAATTGCCTTATGACTATCCCATGCATTCTTGAAATCCACCACTGTTTTTGACTCCACAACCTCCTCAGGAAGGCTGTTCCATGCATCCACAACCCTCTCCATGAAAAAATATTTCCTCGCATTACCTCTGAGCCATCCCCCGTCAATCTTCAAATTGTGCCCCCTTGTTTTTGCATACCTCTTTTTGTGAAAGATGCTACCCTCTTGGACGTTGTTCATTCCCTTGACGTACTTGAAAGTTTCTATCGTGTCTCCCCTCTTCTTCCTTTCCTCGAGGCTATACATATTAAGCTCCTCAAGTCTCTCTTCATATGTCTTCTGGTGCAGACCCTGCACCATTTAGTTGCCCTCCTCTGGACTGCCTCCATCCTGTCTATGTCTTTGCGGAGATTGGGTCTCCAGAACTGCACGCAGTACTCCAGATGGGGTCTCACCAGTTGGCTGTACAGAGGGATAACAGCTTCCTGTTTTCTACTGGTGATTCCTCTCCCTATGCATCCCAGTATCCCCCAGCCCTCCTTACTGCCCTCTCACATTGCTTGCCCACGTTTAGGTAATCTGATATGACTACCCCCAGGTGCCTTTCCATTTTTGTTGTTGTTAGTATCTAAACCCCCCCCCCCATTGTGTACTCTTCCCCTGGGTTTTTATTTCTCAGGTGCATTACTTTGCACTTCTTAGCATTGAATCTAAGCTGCCATACATTTGACCATTCCTCCAGCCTTGCAAGTCCCTTCTCATCCTTTCCACCCCACCTTGTGTATCAACTCTGTTGCAGATCTTTGTGTCATCTGCAAAGAGACATACTTTTCCTTCCAGTCCTTCTGCAATGTCTCTTATAAAGACATTAAAAGAGGACCGGTCCTAGTACTGAACCCTGCGGTACCCCACAAGTAACCCCTCTTTCTTCAGAGTGGACTCCATTTACTATTACCCTCTGTGTCCCATTCTCCAGCCAATTCTTAACCCAGGCTACCATCTTGGGACCCACTCCCAGGCTGGTCAGCTTGTATATGTATATGAATAAGTATTTGTTCAGAATGTCTGCCTTCTCCTGGTCTCCCTCTGCATAGTCTCCACTTCTCCCTTCCCTTTTTAACATTATAATCCAACCCATGGTCTTCCTCTTTTCACTTACATATCTAAAAAATGTCTTGTCGCTTTTCATTACCTCCTGGGGCTATTCTGTCTTCAGTTTGCACTCCTTACTGCTTTCCCTATTTCCCCGATACACCTCCCTATCTCCTCCCACTCTGCATCTCCTTGTACCTTTTGAATGCTACCCTTTTAAGTTTTACCTTTTCAGCCACCTCTTTTGAGAACCATAGCAGTCTCTTTTTCCTCTTGCTTTTGCTCACTTGTTTGACACAGAGGTTTGTTGCGTTTATTATGCTCCCTTTTATTTTGCCCACTGTTCCTCCACCCCCCAGGTCATCCACCCCTAATTTCAGGAGTAGAAAAGACAAGTGGGTCCAGGAAGTAGCAGGATGGGGCTTAGCCCTTCAGTTTGTAAATGAAACCCACTCCTAAAAGGGGGCTTACCTTTGCCTCTCTCTGGAGCACTATTGCTGCCTTCTCCTACACCTCTCCTTCTTCCCAGTTCTAGTCCAAACAGCAACTGTGGGATCTGGGACTAGAATAGATACTGTAATTTGTTCTGTGGGCTTGTTCCTTTTCCTGCTCACCATGGCTGGTATGCTATGACCTCTAGTCACTCAACCGTCCCCTGGACTGTCTTCATGGTTGGGAAGCCCACAGAAAGGAAGTTGCTCGGTTTCAAGCAGCTTTCAAAGCTGCACAAAGTGCAAAAGTGCTCCTCCCCTGAGAGCATGAACTTGGGGGATACTCAACAGTGTTCCTCTACTACCAATTCATAACCCAAGTCTCAATAGATGGCAGCAGGGACTGAAAGGTACAGTGGAGTCAGCCAGGATGCAACGCAGTAACTTGCAGTAATGACATGTCACAAAATACTGCATGACAAAAGGGCTTAATTGCCATTGAATTACACTATTCACTGCAACATATTGCAGTATTTTGTGATATACTGCAGAATTACTGCATTGCATCCTGGCTTACTCCACTGTATTGATCCTGATAGCCAGAAACCACACCAAAGGACAGAAACATATTAAAATGGAAGATAATGTAAAAACTACAAAAAACAGTCAAGTTTGTAGTTTCTCTAGCCTCAGGACTACTGAAAAGGAGTCAGAGGACCCACAACCTGTCTGGAAATCTTGGATGTTCCTGTGTTTAGCTTTGCAGAGCCAACCAGTAGCAGATAAGCTCAGGTTTCAGTGCATCCTGTCCCTGTGAAACTGACATCAGTTTGGTGACTAACTTAGCTCTGCAAAACAGCTAAATTGCAAGCTGGCTCAGGACTTGTATGCATGCTTTTCCCCAGAAACAGAAAGCCACTGAGAGCCAGGGGTTTAGCATAATGAACAATGCATGAGATTCTAGCCACTAATAGTTGATCCCTGGATTTCTTCACAAGGAAGAGACATACAGCAAAGTTGTCTGGGAGACACAAAGAGAAATACCTGTTGTTGAAGCCAGAAGTCAGCCACAAGGTTGGAAGAAAGCTGTTTAAAGAATCTTTGCAAAAAGTTTTCTGTGTCCTCCAGTAACAATACTAAATCTCCTGCCCTGGGCTTTGTGAGCTCTCAGGACTTGTCCTGACAGAGGGTCTAAGTCACCAGGCCCTGAGTGATTGTTTACTCCTTGGGGGTGGGTGAAGACAAGACCCTTATGGGTAAAGAGGACACATCAAAGATCAGCATGGCCCACAACCCTCACTATCCAGACATACATTGGGTCTGCTGCACCTATACAATTGCCTGCATCTGCGACCCTGAGAGTAAGATCCCTACAGAGCCAGGCTGCAGAGTCTGCGAAGGTCGTGAGTATTGGTCAATACCCCTCCAATTCTTCTGCTAGTCAGGAACAGATAGGAGCAACTGCTGGGCATTTCTGCACAATTATTATTCAAAGCTCATTTATAGAACTCCAACAACCAGAAGCAACTAACATTTGTGTTGAATATTTTTGGGGCGATCCCCAACTACCAGCCTTTAATCAGTACCACACTGTGGTCCAACATCAGGCCTGTGACTGCCCACTGTGTGCACACTGCTAATGGACTGCATTAGGAGCTCCCAAGGGACTTTGGGGGTACTGGTGCACCAGCAGGGGGAAATAGTAAATACTGTATGGGTACGCACCAGAGGGTGGTGGGATATAGGGAGTGATTTCAGAAATGTTTCACTGCATTTAATACAATCCATTCCATTCCCCCATCCAGAGCCTGTTCCTGCCCCTTAATACAGTAAATATCCCTTGTGTTTAAATTGCAGTTTATTTTGTTTTGTTTGACTGCATAGAGTATAAGTTGGAGGTTGTGTATAATCATAAAGGTTCCCTGTCATGAGGGTGGGGTTGCATTCATTTTCCTGTGGGACAGTACCCTGATAGCCATCTGTCAAAAGGATCCCTATAGGTGGAGGCACACCACTTTTTTATTACCTCCAATATCAACCAAGTCCAGGCACCATTCACCTGAAAGCCTTATAGACTGGGCACAGGTATTATCGGACAGGCACAGTCTTACACCTCACAGGTGGGGGTGATTACAAGTTGGAGGCCTACTGCTGGGATCATTCTAGAATATTCTGCAATACCACACCTTGGTGCAGGAACTGGGTTGGTACCCCCCTCCCCCCCCCCGAATTTATGGAGTTTGAGATGGATCTAAGCAAGCTGCTTGACTGGTGCAAGGGTGAGCACCTAGACCCTGCTAAAGCCATCCTGGTCCAGGGGATCCCTGAGGGTACCAATAGAGAGTGCATGGAGGGCATACTTGGGGTCATTGAGAGTTTGGGGTGTGGTAAACTCAGGTACTGGAGGAGAGAGGGTTTCCCTGAGTAAGATAGTCAGGGTACAGCTGCAGCTGATTTGGCTGATTAGCTGCAGCTGCACAGACAGGAGAGCTTTAAAAACAGGAAGGAAAAGCCAGCAGGCAGTTGCTGCAGGGGTAGAGGGCTGACAAGCTGCTTGGATGTGTTCCAGAAGAGGAGTCCCTTAGGCAACCCTCAGGAGATTGATCTCCTGAATTAGGCCAAAAAAATTTATTTCCATTGTGAGTTTTCTGTTTTACTGTTTGTTTTCTTCCAGAAGGTCTAAACTTCTGAAAAGGGGTTTCTAGTTAGGGTCGGGGATTGTTTAGTCAGCGCTCCCACCCGGAGCTAGGCCTCTTTATTTCTGTTTTTGTTTCATTTTACCCAGTGGGGCTTAAAAAGGAAAAGGGCAGAAGCCCAAAGTTCTGTGTCACCAACCATATTAAGAAAATAAAAATATACCTGATTGGTTTGATGATAACAAACTGAGTCAGGCCACACAAGTGGCGAAGTATGGAGATGCTCCAAGGATTAGAAATGTAAATGGGTAATTGAGAGCCTATGGGGTATGACCTTGGATGTGATCAGATCCTTGCATGCCAGACAGCCAAATTGTACAGTGCAAGGCCATTTAGCCATGGCTGTTTTTTTTTTTGAGTTGTGGATAGTGGAAGAGATCTTATGATCATATTGGGAGCCACCACTCAAAATGAGGGAAATTATCACATTATATGAACCTTGTAGAGACTGTGCTCAGACACATTGTGGAAGCTGGGGGAGCTGCTCTTGTCCAAGCTGCACAACTGAGACTGGACCAGATTTTGATAGGAGACATGGACTCCCAGCTTTTGTTGAATTCACAAGGACTACAGGAACCCAGGATAAACTCTCCAACTTTCTATCAGTTATTGGATGAGGCGAACGAGGAAGAGGCATGAGAGGTAGTAGTTGATTTATTGTGGGTGACCTCAGGGAAATACAGCCTCTTGCAATCCCAGGTTACCAGACATAAAAAGAATCTGCCATCTCAGATGGGATGGTGTAGCTGAAGGGAACTGACTGTGTGAGTGCATTACAAATGGCACAGGCCCCTTGGCCACAAGCTACACCCATGCCACCAGGGCGAGGACATGCCCCATGCCCTTATTCTGCCCCATGGGTCAGGCCCCAACTCTGACCTGACTCAGTATATTTTGTTATCACTGTGGAGAGGATGGACTCTGCAAGAGGATACGGTGACACAGAGAATCCGCCTTTGGTAGCCCAAAAGTGGGAGAAGCAATCCCAGTCACAGAGAAACAACAGCAGAGACCTGTAAAGGGCACATTGAGACTCCGAGCATGAACAACTCTGTCAAATAGAACATACCAGAACTGTAACAGATAAGTTGCCCCCTGGATTGCACCCTTTTATTGGAAACCCTATTTCTTTAGACATAGTACTGCAACAAAGGAACAGGAATCCTGTGGTTGTGTGAGATAGCGGAAGGGCACTGCTATATAATATGGCGTAACTGGAATGAGACAGTAAAGGAAAGTCACTCCACACTCAATTGCCTGTGCCAGGTAAAAAATGAACAGCAGAGCAACAAAAACAACCAGCACCAGGCATGGGGATTATAGCAAAGAACTTTACTAAATTCAAAGTTCCCTTTTATAAAGAGTTAAAAAAAATACATACAGTGGTGGTGGACAAACAAAACTTCTGACCGGTTTCACCCTCCCGGCTTTTTCAAGGAATGCAGGAAGTGGGGAAACACTCTACTTTAAAGCATTCACAACCTATGCTCACACCGTGTTCAATTTCAGCATTTAAAGGTGCAGTGCTAAAAAAAAACCTCCTTTTTAATCAATGTTAAATATTAAAAAAACACACTCCTTCGAGTAGGCACATTCCTAACTAAACATCAAAAGGACAGCGGAGGAGACTACATTTATTATTTTATAAATTCAGACCCTGTCTGAGAACGAATGAACTCATGATTCTCAGTTCCATACAGGCAGATTACACTGAGTAAGGTACTTGCCACAATTAATGTTAGGCAGTACTTAAAATTCCACTCATAATGTGTGAGGTGCTGATCTGGAACCTGTGGGTAAAGAAAACATAATACTTGTAAGTAGATTTTTAACATCTACAAACCACAATACAAAAAGCATTAAAATTGCTACTTTTTCAACTTTTTCATAAGTGGCAATATGTTCAATTTTTCATTCAATCCTGGGCTAAAATGATCCTCCCAGTTGTACTATCCACAGCAATTCTCTTTTGAGAAGTAGCATTTCTAGATCCCCCCAACCAACTGAACTTTCTCCATCCCACAGGACCCAAAAGTGTGATTTTCTGAGGCTGGTTTACATTTTACATGCAGAGCTAAGACATTTGTTTCTTCCCCTTTTGGAATAGAGCTAATGTGCTCACCTACTCTCAGTATACGTGCCCTGGATGTCTTCCCTATATAAAAGGCACTGCAGATACAGTTTGCCAGATAAACAACATATGTGGAATCACAGTTGGTAAAGTGTTTATTCTCAAAACTTTTCCTTGTATTACCGCTGGTAAAGTGGTCCACTTTATCTATCACTGTACAATATTTACAACGGTCACATTTAAATGTGCCATTTGGTAAATTTGAAAGCCATGTATTAGATTTCATTAATTCTGGTTGAAATCTGTGGGTCAAACTGTCTGCAAGATTTTTTGCCCTTTTATATGTAAACCTGGGAAGATTATGGCAAGAGTTTCTTAATACTGGCGCATATGATGCCCCAATTCTTTGTGCCAATATTTTGTATTGCCCTTGACTGCCTGCCAAATGTACAAACAAAATTTATGGGCATTTCCATGTTCTGTTTTGTTTCTTTTGGCACAAAAAGGCTAGCTCTATCAATAGGGTCTACCTCATTTTCAACCTGTGTCAACAATGCTGTGCTGTATCCTGAAATCTTTGTTTCATGCAATGTCTATGTTCCAAGTACTCACTCTCTTTGCTGCAATTCTGTTTGACTCTTAGGTACTGGGATTTAGGTATGTTACAATACAATACTCACAAGTATTGTGTTTTCCTTTAATATTAAAGATTTAGCAAGCTCAACTCTGGCCAATACATAAAGATTGTTATCAAATTTATCTTAGTAGATGTCACCTACCTCAATTTCAGCAAGGCCTTTAACACTGTCCCACATGAAAGACTGGTTAACAAGATGGGTAGCCTGGGAGTGGGCCACAGGATGGTAAATTGGGTTGGAAACTGGTTAAGGGACTAGAAGCAGAGGGTGGTGATAAATGGGATCCAGTCCAAGGAGAGTGGGGTGACCAGTGGGGTACCTCAGGCATCAGTCCTGGGGCCAGTCCTTTCTTCATTAGTGACATTGCTGAAGGAATGGAGGGGAAGGTTTGCCTGTTTGCAGATGACACCAAGATCTGCAACAGGGTGGACACTCCAGATGGGGTGGTAAAAATAAGGAAGGACCTAGAAAAGATGAAAAAAATAGTCAGAGGTGTGGCAGTTGAAGTTCAGTGTGAAGAAGTACAAAATCATGCACCTGGGATGCAGAAACCCTGAAATAAGCTACAGGACGGGGGGGAGCTGCTGTTAGTCACCAGGGAAAAAAGGGATCTGGGGGTTATCATCTCAGATGACCTAAAGGTGGTCAAGCAGTGTACTAAGACTGTAGGGAGAGCCAGTAACATGTTGGGGTGCATTGGAAGAGGTATCACTCGCAGAAGAAGGGAGGTGGTGATACCACTATATAAAATAGTGGTGAGGCCTCATCTGGAAAACTGTGTACAGTTATGGAAGCTGCATCATCATAAAGACACAGACAGGGTGGAGGCAGTTCAGAGATGGGCAACTAAGATGATACAGGGCGTGCACCACAAGACATATGAGAAGGGATTAAAAGACCTCAATATGTATACACTAGATGAGAGGAAGGAATGGGGAGACATGATAGAAACCTTCAAGCATCTTAAAGGCATAAACAGAGTGCAGATGGGAGACATCTGACTTTCAATATAGGAGAAATATAAGAACAAGGGTGCATGATATGAGACTGGAGGGGGGCAGAATAAGGGGAAATGTGAGGAAGTTTTTTTTTTTCAGGGAAAGGGTGGTGGATGCATGGAATAGCCTGCCACAGGAGGTGGTGGGAGCAATCACAGTGGGGGGATTTAAACATTCATGGGATAGGCATAAGGGAACCCTAGATGGAGGAAGGAGAGGCTCAGACCAATGACTAAGTAGGGTCAGCGGCCGCAAATAAAGGTAGGGTAAATGAGCAGACTGGATGGGCCTGGTGGTCATTATCTGCTGTCACCTTCTATGTTTCTGTGTTTAATTTGTTTTAAGTTTACAGGAGTACACCTGGTGTGTGACCAAACAAAAGCAAACAGTTATAATACCAGTGCCCCCCACCCCAAGCTGCTTTAAAGCCTGCAGTTCACTCAAATCAATTCAGTTTTCTTACTGGATTTTTTTTATCATTTTAACATGTTAGAGGGGTTCTCGGTCTCATCATTCCGCTGAATTATGATCAGCCTGACCACCATAACAAGGTGACCCACTCATCAGTTAAGAAAAAGCTTCATATTATAAATTTTACCATGCCATTATGAGCTGAAGTCCCCCTGCTTTATTTTTGTTTTATGGGGAAACCACTCTCTGGCTTAATTTCTTATATAGTATGCTCAAGCCAATAAGAGGCTCACAGGTGATCATGGGGAGCTCATCAATTAGGAGAAGGCCATAACTCTCCTACTTGCAAATCAGTATTAAAGGTTTAGCTAGCTCAATCTCAGCCAATACATAAAGATTTGTATCACATTTATCTTATAGGAGTGCACCTAGTGTGTGACCAAGCAAAAGCAAACAGTTATAATACCAGTGCTCCCCTCAAAGCTGCTTGAAAGCCTGCAGTTCATTCAAATTAATTCAATTTTCCTACTAGATTTTTTCATCCTGGGATTTAGGTATATTACAATACAATATACCTATATCTCAGTACCTAAGAGCCAAATGGAATTGCAGCTAGGAGATTGAATACTTGGAACACTAGCATGAGAGAAAGATTTCAGCAAAGAGGATACAGCACAGCATTGATGACACAGGTTGAGAATGAGGTAGGCCCTATTGATAGAGCTAGCCTTTCAGTGCCAAAAGAAACAAAACAGAACATGGAAATACCTGTAAATTTTGTTAGTACATTTGGCAGGCAGTCATGAGCAATAACAAATACTGTCACAAAGAATTGGGACATTATACGCTCCGCTCCAGTATTAAGATACTCTTGCCATAATCTTCCCAGGTTTACATATAAAAGGGCAGAAAATCTTACAGACAGTTTGACCCAGTTTTCAACCAGAATTAATGAAATCTAATACCTGGCTTTCAAATGTACCAAATGGCACATTTAAATACTGTACAATGATAGACAAAGTGGACCACTTTACCAGCAGTAATGCAAGGAAACGTTTTGAGAATAAACACTTTACCAACTGTGATTCCACACACGTTTATCTGGCAAACTGTATCTGCAGTGCCTTTTATATAGGGAAGACATCTAGGGCACGTATACTGAGAGCAGGTGAGCACATTAGCGCTATTCCAACGGGAAGAAACAAATGTCTTAGCTCTGCATGTAAAATGTAAACCAGCCTCAGAAAAGCACACTTTCAGGTCTTGTGGGATAGAGAAAGTTCAGTTGGGTAAGAGGGGGTGATTTAGAAACGCTGTTTCTTGAAAGAGAAATGCTGTGGATAGTACAACTGGGGAGACATTTTAGCCCAGGATTGAATGAAAAATTGGACATATTGCCACTTATAAAAAACAAGAAAAAGTAGAAAATTGAATACTTTTTGTATTGTGGTTTGTAGATGTTAAAAGTCCACTCAAGTATTATGTTTTCTTTACCCACAGGTTCCAGATTAGCACCTCACACATTATGAGTGGAATCTTAAGGACTGCCTAACATTAATGGTGGCAAGTATCTCACTCAGTGTAATCTGCCTGTATGGAACTGAGAATCATGAGTTCATTCGTTCTCAGATAGGGTCAGAATTTATAAAATAATAAATGTAGTGTCCTTTGCTGTCCTTTTGATGTTTAGTTAGGAATGTGCCTACTTGAAGGAATGTGTTTTTTAATATTTAATATTGATTAAAGAGTTGTGTTTTAGAACACTATTTACTTTAGCACTGCACCTTTAAATGCTGAAATTGAACACAGGTGTGAGCATAGGTTGTGAATGCTTTAAAGTAGAGTGTTTCCCCACTTCCTGCATTCCTTGCAAAAGCCAGGAGGGTGAAGCCGGTCAGACGTTTTGTTTGTCCACCACCATTGTATGTATTTATTATTTAGGGGTTACTCCAAATACTGGGTAGTCCTCTCCTTTGCTATTTGAGCTTAATCAGTGAGTCCCTTCCGCTAAACATCTAATTGGCTTCCATCATGTCCCCTGTGGGTGCCATTGTACTGAAAGACATGCTACTCTCACCTTTTTAACTTTCTCGGGCCTTTTAACCCCGACTTCCCCAGCATCAACCCTGCCAGTACTTCAGGACAATGCCCGGTATGCTAATAGCACTGTTACCTAATCCCATAGAATCAACTCCCATGTCCCTCCCTGTGTGTGGGTGGCATACATACTAAAAGGACCGATGGTTCAACTGCCTGGTTGGCTGCCCTCTTACCTGGGATTTTCAGCATCCAGGAAAAATATCCCATCTACCACAACCAGACAAGGCAAACTAAACTCTACTACAAGCAACTAAAAGAATACATATGTCACTTAGCACTTCTACTATTACTGCTGTCAGGCAATATCCACCCCAACCCGGGACCTCCCCAATCATATTCCATCCACCAGAGAAAGACAGGACAACTAACATTTGCCTCAATCAACATATGCAGCCTCCTCTCTAAAATGGACATCCTGAATGCATGGGTTTTGCAGCACAATCCGTATATACTATCAATAGTTGAGACTTGGCTCTCCCCAAATGTAGCCGATGCCGCAGTTTCAGTTCCTGGATACAACGTATGCAGACAGGATCGCCTAACCAAGTGAGGGGGCGGCTGTGCAATATACCTGAGGGATAACATTCGGGGTCTAGTCCTGCCACTGTCCTCCACTGGTGCACACATGCAAGCTCTCATGGTAAAAATGCTCCTCGGAGCACATAACAAAACCCTTACTGTCCTTACAGTCTACATCCCGCATGGACAAAAGGCCACTGGTTTGAACTAGCTCATGGAATGCCTTGGTAGCCTAAATCTTAACTCAGAAACCATAATGCTGGGGGATTTCAATGTCAATTGGCTCTCCCCTGCTGCAAGCCCATAAAAGGATGCAGTCTCAGCTGTTCACCTCTCACAGCTAGTTGTTGCACCCACCAGGATGAACTACAAGATTGGGGCATCTACCCTGCTTGACTGGATACTATCTAACTGCCCTGAACATATTTCTAATACAGCTGTACTCCCCGATGTCTGTAGTGACCAATCTCCTGTCCTTTTCCAATGGTCTAATCATTACTCTAACCCCCCCTGCTAGAACTGTTACTAACAGGGTTCTTAGATGTGGCCATCTGGATGTGCTAAAAGCAAAACTCCACCACCAAGACTGGTCCCTGGTCTACTCTTCCTGCACAGTTGACTCTGCTCTTGACCGTTTATTCACCAATTCAACACAGTGTGTAATAGACCTGCTCTGATCACAAAGCAAAAGATCCACAGTAACCCGTGGTTCTCTCCTGAATTCCATGAGCGTATGAAGTCAAGGGACCACCTGTGGCATCAAGCCAGAGGTCGAGTAAGCAGGCCGACATATAGGCTTATAAAGCAGATTAAAATGACTGTACTAGGGCAATACATGCTGTAAAAAAACTGTACTATAAGGACGCCCTTACAAGATCATGGAATGATGGATGAAAATTCTGGTCTAACCTGGAAGAAATCACTGGGAAAAATAATAAGGCGGCACCCACAGTGCTCAACATGGATGGTGAACCCACACTGGATCCATATACCATAGCAAATACTTTTAAGAAAGCCTTCTCAGACCTGAGTGGTGTTCTACCCCTTGATTTCTTCCTCAACCCCAACCAAGGGCACAGCACCAGGTTGGAAGACCAGCCACTCACTCACCCACCATTCCACTTTAGAGCCATCACAATGCGTGAAGCTAGGAAATACTTCCCGAAGGTTCTTGAGAAGTCCAGATATAGTGGCGACTCCCTTGACCTTAAATTTGTGGTGTTAACCTTGGATGAGATACTAGCACCTCTAACTCACATCATCAGTACCTCTCTGTGACTGTCACAATTCCAGCATAAATGGAAATCTGCATTAGTTACACCGATCTTTAAGAGTGGGGCTCATACTTCTCAAGGTAATTATAGACCTATCTCAAGCCTCCCGCTGCTATCGAAAGCACTAGAAAGAATAGTTGCCCATCAACTGGTTAAGTGTTTATCAAACTCAATGCCCACAGCAACACGGCTTCCACAAAGGTCATAGCACTACCGCTGCATTACTAGAGTTTACTGGTTACATTTACAATGCACTGGACCAGGGTGCCCTTGTTGGTGCTGCTTTCATTGATTTAACAAAAGTGTTTGACACGATTAATCATATCCTTCTTGTTGAACAACTCTCATCCATTGGCCTCTCAAGTGATACTGTTGCCTGGTTCAAGGGTTATCTTTCTAACTGTTCACAGCAAGTGAAAATTGACAACATCCTATCTGAAAGCAGGCCTGTGCACTCTGGTGTCCCGTAAGGCTCAATTTTGGGTCCTTTATTATTTAGCATATTCCGCAACCAACTCCTGTACTCCTGTCAGTGTCACATTCTGCTTTATGCCAACAATGCAGTCCTGTTCACGAGTGACCCTGACCCTAAGCACCTGGAGTGGAAGCTACAAGAAAGTTGTTCGGATGCAGAACGATGGTTCACTGATCAAAAACTCATCATGAACTACAAGAAAATAAAAATAATGTTATTCTCTGGCACCCAAATCAGGCATCATACATACCCCCTCAACATCACTAATGTGGCTGGTATCCCACTGGAACTAGTACAACACTTTAAATACTTAGGGATTATGATGGACAGCACCATGTCTTATTCACAACACATTGCTAATACTGAAAAGGCAGCCAACAGGCACATTGGTATGCTTCATAAACACACGCAAAGTCTCTCCCCTGAGGCTTTTAATCTGGCCATCCATAGTTCAGTGATCTCACTCATTGAATATGGACTAGTATCATAGTAGCATTAAACAAAGCATGCTGCTTGGCTACCAGTTCACCAAGGCTAACACACACTTGTGATTTGTATGAACAGGCAAACTGGCTCCAGTTTGATGGCAGACTTAGGTACCAAACCTGTCTATTGGCCAAAAAGATTAGGCAAGGCCTGGTTCCCACTGCTGTTCAGAAGCTCCTCACCCCCTATGAACGCACCACTGTACCAGAAGCACTGACAGTATGGTTTTCAAAGTTCCTCGCTGTCACACCTCTCTAGGTCAGAGGGCTTTTGCTCATCGTGCTTCTTACTGGCTGAACTCTCTGCCTCAGGACATCTCCTCTGTAACTCCGTTAGGCCCCTTTAAACAAAAGCTTAGGAAACATCTTGTTTCAAAGGCCTGCTGTAACTGCTCTCTCAAACTCTGAATGGTTCTCAACAGCGGTTTTCCTACCAACTCTACCCTTGGGGCACCCATCTTATGACCCACTACCTAACAAAATTCTGCCTCATTCTCTGTAGATAATTTGAACTTGCCAGAAACTCCCTTGGAATCCTTCACCTCCTCCAACTTACCCCCCACCTGTTCCTCCACAATCATGCTATTTCTCTCCCCCACCCCCCTCTCTCCTCACTAGTCCAACCCTTACCACACCCTCCTAACTTCACTCCCTACTTGACAGTCACTGTGACAATTTCACAGATAGTCTTACTCCCCTGACCCTCTATTGATGAGGCCCCTTGAGCCAAAGTATCTCCTCACCTTGTACACATACCTGTTTGCTCCCTTGACCCTGTATTGATGAGGCCAGCCAAAGTATCTCCTCACCTTGTACACATACCTGTTTGCTCCCTTGACCCTGTATTGATGAGGCCCCTTGAGCCAAAGTATCTCCTCACCTTGTACACATACCTGTTTGCTCCCTTGACCCTGTATTGATGAGGCCCTGTGCTGAAGTATCTCTCACCCTGTACACATACCCCTTACTTTTCACCCTGTCCATTCCTTGAAATATTGGCATACATTGTACATTGCCTGCATTGTTGTTATTCTTTTTATTGTTCTGTAGTTCTATAATGTATAGCATTGTATGTCTAGTCTTCGTATTACCAGTTCACCTGTAAAACCAACTGTTGTCACTGTTATTGTTTACCTGGCATGGAACCTATTGTAATGAGCTTGTTCTCAAAGGTGTTAATTCAAGATCACAATAAATAAATAAATAAAAAGTGAACTTAGAATTTAGTAAAGTTGTTAGCTGTAATCCCCTTGCCTGGTGCTGGTTGTTTTTTGTTGCTCTGCTGTAACCGAAATGGCCTGTTTTAAATTTTGTTACATAGTAACTATATAAGGATGTTAATGTTGTTTTAAATGTTTGTTATGGAATATTATCATATTATTATACTGTATGTATCAAATGTGTGGAAGTATGTATGCATAGGACATCATTGTAAATGAGCATGACAGCTCACATGATGTAACATCATCCTGTTTATTGACTGAATTTAATAAATGAAAATTGAATTGAATTACTGGGTCCACTAGTGCATGTACAAATTGCCATCGAAGGATATCCTTGTCAAACATTATTGGACAATGTATCACAAGTGACAATCATCTACTGTTCCTTCTACCAAATGTATCTTAGATGCTTGGAAGGACTTGCCATATTGAGTTTGAATAATGCCAGCTACCCCTATGATGGATATACTGAATTTACTGACACGTTTGTGGGAATTTCACAGAAGACTAACACTTTGACTCTCATCTACCCTGATGCTCAGATTTTGGACAAGACCCCAGTATTGACAGGAACCAATGCCCATGCGTGGACACTTGGTTCATGCCCATTTACATATGGCTGGAGAGATGACTTACCAGACATTGCCAAGCCATGTAATAGTGTGCACCACCCAGGTGAGGAAGGAGGCCCAGCTCTGCAGTGTCTCTTAGGAGGTACTGGGGTGGTAAGGCTGGAGGGAAAGAAGCCTGTAACTGTGTCCCCTCCATCAGAATGCTTACTGGCTAGCCTCAGGAGGGAGATAATTAGACATTCTTCCATACATAGGAAAAAGAGGGAGCAAAGAGCAACTGCATTTCTTCTTACACTATGGCTCTTGCGAATGTATCAATACTGCTATAAGCATGGGGTTGCAGACTCTTCGGTGAGGGAAGCATCAATTACTATCCTGCCAAAACCCGGGAAAGACCCCACACTGGTAGGGAACAACAGTCCAATTTCCCCTCAGAAACCTTGACATGAAGTTTCTGGTGAAAATATTGGCCACATGACTAAACAAAGTATGGAGTTTGCTGACTGGTAGGGTGCAAGTCTACTTCATGCTGGGTAGGCTTTCCTGTGGCCATTTGCACATCTCTTTTCTGTGTCCAGGGACAGTCAGGGACATGCAGTCGTGGCCTCCCTGAATGCAGAAAAAACACTTGACAGAAAAGCATGGGATTACTTATTCCAAGTGTTGGAGGACTACAAAATAGCAACAGAATACATGAAATGGGTCGAAGTATTATATATGGGTCACAGGGCCACAATTTTGTACAGTATAATGGTGTATGCGCAGATCACATCACACTGTACAAGGGGATGTCCACTGTTGCCTTTATTGTTCGGTCTCTTCTTGGAGCCTCTTGTGTTTAGAATTAAAATGAATGCAGACACCCTTGGAAAACATGGGCCACAAGAGTACAAGCTATCAGTATACACCAACGATATACTGTTGCATGTGCAAAGACCAGGGACATCCCTTCCTGCTACCCTAGAAGTGATCAAAGAGTTCAGCATGACATCCAACTACAAACTTACTGTCGATAAGACAGACATTATGCCCCTGAACAACAAGGGTTTTAAACAAGAGATAACTGTACACTCGGGCAGGATGGCTTCCTCTCATCAGCCGGATACAGTATCGAACCTGCCTCTTAGCCAAAAAAGTCCTCCTCGGGGTCATGCCCCCGGGCATTGAAAAGCTACTTATTGACCACCATAGCACCCAGAGAACTAGAAGTTCACAACAACTAACCTTCCTTGTGCCCAGATGCCGGACTACCATGGGCCAGAGGACCTTTGCCCACAGAGCACCACAGTGGTACAATACTCTCAACAAAGCACCACAGAGCACCACAGTGGTACAATACTCTCAACAGAGCACCACAGAGCACCGCAGTGGTACAGCACTCTCAACAGAGCACCACAGAGCACCGCAGTGGTACAGCACTCTCAACAGAGCACCACAGAGCACCGCAGTGGTACAGCACTCTCAACAGAGCACCACAGAGCACCGCAGTGGTACAGCACTCTCAACAGAGCACCACAGAGCACCGCAGTGGTACAGCACTCTCAACAGAGCACCACAGAGCACCGCAGTGGTACAGCACTCTCAACAGAGCACCACAGAGCACCGCAGTGGTACAGCACTCTCAACAGAGCACCACAGAGCACTGCAGTGGTACAGCACCTCAACAGAGCACCACAGAGCACCGCAGTGGTACAGCACTCTCAACAGGCACCACAGAGCACCGCAGTGGTACAGCACTCTCAACAGAGCACCACAGAGCACCGCGAGTGGTACAGCACTCTCAACAGAGCACCACAGAGCACCGCAGTGGTACAGCACTCTCAACAGAGCACCACAGAGCACCGCAGTGGTACAGCACTCTCAACAGAGCACCGCAGTGGTACAGCACTCTCAACAGAGCACCACAGAGCACCGCAGTGGTACAGCACTCTCAACAGAGCACCACAGAGCACCGCAGTGGTACAGCACTCTCAACAGAGCACCACAGAGCACCGCAGTGGTACAGCACTCTCAACAGAGCACCACAGAGCACCGCAGTGGTACAGCACTCTCAACAGAGCACCACAGAGCACCGCAGTGGTACAGCACTCTCAACAGAGCACCACAGAGCACCGCAGTGGTACAGCACTCTCAACAGAGCACCACAGAGCACCGCAGTGGTACAACACTCTCAACAAAGCACCACAGAGCACCGGAGCGGTACAACACTCTCAACAAAGCACCACAGAGCACCGCAGCGGGTGCAACACCTCAACAAAGCACCACAGGCACATGGCGGTGCAACACTCTCAACAAAGCACCACAGGCACCACAGCGGTACAATACTCTCCAACAAAGAAACTCTTACTGCTCTTGGCCCTTTAAGAGACAACTCCGACTCCATCTCATTTCAACTAGTGTTGTTGACTGCCTCGCCCTAATCGAGGGCCCACCGTTCACTGCCCTCCACTTCAGTCTTGAAAGCTATCTCTCTCCCCGCCTTGCCTCCTTCTACCTGCCTACCCCCCTCTCTCCCTTTCCTCCCCCGGGCATTTCCTGACTTCTATCCCTCTTCTCCCTCCCCTTTAGAGTGCTTATCCTCACCCTCTACCCTCCAAAAATGGCCTTCCTGCCTACATACCCCCTTCCCTCTCACCTGCAGTGCTTATTTCCAAGATTGCCCTTGGCTGGTTACGTCATGCTACCTAACATTTGGAACATTTTGAATTACTGGAATTTCCTAAGCCTCAGTCTCTTACTTGTTATTGTTTAACTATGTATTATTATGTTGACCTTTGTATGTATGTATACCCCCCATTCCTTCGATGTGGAACCTTTGTAAATGAGCAGTTCCTGCTCAAAGGTATTTGTAATCCTAGATTTCAATATAATAAAATAAAAATAAATAACTGACCTGGGGTTAACACGGAAGGCAGATGATCTCAAATATTTAGGCATTAGGTTAAATGGGTCACAGTTCTGACAACAGAAATTAAACATTGACTGCCTGCTAGATCAGGTCAAGCAGGATCTGACCAGATGGGCCACCACCCAATGGGGGATGATAAATATTATTAAAATGAATCTCTTACCTATGGTTTTATACCCCTGGAAATGTTGAATCAATACATTCAAAAAAATGGTTCACAGGACTACAAAACAAGATCTCCAAGTCTATAAGGGCTGGTAAGAGAGTGAGATGGGTTTACCACAAACTGGCTACCCTCAAGAATAAGGGGAGAGGGGGTGTCTGGCTGCCAAACCTGTGGTTATATTATCTAGCACATCATTGTAGCAAATACATCCTTTAGCACATAGACTCCATGGAAAGTGAAGAGCAGTCATACGTAGCTCAATGGCTAGAAATTGAACGCCATCTCTGTAAGTTGCACCACATAGATCCCAGAACCCTCCTTCATATACAGCCACATAAACTGCCCACAAACATGAAAAATACACCCACAGAAGCTTCAATCAGAGTACATGCACAAATGTGTCAGATGCTTAAATTAGACCCTGTCAGAAACACTACACAGCCCCTGCTTCTGAATCTCAATTTTGAAATAGGCAACAAACCCATCTCCTCTGCCTTTTGGAAATCCACTAACATTTGCTCAGTGGGCCAACTAACCCTTGATAGAAAATGAATTACATTCACTACCTTTAAAGTTAGGTGTGATGTCAGAGATAGGGAATACTTTAAATTCCTGCAGGTGGCTCACACACTTACAAAACATTTTGGTCTGCAGGCCTGGTCCAAGGGTCATGGTACTAAACTTGCCACCTTAGTACCATGGGCCAATCTGCCCCACCCTATCTCAAATCTCTGTGGTCAAATATATGACCTTACTCTGGACAAAATAGGTGGCTCTACCCCATATTGGAACAACAAATTCTCCAACAGAAAGAGTTCCTTGGAATGGGACAGAATCAGGAAAGATCTTTACAAATATATGAAATTCAGTAGTATCACCTAATGCAAATTACATTTCTGAATGATATTTACTACACTCCTCAGAAGTTATATACAATGGGTAAACTAAACTTTGATATTTGTTCAAGATGTCAAGACCAATCAGGCACTCTATACCATATAATGTGGGAATGTAATACTGTCCAGCCACTCTCTATTAAGGACAAAGTTGATCCCTTACTGGGTCTGGTGAATGCTTTTGTCCCTGAAATTTATATAGCTGGGGATTACAAAAATAAGCCCATAGGATACCAAAAGCCCCCATATGGCCCTTATAGCCACCAGCGCCAAGAAAATCATTTTAAGATACTGACTGGACAGGGATATTTCAAGTTTCAAAGAATGGCACAATGAAATTCTATTTGCCTTATAAGCAGAGAAGATGATTGCTAGCATGTCTCATAGGATAAAAGCTTATCATAGCGGATGGGAAACTTTGCATGTGCTATTGTTATTACCTCAGTAATACCTGATACGCCTAATGTGGGCTGGTGGTATGGAATATCTGGTGGAGTGGGAGGTATGTTAACTTTTATTTACTATATTTACTGTATAGCCCTGCAGTATGTCTAGAAATGTACAATGCACTGCAATTGTATCAGAGGAAGGCATGGTTGTTGTATTTTGTTGTAAGTTTTGTCTGCCTTTGTATTTTTGTGTAAAGATGAAACATTTTCTAAATAAAGTTTAGTAAATTAAAAAAATGCATGCTTACTGGAAGGATCTCTGGAATACCATTCCCCTCTGACCAATCAGACAATTATTGTGGAGTCCTCAGAAAGCAACTTGCCAAGAGGACTGATGGTACAATGTGGAGTACTGCCTGGCACCAAAGCCATGCTAAAGACAATCACCTTGAAAATAATGAATGAAATACGTAAGGAATTAATTGTACACCCTGGTACTGTTCTTACCAACCTGTATGCTTCTAATGGTATGGTGGCCCCATCACATCAAAGGAACACCCCTCGACTGGAGGAGGAGGAGGAGGAGGCATTCACCTTTGGATCATCTTCCATCCCTCTTTATGGGAAGAAGTGCATGCAACACTAGCTAGTGTATCAATTATTTTCTTCTCATGGCATTATTTGGATATGGGGTGTGCCTGTGGAGAGGAACATCAGATTCATCTACATGATAAGAGACCTTTCAGGGAGAGGTCCAGAAGAGTGGCATCAGCTGACATTGAGGATGTTAGTTGCACCTGCAGGAACTTCTGGCAGTGAGGATTATTAAGGAGTCTTGGAGTCCCTATGCTTCACCAATAGTGGTGGCTTGTAAAAAGAATGGTACTATGAAAATGTGTATAGATTATTGGACTTTAAATCAAAAGACTGTGCCCAACCAGTATGTTAGGCTTCAAGTACAGGATGCCTTGAACAGCCTTACAAGGAGTAAATGGTTCTCTGTGCTGGACTTATGCAGTGGATATTATCAGACACCAATGGCAGAACAGAATAAAGTGAAGACCACCTTTATCTGTCTGCTGTGGTTTTATCAGTTTGAGAGGATGCCACAGGAAATCTCTGTTGCCCAATCAATTTTCCAAACTTGATGGAAAAGGTGGTCAGAGACATGAATCTCCTGGAAGTTTTAGTTTACCTGGACAATCTCATAGTGTTTAGATGGACACTTGAAGAGCATGAGGCCCAACTTATGAAGGTTCTGGACTGCCGGATGGAGTATGGGTTGAAGCTATCCTTAGTGCCAATTCTGCCAGATGACTGTAAAATATGTGAAACATATTGTTTCAGATACTGAAATCAGCACAATTCTGAGAAAAGTGGAAGCCCTCACCACCTTGTTGAGGCCAACCAACCTGAAAGCCATACAGTCATTTTTGGAATTGTGTAGCTATTACCAACGATTTGTGAAACACTTTTCTTCTGTGGTGAGGCCCTTAACCAATCTGACCGGGGAAATCTGCCCACCTGGAAAACTATGGACAAGCCTGCAAAGGAATATCACAAAGCCAACAAACCATTTGGTGACTGATGGACAGAGAAGAGTGAAAGGTCATTCAGAGAGATCATTCTACATCTGTTGGAGGCCCCTGTATTGGCTTTTGTTGATGTCACCAAGCCATACACCCTTCATATTGATGCCTGCATGAGTGGCCTGGGAGCTGTGCTATACCAGGAGCATGAGTGGCTTGAGACCTGTAGCATATGCCAGTCAAAGCCTGAATACATCAGAAAGACTACCTAGTCTATAAACTGGAATTTCTTGCTTTAAAATGAACTGGGGTGCACCAGTTCCATGACTGTCTGTATGGAGTCAGGTTTGTTGTGCTAACAGAAAACAACCTGCTGACATATGTCTTGACTACAGCCAAGCTGGATGCCTCTGGGCGTAGGTGGATCACTGTCTTGTATTCTTACCAACTCTGACTGCAGTACCATCCTGGAAGGAACAATATTGATGTCACTATTGTCACTATTGAAAAGGAGCTTGAAAAGGCAAAGCCTATGTACGCTCCTATAAGGTGTAATGGATGCTTTTTCTAGATGCCCGAATCATACCCACCAAAAGAGAGCCTCTGGACCCACATTTTAGAAGATGGGGTATGAGCTATTTGCCAACTGCTAGTGCCTGAGGACTGGCCTACCCCAACCAATCCAAACAGAGCAGCAGATATTCTTGGAGTGCATCCTGACACTGAACCAGAATGACACACATGTAAGAGAACAAACTCTTCTGCCTGGAGACAGAGTCCTGATCAGAAATTTTGGGCATCCCAGCTAAACATAAACTAGCTGACTGGTGGAGATCTGAACCATATGTCATTAAGGAATAACTTCCCAATCTGCCAGTGTACCACCTATGACTGGAGAGTGGAAACACTGTTAGTAAGACACTTAACCAGAATCATTTATTGCCCATTGACCAACTGTTACCTGATCCTGTGAGACAAATATCTTCTTCATCACCTTGCAGACCAGTCATCAGGAATGAGACATGAAAAAGGAGTACCCATGCTGCTCAGGCTGAACCACCAGCTGCAAATCCTGTGACACAGCCTGATGTGGTCTACACCAGCTCTGGTGAGGAGGATCAGTTTGTATGTCCTTACATTTCTGTATTCATATTGGCCACACACCCTTTGAACTTACACTGTCCTGCACAAGGTAGTGTAACCAACACTGGGGCTTCACATCCAGCAGCATCACCCTTTGTACCACCTGACTTTGAGCCCAAAGTCATTGACACAGCTATTGTTGTGGAGAATGATGGAGGACACTTGGATATAGCACCACCAGAGAATATAGAGATACCTAGACCTTCTGATCCCATTCCTGCGCTGGATGCAGAATCTTCCAATGACCTTGTGCAAGTGATTGTAGATGAGCCATTTGTACCTCATAGATCTGGAAGAGAAGTCAGGAACTCTGTGAATCTCACTAATGGTGCTCTTGGTGTCTCCACCAACCTTCCCATAAATGTGCATAAACCTGCTACCCAGTCCTTTGTTGCTTTCCCCCTTGTGCTGCCCCCATATCATCTTTGGGAATTGTAGACATACTACTTGAAGAAAACAGTAAAATTCAAATGCATGCCCTGTGTTCATGTTGAATAATGTCATCTTTTAGTCAGGATGCAGGTGTATTAGACAGACTGTTCTGTTGTGTTTAATTTGTGTTTTTTCATATTTTGATGAGGACATCAAGGATTTCAGTTATGGGAGGATGTAACCCCTCCTAAAAGGGGGCTTAAATTTGGCTGTCTCTGGAGCACTGCTGCCACTTTTTCCTGCACCACTGTTTCACCCCGGTCCCAGTCCAGGCTGCAGCTACGGGACCCGGGGTGGAATGGACTCTGTCATTTGTTCCGTGGACTTGTTTATCACCCTTCTCACTGTGACTGGCACATCGCCACTGCTCTTCACTCCAGGAAGCCCACATCAAGGAGGCTGCTCAGATTCAAACATCTTTCAAAGCTGCACAAAGTGCAAAACTGCTCTTTCAGGGGGAGCATGAACTTTGGGGACACTCAGTAGCACTCCCCTGCCACCAATTTACCCCCCAGTCTCACCAGATGGCAACAGAAATGGGGAGGTATTGATTCTGATGGTCAAAAGCCACACTAAGGGACAGAAACATGCTAAAATGGATAATAAAGTGAAATGCTAAAAAAACAGTCATGTTTGTAGTTTAGCTCCAGGACTACTGAAAACAGGTCAGAGGACACACAGCTTGACTGGGAATGTTGGGTGCCCCTCTGTTTAGCTTCGCAGAGACAGCCAGCAGCAGACCATCTCAGGTTTAAGTGTATTCTATCCCTGTGAAATTGACATGAATTTGGAGGCTAGCTCAGATCTGCAAAACAGCTAAAGTGCAAGCTGGCTTAGGATTTTGTGTGCATACTTTTCCCCAGGAACTGACAGCCACTGAGAGCCAGGGGTTTAGCATAATGAATAGAGCATGAGATGATAGCCACTGATATTTGATCCCTAGATTTCTGCACAAGGGAGAGACATGTGCAATACAACAGAGTTGTCTGGGAGACATAAAGAGAAAGATCTGTGAGTAAAGTCAGCAGTCAGCCACAAGGTTGGAAGAAAGCTGTTTTAAGAATCTTTATAAAAAAATTTCTGTTTCCTCCAGGAACAACACCAAACTCCTGCCCTGGGCTTTGTGAGCTATCAGGACTTTGCCTGACAGATGGTTTCAATCACCTGAGACCCTGAGTGATTGTCTACTCCTTGGACGTGGGTGAAGGCAAGTCCCTTGTGGGGTGAAGAGGACATCAGAGATCAACATGGCCCACACCCCCTGTCACCTAAAAGCATGCTGGGTCAGTTGCACATGTACCATCACCTGAATCTGCAATCCTGAGGGAGACATCCCTACAGTGCCATCCTGCAGACTCTGCTAAGGTAGTGAGTACTGGATCAGTACCCCTCCAATTCTTCTGCTAGTCAGGAACAGATAAGAATAATTGCTGGACATTTATGTGCTGTTATTATTCAAAGCCCATTTATAGAACTGCAACAGCCAGGAGCAACTACCATTTGTGCTGAGTAATATTTTTGGATCCCCAACCACCAGCTTTCAATCGGTAATGCACTGTGGTCCAACATCAAGCCTGCAACTGCCTACTGTGTGCACACAATTAATAGACTGCATTGGGAGCTCCCAAGGGACTTTGGGGTACTGGTGCACCAGTAGGGGGGAACAGTAAATACTGTGTGGGTACTTACCACAGGGTGGTGGGATTTGGGGAGTGCGGTCAGAACTATTTCATTGCATTTAATCCATTTTGTTCCCCCATCCAGAGCCTGATCCCCTGTACCTGTCCCCTAAATAAATATTATTTGTATTTAAATAGCAATTTATTGTGCTTTGCATATTGTTTTGTTTGCATGCATAGAGTATAAGTTGGGAGTTGTGTTTAATCATAAAGGTTCCCTGAAGTGAGGGTGGGGGGGAGCATTCATTTTCTCTGTGACAGTACCCTTGCAACCATTTGCCGGAAGGATTCCCATAGGTGGAGGTACCACACCACTTTTTTATTACCTCCAATACCAACCGAGCCCAGGCGCCATTCACCTGAAGGCCTTATAGACTGTGCCCAGGGATTATCGGACAGGTATATTCTCACACCCTGCGGGTTGGGGTGGTCACATAAAATTTCAAAAGTTAAGCAAAAACAGATTTTTTTTTAGATCAGATTCACAGTACAAAAACCTACTAGATTTCGACAGTGAGAAAGCTAATTCAGCTAAATGCAATGAAGAAGGTTCCTGTCTCCTCCCAAATAGGGAAAGGATTCTTTTCCATGTACTTTCTCACTCAGAAGAAAAATGAGGAACGTTGACCTGTTCTGGACCTAATGTTCCTGAACATGCACTTCTTTGGGGCTGTTATCAGGAGCATTTGCATCTGAGATTTACAGAGCAAACATGCATACAAATTCCCCACTACCACATCAACCTGGGCCACAGGGATACTGTTTTTAAGAATTCATTCATCCAGACTCTTTCGGCTTAGGGGTGCGATTTTAGCCACTGTCTCTGAGGACTGATGGTAGTCTGCATAAGTGTGGACTGTGAACAGAATCCATGCAGTTGAAAATATAAAGGTTACCTGCCTGAAACTGCAGCTGTGCTGCTGGTATTCAGTTCACATCCACACAATTTACCCAAGAAACATCTCTAGGCTAGCGGTTTCAGGGTTCAGATATAGAAAACAAAGCAATGGAGAGATAAGGATATGTGGAGACCTAGAGTAACTGTGTGACCCTGAGCAAGTCAGTTTACGTCTCTGAGCTTCTCTTTTTTTTTTAACCTAACCACCTGACCATTCCTGAACCTATCTGTGCATACCCATTGGCTGCTGCTGGCAAATGTTCATGGATTGTATAGGCACATGAAAATACCTCATAAACACACTGCACGGACACAGATGGCAGGTCTAGTTTTGTTTCTAATTTAAATATAAAAAAAACTATCAAGTTTGTTTATTTTCAAATTGGTGACTGGGAAAGGCACACTGAGTCAAGTCTCATTTCCAGGTGTAACCCTTGAAAAGGGAACAAGGAAAGGTGATACAAAATCAACAGTACAAAGGTGCAAAAAAATCGATATAGGAGCACAAAAGTTCAAACGAAACAGTACAATGTATATGTTTAGATTGTATGCATAGTTATATAGTATCTCATTATAAGAGTGCATTCTCTCGTTCTTTGGGTGAGAGAAGTGTGAAGTGGAGTTGAGCAGTTGACTGGCACACAAAGCACTTGAGAAGAAACTCTTATAACCACAACAGACTTTACATGTAAATTTACATGTAAACATATTATAAACTATGTTGAAGATTTATGTGTTTAAAATATAAAATATAAAACATACATTTAAAGGAAGTTTCCAATATAAGGTATTGGGCTTCATAGTCCAATACCTTATATCGTCAGGTGCTCACCACTACAAACATTTTAAATTTAAACTTAGTAATTTTATGAGGGGAAAGGATCGTAACTGGTGCGGAATCCTCGGCCAGCCGATCCCTTCCAACTTTCTCATGAGCCCGCTCTGCCCCAACTCCGCCTTGTGCTCTTGGAATTTGTGATGTGTGGCCAGGGAGAGTGTAGGGGAGAACCCCATACAGGTCAATGGGGTCTGTTTCTAAAGCCGTTTTTTAGTAATTTTAAACAGTCCTAGAGGAAAATTAAAGCAGTCACTTAACTAGTAGCAATTATTTAAGCATCCAACACCAAGGGTATGTGTGTAAAATCTTGAGTTAAACACACCACCCCATGGTTTAGTTTATATAATTGCTGGGGAGCATTTTCTTGCCACAGCAATTGTATAAAATAAAACAGCAGCCATCTGGTGAGGATGAAGCGCAGTCCACAGCTCCTAAAACTGTTTTTCTTTTCTTTCTTTTTTTTTAGGATAGCTGAGCAATTGCTTACTCTAGCAAAGTGAACAGCTGAGAGGCAAGTTTCTTTTTTTATGAACTTACTGCCAAGTGATACTGGTGCGCTCGGTGTCCAGTCGACAGTGGCAAAGTGTCTGGCACTCTGTAAGTGAAGTGGAGGGAGTGGAGGCAGGCACATGCATGGAGCATTGAAACCCCATCACATGTTCACCTTTATAACCCGCAGGTTATAACGGCAAATTATAACCAGGTTTCCCTATGGGAAAATCACTCCCCAGTTATTGTAATAATATAATTCAAAACCATGATTCTATACAACAGAAACATGTATACATATTGTACATCACTAAACCATCAGCAACACTTCTACAAATATTGCTCTAATAGCTAATAAAATATCTAATTATCTATCTGACATGCAGAAAAAAAGACAAGGCAGCTCGTACTCCTTGTTTGAACCAAATCAGCTGAAATGCAGTGCACCTGATTGAGGTCACATGACATCTAATCAACAGCCTAGGCTTTCAGGTCTAACTCAGATAACATGGAAAGTACAGGAAGAATAGTCCAGACTTCCAGCTTCACCTCACAGATCACATGGGAAGTGCAGGTTAAAAGTCAGGAATGCCTATTTAAAGTAACAGGATCAACTATAACAATGCAACCATAAACCACTCCTTACAGTGCAACCTCATCAATTAGTGTAGCTTACCAGTTACAACCAAATCCCTGCCACATATCTAGTTTATGCTAATTCAATAAAGCCAACTATTTAAAGATACAGCACCAAATTACAACAGTACTACATAGAGTTGCCACTTTTGGATGAGGTAAAAACTGGATGCCAAACCACACCCCCAAACTCCACCACTGGCTCCACCCCTTTTTATAACTGAGTTATCGCTGCTCCTCCTCCAAAGCTATTTGTAATGTCAGACTAGACTTTAAAAAGTGATAGAAAATAATTTTCTGTACTGTTATTTATTTCTTTATCATTTTTATTATTTGGCAAAGGGCACAAGGCCCATTTACAGGGGTAACCCAAGACCACAGTGAGGTTATGTGACTTGCTCAGGGTCACATATTATCTAGTTGGTGGCTATGAGAATCAAACCCAGATCTGCTGGCTGCATCAAGTTCATTCACAACTTGTTACTCTAACCTTTGTTAAGCACTCTTCCATTTTCCCTTCCCAATCAGGCATGTATTCTGATATGCTTTGATCTATTTTTGATGCACTATCGATGTCTGTGGTACTGTACTCTCAATTCTGCAGTGTATTTATTTTACGATAATAGCTACTGCTCTTTCTTTTCATATTCCGAACACATTACACAATTTGAGACACAGCATTCCATGCTATTCATCTGAATGAACTGTAGTGTAGCTAATATCATAACCATGACCCACTCCTTCCAGTGCAACTGCACCCAACTGGTGCTAGTTACCAGCTGCAACCTAATCCATGCCACATATCTAATTGATGCTAATGCCCTAAAGTCAACCATTTAGATACAGCACCAAATTACAACACTATTACACTGCTGTAAAACAAGCATTATTAAACATTTTATAAGAGTAATAAGACATTTCCACTGGGGGGATTATGCGGCTCTCGTGGCCACAAGGGGAGATTGAGCAGACCAGCAGTGGTTGTCATGGCAGCAAGGAGAAGGTGCAACAGCAACTTTTTTGGCCACAGGGAGAAGGCCAGCGGAATTGGCACAAATGGTGCAGTGGTGACTCTCATGGCTACAAGGAGAGAGAACAGCAGTGGCTTTTTTCAGAAGTGCAGGGAGTGGACCAGAGTCAGTGCCAAGGAGAGAGGAACACTGGCAGCTAACTAGAGGTGGTGGCGGCAGCTAACTGTAAAGTTTTTTTCCCCTGCTCACCCACTCTGGCCCTGACCTCTATTAAATGCCCACAGGGGGCAGGGACAACACCATGAAAGGTCTCATTCACTGTCAGCAAGGACCACAAATTATCTGTGAAGAGCTGTGCACTTGAACTAAAACCTGGAACTAAAGGCTGGGAGGAATTCTTGATTGCTGGTGAGACTGGGGCAATGGCTGATGGAGGAGGAGGAGGAGGAGGAGAGGAATGGCTAGTTGGGAAGGGTGGAAGGGGTGGATAGTAGGGTGCAATATTTGTGGAGCTGCAGTGTTCATGGACACACTATGGAAAATGGGGGAGTGTCCACTGTGCAGAAAGTATAGAGCTCTGAAGAATGAAATTGAATGGCTGTATGGAATCTTAAAAGGGATGCCCAGTGCAAAGGCAAAGAATCACCTTAAATTTGAGAAGAGAGAAGGTGGGGGACAACAGAATAACATAATAAGGGTCAGAAGAGGGAGGTGGGGAGTTCCACTCCTGTGCATGAACTGAACCATTGATGGAGAGCTCTACCCCTCCCCCAGGTGTGCTGCTATCACACACCATGGCACTCTTTCTGATGGATGTGTTCTAAGCTACCTGTTCCCAAAGTGCTATGGAAGGAGTGTAAAGCCAGGACGAAGTGTTCGAATATGGCTCTATCATGCCTCCTCATAAAAAAATGCATTTAATCTCCTTGCTGACGGGTAAAGCACAGCAGTCTGCTAATACATTGAGAACAATAGTCATGGACTTGAAAACAAAAAAGCAAGCAAATCAGGGAGAGAAGGTGGGTAATGTACAAGTTAACAAGATTGTTACTGTCTTGGAGTAGGGAGAAAAGCAATGTGAATTTGACCAAGTCTTCTCGGGTAAATGCCAGCTGCAATTGAATTACCCGGAGATGCTAGATGAACAAGCAACAAACTCAGCTATGGATTCCTATGCCCAGAATGCAGAAGGAGAAGGTATCTCTATCTCAGGGAAGCAAAAATCAAGTATTTGAACACAGGTGAGTAAAGGAAATTATTCAAAGTTATTTGCACCAGCTGATTCAGCCAATATTACTGAACCCTTCTCAGATACAGCACTCCCAGCACCTAGTTCTTCAGCTGCTTGCTCAAAGAATCAGCATGAACAGGAGATAAATGGTTCCTTTCTTAAACCTCTATATAAAATATTAGAAGGTCCCTTAAATAAATTATTTGGTCAAAATGGGGGACAAGATGCGAATAAGGTAGATCACTCTTTAATACAGACCGAACAAGCCCCTAGTGATGCATCTAAGGTCAGAGATAAAACTAATTGTAACATGCCATGGGAGGACCTTAAAAAGCCAGATGCAACAAACATTTAAGAGAAACATTTGAATCAGGAACCCCTTAAAAAACAAGCTAAAGAAAATAATTTGATGGTAACAATTACAAACAACGATTCGGATTCAGGGTCTGACTATCATGAGGTACAAACTGAAAATGAGGAGAGTGATACCGGGGCCCGGATATTCAGACAGTGCCAGGCTATGGCGCAAGCCTGGGCACAGTGCAAATGGACTGCACAGGGGTGTTGACAGGGTGATATTCAACTGAGCTGTACCATGGCACAGCATCGCTGAATATCACACCCTGGCCACCCCGCAGTGCGCATGGCGCAGTGGCACTGCACCAGTGCAAGTGGCCAGAGTGGAGCAGGAAGATGCGCAAGTTCCATTGCGCTAGGTGCAACAACCGCAATATTCAAAAGTGCACATGCAAATGGAGCCATAATGCATGTAAGACACAATTGGAGCCATTTGCATGTCTTTACAGCCCCATTTTCATGCAGGTGCACAGATCCCCAGTGACTTGCACCTGGCGCCCTGCCAGGCTGCAGCTATCAGGGACCGACGCCCCCTGCACAGCGCGAAAAAGTGCCCCACTGCCTGATCACGGACATATGTTCTAATTTACATGTCCCATATCTCTGGTGCTCCAGTGGACTGCTTGTATCCTGATCGTGGGCATATTTTCATATTCAAATGTCCCATAACCCTGGTGGTCCAGTAGACCACTTGCAGCCTGATCACAGGCATATGTTCTAATTTAAACATCCAATATTCCTGGTGGTCCAGTGGACCACTTACAGCCCAACTGGGCATCAGTAAAACATTAATGCCCCAACAACTGAACCCTGGTGGTCTAGCAGTACCCCTCACCCACCCACTGAGCCCAGCCTCCCCTGGTCCAGTGGTGGGCAGCAGCTCCCACCCACTTGCTGCCCTGCTGCCCTCTGACTGACACAAACAGCAGTAGGGCCTGTCGCCCGATGATCCTGGCGTGAACAATGGGTGTGCAGCCTATACTGTACTACACACTCAGATATGTGAATGGATCCATTCACATATCTAGAGTGTGTAGTACGGTATGGGCTGCACACCTATTGGCTCACGCTGTGGACCAATGGGCATACAGCCCTACCATATGGTGTCAGTTGGCAGGCAGTGGGGCGGCTAATGGATGGGGAGCTGCCAACCACCGCTGACTGGGGGAAGTGGGGCAGTGTGATTCAATGGGCAGGTGGAGAGGGGGTTACCGCTAGACCACCAGGGTTCAGTTACTGGGGCATTAATGTTTTACTGACGCCCACAATCGGGCTGTGAGCAGTCCACTGGACCACCAGGGATATGGGACATTTAAATTATAACATATGCCTGTGATCAGACTTCAAGTGGTCCACTGGACCACCAGGGATATGGGATGAATTTTACAGCTACATATGCCCACGATCAGGCATGGGGTGGTGCTGCCACGAAGGTACAGCTGGAGCTCGGGTGGCCACCCACAGGTGGCAGCTGCCGTGTTACACCCTGCAGCCACGGCAGCTCACCTGTGGGTATTGTCAGTGTTCACTTTTTGGCTCACCTGTGTGTGCCGATAAGTAGGAGTTGTGCATGCATGGGCTCAGCACATCCCGGTGAATATTGGGATGTGCAGAGTATGCATGGAGCGTCCTACCTGTGCCGCACATTATTGATGCACTCCGGTGCATTGGGATTTGTGCCAGGCACAATCCCCATTTGAATATCACGCCGGGGCACATCAGTGGGTTGCGCATGGTGCAACAGTTTTGCACCATACACAACCCTTCTGAATATCTGGGCCAGAGAATCCGAAACAGCCATTATGGGCTAAAGAAATACTGACCCAATTAGCATCACTGAATGAGGGGATGAGGAGAATGAGGAGTTTGGAGAGCAAAATTGATCATTTGCAAAACACAGTGAATATGTTAGCAGCAGATAATTTAGAAACAAAAAATAATATATAGGAGTTGCAAAAAAAGAGTATCTGACTTAGAGGATGAAAGTGTTCCCATCCAAAGGCAACTTCAGGATCTGGATAAGATAAATAAAGACATTAAAGATAAATTATTGGACTTTGAAGCAAGGTCTAGAAGAAAGAGAGAATCACGGCATTGTCAGCATAAAGGATTATTTGTTCTGGGCAGGATTTGGGGAGAGAGTTTAGAAAAAGGCTGAAAAGGAGGGGGCCTAAGATTGACCCATGTGGAACACCTGAGAGGACCGGTTTTGAGTCTGAGAGAATTTCTGAGATTTTTACTGATTGAGAGCGTTGGGCCAGGTAACTTCTAACCTAGGCACCTAGTCCTTCTGAGAGCCCAAGACTGTGTAGTTGTGTGATAAGTAAGCCATGGTGAACAGTATCAAACGCCTTTGTTAGGTCAGTGAAAACAGCTCCGGTTTGATATCCTTTGTCCAAGGCAGAGTGAATTTCTCCTGAGAATTCCAGTAGGGCGGTCGATGTACTGTGTCCTTTCCTAAATCCATGCTGCTACAAGTAGAGTATGTTATACTTATGCAGGTAGTCTGAGAGTTGGTCAGCCACAATGCATTTGAGGGCCTTGGAGAGGGGTGGAAGTATAGATATAGGCTGATAGTTTCCTGGTAGGGACTTGTCACCACTTTTGAACACTGGTGTGACTATAGCAGACTACCATTTGCTGGGAAATTGACTAAGGCAGAGGGAGAGACTGAAAATTTTGGTGAGAGGGTGCACTACCTCTTCCATGGTAAGGGACATAATTCTAAGATCAATAGTATCACTGCTTGCTCTGGATTTAGAAATACCATTTTTTATACATTTGTAGCCTTCATGAGCCTTAACTATTTTGAAGTGGAAAAGCGGTTGGTCAGGTGAGGCAGTAGGAAATGATGGCTTTGGCGAGTCTGTGTCAAACAAGAAGTCTGGTGGGAGGACCCCACAGAGGTCAGTGAAAGTTTTATTTAAGGCCTTTCCCATGACCATTGGGTCTAGGGTAGTAGTTCCATCAACAGTAATTATAGTGGGAGAGGATTTGGACTGCTTACCTGTGATATTTCTGATGTTGTCCCAGAGAAAGGACTGCTGTGTGACTGGACTTTAGAGTCAAAAAAAAAAAAAACAAAACAAAAAAAAATGTGTGTCTGAGTTAACTGAACTGAATAGTTATACGAACAGTAATCTAGGTGTAAATCTCAGGTGATTGAAAGGACTTGATAGCTGTGAGGTTTAAATTACTTGTAGAAAGATCTAGTAAGTAGGGGCAGTAGCTTAGCTAGAAGGAAACTACATTTTACAGACTGTTTTAGAAATATTTTGGAACTTTAATTTAGGGTAAGGAAAACTAACAAACAAAACAAAAAAAGAGTCTGCGTGAGTTAATTGAACTGAACGGTTATCTGAACACTTATCTAAGTGTAAATCTCAGGTGATTGAAAGATCTTAAAAGCTGTGAGGTTTAAATTACTTGTAGAAAGATCTAGTAAATAGGGGGGTGGCTAAGCTGGAAGGACGCTACATTTAAAGAGTGCCTTATAAAGATTTTGCTAGTAGGCTGGTAGAAGACACCAGGAGAAAGGACTGCTGTGTGACTGGACTTCTCTGCTGGGACTAAAGAAGTAGAACTCTTGTACTTGGAACTTTAATTTAGGGTAAAAAACAAACCAACAAACTAAACAAAAAAGTGTGTGTCTGAGTTAACTGAACTGAATGGGTATCTGAACAGTTATCTAGGTGTAAATCTCATGTGATTGAAAGGACTTGACAGCTGAGAGGTTTAGATTACTTGTAGAAAGATCTAGTAAGTAGAGGGATTGGCTCAGCTAGAAGGAAGCTACATATAAAGACTGCCTTTGAAAGATTTTGTTAGTACCTTGGCAGAAGACACCAGGAGAAAAGTCTGCTGTGTCACTTGACTTCTCTGCTGGAACTAAAGAAGTACAACTCTTGTACTTGGAACTTTAATTTAGGGTAAAAAAAATAACAAACAAAACAATAAAACTGTGTGTTTGTCTGAGTTAACTGAACTGAATGGGTATCTGAACGGTTATCTAGGTGTAAATCTCATGTGATTGAAAGGACTTGACAGCTGAGAGGTTTAGATTACTTGTAGAAAGATCTACTAAGTAGGGGAGGTGGCTTAGCTAGAAGGAAGCTACATTTAAAGACAGCCGTAGAAAGATTTTGCTAGTAGCTTGGCAGAAGACACCAGGAGAAAGGACTGCTCAGTGACTGGACTTCTCTGGTGGGACTAAAGAAGCAGAACTCTTATACTTGAAACTTTAAATTAGGGTATAAAAACTAACAAATAAAACAAAAAAGTGTGTGTATGTCTGAGTTAACTGAACTGAATGGTTATCTAAACAGTTATGTAGATGTAAATGTCAGGTGATTGAAAGGACTTGATAGCTGTGAGGTGTAAATAACTTGTAGAAATACCTAGTAAGTAGGGGGAGTGGCTTAGCTAGAAGGTAGCTACATTTAAAGACTGCCTTACAAAGATTTTGCTAGTAGCTTGGCAGAAGACAGCAGCAGAAAGGGCTGCTCTGTGACTGGACTTCTCTGCTGGGACTAAAGAAGTAGAACTCTTGTACTTGGAACTTTAATTAAGGGTAAAAAAAGCTATCAACCAAAACAAAAAAAAGTGCGTGTTTGTCTGAGTTAACTGAACTGAATGGTTTTCTGAACAGTTATCTAGGTGTAAATCTTATGTGACTGAAAGGACATGATAGCTGAGAGGTTTAGATTACTTGTAGAAAGATCTAGTAAGCAGGGGGAGTGGCTTAGCTACAAGGAAGCTACATTTAAAGACTGTCTTAGAAAGATTTTGCTAGTAGTTTGGCAGAAGACACCAGGAGGAAGGTCTGCTGTGTGACTGGACTTCTCTGCTAGGACTAAAGAAGTAGAACTCTTATACAAGGGAATTTAATTTAGGGTAAGAAAACTAACAAACAAAACAAAAAGTGTGTGTTTGTCTGAGTTAACTGAACTCAATGGTTATCTGAACAGTTTTCTAGGTGTAAACCTCAGGTGACATAAAGGACTTGATAGCTGTGAGGTTTAAATTACTTGTAGAAAGATCTAGTAAGTAGGGGGAGTGGCTTAGCTAGGAGGAAGCTACATTAAAAGACTGACTTAGAAACATTTTACTAGTAACTTGGCAGAAGACAGCAGGAGAAAGGACTGCTGTGTGACTGGACTTCTCTGCTGGGACTAAAGAAGAAGAACTCTTATACTTGGAACTTTAATTTAGGGTAAAAAAACTAACAAACAAAAAAACTTAGTGTGTTTGAATGAGTTAACTGAACTGGACAGTTATCTGAACAGTTATCTAGGTGTAAATCTCAGGTGATTGAAAGGACTTGATAGCTGCGAGGTTTAAATTACTTGTAGAAAGATCAAGGAAGTAGGGGGAGTGGCCTAGCTAGAAGGAAGCTACATTTAAAGACTGCCTTAGAAAGACTTTGCTAGTAGCTTGACAGAAGACACCAGGAGAAAGGAATGATGTGGGAGTGGATTTCCCCTGCTGGGACTAAAGAAGTAAAACTCTTATACTTGGAACTTTAAGTTAGGGTACATAAACAAACAAAACAAAAAAGTGTGTATTTGTCTGAGTTAACTGAACTGAATGGTTATCTGAACTGTTATCTAGGTGTAAATGGCAGGTGATTGAAGGGACTTGATAGCTGTGAGGTGTAAATAACTTGCAGAAAGACCTAGTAAGTAGGGGGAGTGGCTTAGTTAGAAGGAAGCTACATTTAAAGACTGCCTTAGTAAGATTTTGCAAGTAGCTTGGCAGAAGACACCAGGAGAGAGGGCTGCTGTGTGACTGAACTTCTCTGCTGGGACTAAAGTAGTAAAACTCTTGTACTTGGAACTTTAATTTAGGGTAAAAAATAAACCAACAAACTGAACAAAAACAGTGTGTGTTTGTTTGAGTTTACAGAACTGAATGGTTATCTGAACAGTTATCGAGGTGTAAATCTCATCTGACTGAAAGGACTTTATAGCTGACAGGTTTAGATTACTGGTAGAAAGATCTAATAAGTAGGGAGAGTAGCTTAGCTAGAAGGAAGCTACATTTAAAGACTGCCTAAGAAAGATTTTGCTAGAAGCTTGGCAGAAGACACCAGGAGAAAGGACTGCTGTGTGACTGGACTTCACTACTGGGATTAAAGAAGTAGAACTCTTGAACTTGGACCTTTTGTTTTGGGTAAAAAAACAAACAAACAAAACAAAAAAAGTGTGCGTCTGAGTTAACTGACCTGAATGGTTATATGAACAGTTATCTAGGTGTAAATCTCAGGTGATTGAAAGGACTTGATAGCTGTGAGGTTTAAGTTACCTGTTTAAAGATCTAGTAAGTAGGGGGAGTGGCTTAGCCAGAAGGAAGCTACATTTAAAGACTGCCTTACAAAGATTTTGCTAGTAGCTTGGCAGAAGACACCAGGAGAAAGGACTGCTGTGTGACTGGACTTCTCTCCGGGGACAAAAGAAGTAGAACTCTTGAACTTTGCAGCTTTAATTTAAGGTAAAAAAAAAATAACAAACAAAACAAAAAAAATAATGTGTTTGTCTGAGGTAACTGAACTGAATTGTTATCTGAACAGTGATCTAGGTGTAAATCTCAGGTGATTAAAAGGACTTGATAGCTGCAAGGTTATATTACTTGTAGAAAGATCTAGTAAGCAGGGGGAGTGGCACAGCTAGAATGAAGCTACATTTAAAGACTGCCTTAGAAAGATTTTGCTAGTAGCTTGACAGAAGACACCAGGAGAAAGGAATGATGTGTGAGTGGACTTCCCTGCTTTGACTAAAGAAGTAAAACTCTTATGCTTGGAACTTTAAGTTAGGGTAAATTAACTAACAAACAAAACAAAAAAAGTGTGTTTTTGTCTGAGTTAACTGAACTGAATGGTTATCTGAACAGTTATCTAGGAATAAATGTCAGATGATTGAAAGGACTTGATAGCTGTGAGGTGTAAATAACTTGTAGAAAGCCCTAGTAAGTAGGAGGAGTGGCTTAGTTAGAAGGAAAGTACATCTAAAGACTGCCTTAGAAAGATTTTGCTAGTAGCTTGGCAGAAGACGCCAGGAGAGAGGGCTGCTGTGTGACTGATCTTCTCTGCTGGGACTAAAGTAGTAGAATTCTTATACTTGGAACTTTAATTTAGGGTAAAAAATAAACTAACAAACGAAACAGAAAAAAGTGTGTGCTTGTCTGAGTTAACAGAACTGAATGGTTATCTGAGCAATTATCTAGGTGTAAATCACAGGTGATTGAAAGGACTTGATAGGTGTGAGGTGTAAATAACGTGTAGAAATACCTAGTAAGTAGCGGGAGTGGCTAAGCTAGAAGGAAGCTACATTTAAAGACTGCCTAAGAAAGATTTTGCTAGTTGCTTGGCAGAAGACACCAGGAGAAAGGACTGCTGAATGACTGGACTTCTCTGCTGGGACTAAAGAAGTAAAATACTTTTACTTGGAAATTTAATTTAGGGTTAAAAAACTAACAAACAAAAGAAAAAAGTGTGTGTTTGTCTGAGTTAACCGAACTAAATGGTTATCTGAACAGTTATCTAACAGTAAATCTCAGGTGATTAAAAGAACTTGATAGCTGTGAGGTTTAAATTACTTGTATAAAGATCTAGTAAGTAGGGGGAGTGGCTTAGCTAGAAGGAAGCTACATTTAAAGACTGCCTTAGAAAGGTGTTGCTAGTAGCTTGGCAGAAGACACCAGGAGAAAGGACTGCTGTGTGACTGGACTTCTCTGCTGGGACAAAAGAAGTAGAACTCTTGAACTTTGCAGCTTTAATTTAAGGTAAAAAAAATAACTAACAAAACAAAAAAAATAATGTGTTTGTCTGAGGTAACTGAAATGAATTGTTATCTGAACAGTGATCTAGGTGTAAATCTCAGGTGATTAAAAGACTTGATAGCTGCAAGGTTATATTACTTGTAGAAAGATCTAGTAAGTAGGGGAAGTGGCTTAGCTAGAAGGAAGCTACATTTAAAGACAGCCGTAGAAAGATTTTGCTAGTAGCTTGGCAGAAGACACCAGGAGAAAGGACTGCTGAGTGACTGGACTTCTCTGGTTGGACTAAAGAAGCAGAACTCTCATACTTGAAACTTTAAATTAGGGTAAAAAAACTAACAAACAAAACAAAAAAGTGTGTGTATGTCTGAGTTAACTGAACTGAATGGTTATCTAAACAGTTATCTAGATGTAAATGTCAGGTGATTGAAAGGACTTGAAAGCTGTGAGGTGTAAATAACTTGTAGAAAGACCTAGTAAGTAGGGGGAGTGGCTTAGCTAGAAGGTAGCTACATTTAAAGACAGCCTTACAAAGATTTTGCTAGTAGCTTGGCAGAAGACAGCAGCAGAAGGGGCTGCTGTGTGACTGGACTTCTCTGCTGGGTCTAAAGAAGTAGAACTCTTGTACTTGGAACTTTAATTAAGGGTAAAAAAAAACACTATCAACCAAAACAAAAAAAGTGTGTGTTTGTCTGAGTTAACTGAACTGAATGGTTTTCTGAACAGTTATCTAGGTGTAATTCTTATGTGACTGAAAGGACATGATAGCTGAGAGGTTTAGATTACTTGTAGAAAGATCTAGTAAGCAGGGGGAGTGGCTTAGCTACAGGGAAGCTCCATTTAAAGACTGTCTTAGAAAGATTTTGCTAGTAGTTTGGCAGAAGACACCAGGAGGAAGGTCTGCTGTGTGAGTGGACTTTCTCTGCTGGGACTAAAGAAGTAGAACTCTTATACAAGGAAATTTAATTTAGGGTAAAAAAACTAACAAACAAAACAAAAAAGTGTGTGTTTGTCTGAGTTAACTGAACTCAATGGTTATCTGAACAGTTTTCTAGGTGTAAACCTCAGGTGACATAAAGGACTTGATAGCTGTGAGGTTTAAATTACTTGTAGAAAGATCTAGGAAGTAGGGGGAGTGGCTTAGCTAGGAGGAAGCTACATTAAAAGACTGACTTAGAAACATTTTACTAGTAACTTGGCAGAAGACAGCAGGAGAAAGGACTGCTGTGTGACTGGACTTCTCTCCGGGGACAAAAGAAGTAGAACTCTTGAACTTTGCAGCTTTAATTTAAGGTAAAAAAAAATAACAAACAAAAAAAAGTTAGTGTGTTTGAATGAGTTAACTGAACTGGACAGTTATCTGAACAGCTATCTAAGTGTAAATCTCAGGTAATTGAAAGGACTTGATAACTGCGAGGTTTAAATTACTTGTAGAAAGATCAAGGAAGTAGGGGTAGTGGCCTAGCTAGAAGGAAGCTACATTTAAATACTGCCTTAGAAATACTTTGCTAGTAGCTTGACAGAAGACACCAGGAGAAAGGAATGATGTGTGAGTGGATTTCCCTGCTGGGACTAAAGAAGTAAAACTCTTATACTTGGAACTTTAAGTTAGGGTAAATAAACAAACAAAACAAAAAAGTGTGTATTTGTCTGAGTTAACTGAACTGAATGGTTATCTGAACAGTTATCTAGGTGTAAATGGCAGGTGATTGAAGGGACTTGATAGCTGTGAGGTGTAAATAACTTGTAGAAAGACCTAGTAAGTAGGGGGAGTGGCTTAGTTAGAAGGAAGCTACATTTAAAGACTGCCTTAGTAAGATTTTGCTAGTAGCTTGGCAGAAGACACCAGGAGAGAGGGCTGCTGTGTGACTGAACTTCTCTGCTGGGACTAAAGTAGTAGTACTCTTGTACTTGGAACTTTAATTTAGGGTAAAAATAAACCAACAAACTGAACAAAAAAAGTGTGTGTTTGTCTGAGTTTACAGAACTGAATGGTTATCTGAACAGTTATCGAGGTGTAAATCTCATCTGACTGAAAGGACTTTATAGCTGAGAGGTTTAGATTACTGGTAGAAAGATCTAATAAGTAGGGAGAGTAGCTTAGCTAGAAGGAAGCTACATTTAAAGACTGCCTAAGAAAGATTTTGCTAGAAGCTTGGCAGAAGACACCAGGACAAAGGACTGCTGTGTGACTGGACTTCTCTACTGGGATTAAACAAGTAGAACTCTTGAACTTGGACCTTTTATTTTGGGTAAAAAAACAAACAAACAAAACAAAAAAAGTGTGTGTCTGAGTTAACTGACCTGAATGGTTATATGAACAGTTATCTAGGTGTAAATCTCAGGTGATTGAAAGGACTTGATAGCTGTGAGGTTTAAATTACTTGTATAAAGATCTAGTAAGTAGGGGGAGTGGCTTAGCTAGAAGGAAGCTACATTTAAAGACTGCCTTAGAAAGGTGTTGCTAGTAGCTTGGCAGAAGACACCAGGAGAAAGGACTGCTGTGTGACTGGACTTCGCTGCTGGGACAAAGGAAGTAGAACTCTTGAACTTTGCAGCTTTAATTTAAGGTAAAAAAAATAAACAAAACAAAAAAAATTATGTGTTTGTCTGAGGTAACTGAACTGAATTGTTATCTGAACAGTGATCTAGGTGTAAATCTCAGGTGATTAAAAGGACTTGATAGCTGTGAGGTTATATTACTTGTAGAAAGATCTAGTAAGTAGGGGGAGTGGCATAGCTAGAATGAAGCTACATTTAAAGACTACCTTAGAAAGATTTTGCTAGTAGCTTGACAGAAGACACCAGGAGAAAGGAATGATGTGTGAGTGGACTTCCCTGCTTTGACTAAAGAAGTAAAACTCTTATGCTTGGAACTTTAAGTTAGGGTAAATTAACTAACAAACAAAACAAAAAAAGTGTGTGTTTGAGTTAACTGAACTCAATGGTTATCTGAGCAGTTATCTAGGTGTAAATGTCAGATGATTAAAAGAACTTGATAGCTGTGAGATGTAAATAACTTGTAGAAAGCCCTAATAAGTAGGAGGAGTGGCTTAGTTAGAAGGAAAGTACATCTAAAGACTGCCTTAGAAAGATTTTGCGAGTAGCTTGGCAGAAGACACCAGGAGAGAGGGCTGCTGTGTGACTGATCGTCTCTGCTGGGACTAAAGTTGTAGAATTCTTGTACTTGGAACTTTAATTTAGGGTAAATAATAAACTAACAAATGAAACAGAAAAAAGTGTGTGCTTGTCTGAGTTAACAGAACTGAATGGTTATCTGAACTATTATCTAGGTGTAAATCACAGGTGATTGAAAGGACTTGATAGCTGTGAGGTGTAAATAACGTGCAGAAATACCTAGTAAGTAGTGGGAGTGGCTAAGCTAGAAGGAAGCTACATTTAAAGACTGCCTTAGAAAGATTTAGCTAGTAGCTTGGCAGAAGACACCAGGAGAAAGGATTGCTGAGTGACTGGACTTCTCTGCTGGGACTAAAGAAGTAAAATACTTTTACTTGGAAATTTAATTTAGGGTTAAAAAACTAACAAACAAAAGAAAAGTGTGTGTTGTCTGAGTTAACTGAACTAAATGGTTATCTGAACAGTTATCTAACAGTAAATCTCAGGTGATTAAAAGAACTTGATAGCTGTGAGGTTTAAATTACTTGTAGAAACATCTAGTAGGTAGGGGAAGTATTTTCAGCTCAGAAGGAAGCTACATTTAAAGACAGCCGTAGAAAGATTTTGCTAGTAGCTTGGAAGAAGACACCAGGAGAAGGGACTGCTGTGTGACTGGACTTCTATGCTGGGACTAAAGAAGTAGAACTCTTGTATGTGTAACTTTAATTTAGGGAAAAAAAATAAACAAAACAAAAAAAGTGAATGTTTGTCTGAGTTAACTGAACTGAATGGTTATCTGAACAGTTATCTAAGTGTAAACATCAGGTGACTGAAAGGACCTGAAAGCTGTGGGGTTTAATTTACTTGAAGAAATATTTAGTAAGTAGGGGGAGTGGCTTAGCTAGAAGGAAGCTACATTTAAAGACTGCCTAAGAAAGATTTTGCTAGAAGCTTGGCAGAAGACACCAGGAGAAAGGAATGATGTGTGACTGGACTTCACTGGTGGGACTAAGAGAAGTAGAACTCTTGTACTTGGAACTTTAATTTAGGGTAAAAAAAACTAACAAACAAAACCAAAAAATTTGTGTTTGTTTGAGTTAACTGAACTGAATGGTTATCTGAACAATTATCTAGTTGTAAATGTCAGGTGATTGAAAGGACTTGATAGCTCTGAAGTTTAAATTACTTGTAGAAAGATGTAGTAAGTAGATGGAGAGGCTCAGCTAGAAGGAAGCTACATTTAAAGACTGCCTTAGAAAGATTTTGCTAGTAGATGGGCAGAAGACACCAAGAGAAAGGACTGCTGTGTGACTGGACTTCTCTGCTGGGACTAAAGATGTAGAACTCTTGTAGTTGGAACTTTAATTTAGGATAGAAATAAACTAACAAACTGAACAAAAAAAAGTGTGTGTTTGTCTGAGTTTACTGAACTGAATGGTTATCTGAACAGTTATGGAGGTGTAAATCTCATCTGATTGAAAAGACTTATAGTATTGAGAGGTTTAGATTACTGGTAGAAAGATCTGGAAAGTAGGGGGAGGTTAGTTAGCAGAAGGAAGCCAAATTTAAAAGACTGTCTTAGAAAGATTTTGCTAGTAGCTTGGCAGAAGACAATTGTACAGTTGACTGCTGTGTGATTGGACTTTCTCCTGGGACTAAAGAAGTAGAACTCTTGTACTTTGCAGCTTTAATTTAAGGTAAAAAAAACCTAACAAACAAAACAATAAAAGTGTGTGTTGGTCTGAGTTAACTGAACTGAATGGTAATCTGAACAGTTAGCCAGTTGAAAATCTCAGGTGATTGAAAGGACTTGATAGCTGTGAGGTCTAAATTACTTGTAGAAACATCTAGTAAGTAGGGGAAGTGGCTTAGTTAGAAGGAAGCTATATTTAAAGACAGCCGAAAAAAGATTTTGCTAGTAGCTTGGCAGAAGACACCAGAAGAAAGGACAGCTGAGTGACTGGACTTCACTGGTGGGACTAAAGAATTAGAATTCTTGTACCTGGAACTCTAATTTAGGACAAAAAATACAAACAAACAAAACAAAAAAAGGTGTGTGTTTGTCTGAGTTAACTGAACTGAATGGTTATCTAAACAGTTATCTAAGTGTAAATCTCAGGTGATTGAAAGGACCTGATAACCGTGAGGTTTAAATTACTTGTAGAAAGATCTACTAAGTAGGGTGAGTGGCAAAGCGAGAAGGAAGCTACATTTAAAGACTGCCTAAGAAAGAATTTGTTAGAAGCTGGGCAGAAGACACCAGGAGAAAGGATTGCTACATGACTGGACTTCCCTGCTGGGACTAAAGAAGCAGAACTCTTATACTTGGAACTTTAAATTAGGGTAAAAAAACTAACAAACAAAACAAAAAAGTGTGTGTTTGTCTGAGTTAACTGAACTGAATGGTTATCTGAACAGTTATCTAAATGTAAATGTCAGGTGATTGAAAGGACTTGATAGCTACGAGGTGTATATAACTTGTCGAAAAGACCTACTAAGTAGGGGGAGTGGCTTATTGGAAGGTAGCTACATTTAAAGACTGCCTTACAAAGATTTTGCTAGTAGTTTGTAGAAGACAGCAGCAGAAAGTGGCTGTGTGACTGACTTCTGCTGGGACTAAAAAGTAGAATTGTTGTACCTGGAACTTTTAACTAAGGGTAAAATCTATCAACCAAAACACAAAAGTGTGTGTTTGTCTGAGTTAACTGAACTGAATGGTTTTTTTGAACAGTTTTCTCGTGTAACTCTCATGTGACTGAAAGGACCTGATAGCTGAGGAGGATTAGATTACTTGTAGAAAGATCTAGTAAGTAGGGGAGGGTTTAGCTTGAAGGAAGCTACATTTGAAGACTGCCTTAGAAAGATTTTACTAGTAGCTTGGCAGAGTGACACCAGGAGAAAGGTTTGCTGTATGATGGACTTCTCTCAAGCTGGGATTAAAGAAGCAAACTCTGATACTAGGAACTTTAATTTAGGGTAAAAAAACTAACAAACAAAACAAAAATTGTGTGTTTGTCTGAGTTAACTGAACTGGAATGATTATCTCACAGTTATCTAGGTGTAAATGTCAGGTGATTGAAAGGACTTGATAGCTGTGAGCTCTAAATAACTTGTAGAAAGATCTAGTAGGGGGGAGGGCTGTAGTTAGAAGGAAGCTACATTTAAAGACTGCCTTAGAAAGATTTTGCTAGTAGCTTGGCAGAAGCACAGGAGAGTGGGCTGCTGTGTACTGATCTTCTGCTGGGACTAAAGTAGTAGAACTCTTGTACTTGGAACTTTAATTTAGGGTAAAAATAAACTAACAAACGAAACGGAAAAGTGTGCTTGTCTGAGTTAACAGAACTGAATGATTATCTGAACAATTATCTAGGTGTAAATCACAGGTGATTGAAAGGACTTGATAGCTGTGAGGCGTAAATAACTTGTAGAAATACCTAGTAAGTAGCGGGCGTGGAGAAGCTAGAAGGATGCTACATTTAAAGACTGCCTCAGAAAATTTTTTCTAGTAGCTTGGCAGAAGACACCAGGAGAAAGGGCTGCTGTGTGACTGGATTTCACTGCTGGGACTACAGAAATAGAACTGTTGTATGAACATTAATTTAGGGTAAAACTAAACTAACAAACTAAACAAAAGTATGCTTGTCTGAGTTAACAGAGCTGAATGGATATCTCAACAGTTATCTAGGTGTAAATCTTATGTGATTTAAAGGAATTGATAGCTGTGAGGCTTATATTACTTGTAGAAAGATCTAGTAAGTGGGGTGAGTGGTTTAGCTAGAAGGAAGCTACATTTTAAGACTGTCTTAGAAAGATTTTGCAGTAGCTTGACAAAAGACACCAGGAGAAAGGGCTGACGTGTGACTGGGCTTCCTGCTGGGACTAAAGAAGTAGAACTCTTTGTACTTGGAATTTTAATTTTGCAAAAAACTAACAAACAAAAAAATGTAAGTGTTTTAATTGAGTTAACTGAACTGAATGGTTATCTGAACAGGTATCTAGGTGTAACTCCAGGTGATTGAAAGGACTTGATAGCGGTGAGGTGTAAATAACTTGTAGAAAGACCTAGTGTATGGGGAGTGGCCTAACTAGAAGGAATCAACATTTAAAGACTGCTCTAGAAAGATGTTGCTAGTATCTGGCAGAAGACACCAGGAGAAAGGAATGATGTGTGAGTGGACTTCCTGCTGGGACTAAAGAAGCAAAACTCTTATACTTGGAACTTTAAGTTAGGGTAATAAACTAACAAACAAAACAAAAAAAGTGTGTGTTTGTCTGAGTTAATCTGAACTGAATGGTTATCTGAACAGTTATCTTTTGCTGTAAATGTCAGGTGATTGAAAGGACTTGATAGCTGTGGAGGTGTAAATAACTTGTAGAAAGACCTAGTAAGTAGGGGGAGAGGCTTAGTTAGAAGGAAGCTACATTTAAAGACTGCCTTAGAAAGATTTAGTAGTAGCTTGGCAGAAGACACCAGAAGAGAGGCTCTGCTGTGTGACTGAACGCCCTGCTGGGACTAAAGTAGTAGAACTCTTTGTACTTGAACTTTAATTTAGGGAAAAAATAAACCAACAAATGAAACAGAGAAAAGTGTGTGCTTGTCTGAATTAACAGAACAGAATGGTCATCTGAACAATTATCTAGGGTAAATCTCTCATGTGATTGAAAGGACTTGATAGCTGTGAGGTGTAAATAACTTGTACAAATACCTAGTAAGTAGGGGGAGGGCTGTTTAGAAGGAAGCTACATTTAAAGACTGCCTTAGAAAGACTTTTGCTAATAGCTTGGCAGAAGACATCAGGAGAAATGGCTGCTGTGGACTGGATTTCTCTGCTGGACTAATAGAAATAGAAGTCTTGTACTTGGAACTTTAATTTAGGGTAAAAATAAACTAACATACTAAACAAGAAAGCTGTATGCTTGTCTGAGTTAACAGAACTGAATGGATATCTCAACAGTTATCTAGGGTTTAAATCTGATGTGATTGAAAGGACTTGATAGCTAAGAGGTTTAGATTACTTGTAGAAACATCTAGTAAGTAGGGGGAATGGCTATATGCTATAGTTACATTTAAAGACTGCCTCTAGAAAGATTTTATTAGTTGTTTGCAGAAGACACCAGGAGAGAAAGGTCTGCTGTGTGACTGACTTCTCGAAGAAATAGAATAATCTTACTGGAAATTTAATTTAGGGTTAACAAACAAAAAACAAAACAAAAGAAAGTGTGTGTTGTCTGAGTTAACTGAACTTAATGGTTATCTGAACAGTTTCTACTGTAAATCCAGGTGATTGAAAGAACTTGATAGCTGTGAGGTTTAAATTACTTGTAGAAACATCTAGAAAGTAGGGGAGTGGCTTAGCTAGAAGGAAGCTACATTTAAAGACCGCTTCAAGAAAGATTTTGCTAGTAGCTTAGCAGAATACACCAGGAGAAAGGAATGATATGTGACTGGACTTCTGTCTGCGACTAAAGAAGTAGAACTCTATAGGTTGGAATTTTAATTTAGGTAAAAAACTAACAAACAAAACAAAAAGTGAGTGTTTGTCTGAGTTAACTGACTGAATGGTTATCTGAACAATTATCTATGTTGTAAATCCTAGTGATTGAAAGATCTTAAAAGCTGTGAGGTTTAAATTATTACTTGTGAAAGATCTAGTAAATAGGGGTGGCTAAGCTGGAAGGACGCTACATTTAAAGAGTGCCTTATAAAGATTTTGCTAGTAGGTCTGGTAGAAGACACCAGGAGAAAGGACTGTGTGACTGGACTCTCTGCTGGGACCAAAGAAGTAGAACTTTGTACTTTGGAACTTTAATTTAGGGTAAAAATAAAACCAACAATCTAAACAAAAGTGTGTGTCTGAGTTAACTGAACTGAATGGGTATCTGAACAGTTATTCTAGGTGTAATCTCATGTGATTGAAAGGACTTGACAGCTGAGAGGTTTAGATTACTTGTAGAAAGATCTAGTAAGTAGAGGGATTGGCTCAGCTAGAAGGAAGCTACATATAAAGACTGCCTTTGAAAGATTTTGTTACCTTGCAGAAGACACCAGAGAAAAGTCTGCTGTGTCACTTGACTTCTGCTGGAACTAAAGAAGTACAACTCTTGTACTTGGAACTTTAATTTAGGGTAAAAAAAATAACAAACAAAACAATAAAACTGTGTGTTTGTCTGAGTTAACTGAACTGAATGGGTATCTGAACGGTTATCTAGGTGTAAATCTCATGTGATTGAAAGGACTTGACAGCTGAGAGGTTTAGATTACTTGTAGAAAGATCTAGTAAGTAGGGGAGGTAGCTTAGCTAGAAGGAAGCTACATTTAAAGACAGCCGTAGAAAGATTTTGCTAGTAGCTTGGCAGAAGACACCAGGAGAAAGGACTGCTCAGTGACTGGACTTCTCTGGTGGGCTAAAGAAGCAGAACTCTTATACTTGAAACTTTAAATTAGGGTAAAAAAACTAACAAATAAAACAAAAAAGTGTGTGTATGTCTGAGTTAACTGAACTGAATGGTTATCTAAACAGTTATGTAGATAAATGTCAGGTGATTGAAAGGACTTGATAGTTGTGAGGTGTAAATAACTTGTAGAAATACCTAGTAAGTAGGGGGAGGGCTTTGAAGAAGGTAGCTACATTTAAAGACAGCCTTACAAAGATTTTGCTAGTAGCTTTATAGAAGACAGCAGCAGAAAGGGCTGCTGTGTGACTGGACTCTCTGCTGACCAGCAGAAGTAGAACTCTTGTACTTGGAACTCTTTAATTATGGGTAAAAAGCTTATCAACCAAAACAAAAAAGGTGTGTGTTTGTCTGAGTTAACTGAACTGAATGGTTTTCTGAACAGTTATCTAGGTGTAAATCTTATGTGACTGAAAGGACATGATAGCTGAGAGGTTTAGATTACTTGTAGAAAGATCTAGTAAGCAGGGGGAGTGGCTTGCTGAAAGGAGCTACATTTAAAGACTGTCTAGAAAGATTTTGCTAGTAGTTTGGCAGAAGACACCAGGAGGAAGGTCTGCTGTGTGACTGACTCTCTGCTGGGACTAAAGAAGTAGAACTCTTATAATGGGAATTTAATTTAGGGTAAGAAAACTAACAAACAAAACAAAAGTGTGTGTTTGTCTGAGTTAACTGAACTCAATGGTTATCTGAACAGTTTTCTAGGTGTAAACCTCAGGTGACATAAAGGACTTGATAGCTGTGAGGTTTAAACTACTTGTAGAAAGATCTAGTAGTAGGGGAGGTGGCTTGGCTAGGAGGAAGCTGCATTACTAAGACTGACTTAGAAATGATTTTACTAGTAACTTGGCGAAGACAGCAGGAGAAAGGACTGCTGTGTGACTGGACTTTCTGGGACTAAAGAAGAAGAACTCTTATACTTGGAACTTTAATTTAGGTAAAAAAACTAACAAACAAAAAACTTAGGTGTTTGAATGAGTTAACTGAACTGACAGTTATCTGAACAGTTATCTAGGTGTAAACTTGTATGATTGAAAGGACTTGATAGTCATGGTTTGAATTACCTAGAAAGATCACAAGTAGGGGCGGCCTAGCTTGAAGGAAGCTACACGTAAGACTGCCTTAGAAAGACTTTTATGGTAGCTTGACAGAAGACACTCAGGAGAAAGGAATGATGTGGGAGTGGATTTCCTTGCTGGGACTAAAGAAGCAAAACTTTATACTTGGAACTTTTAGTTAGGGTACATAAACAAACAAACAAAAAGTGTGTATTTGTCTGAGTTAACTGAACTGAATGGTTATCTGAACTGTTATCTAGGTGTAATGGCAGGTGATTGAAGGGACTGATAGCTGTGAGGTGTAAATAACTCTGGAGAAAGACCTAGTAAGTAGGGGAGTGCTTAGTTAGAAGGAAGCTACATTTAAAGACTGCCTTAGTAAGATTTTGAAAGTAGCTTCAAGAAGACATTCAGGAGAGGGCTGCTGTGTGACTGAACTTCTGCTGGGACCAAAGTAGAAACTTTGTACTTGGAACTTTAATTTAGGGTAAAATAAACTAAACAAACTGAACAAAAACAGTGTGTGTTTGTTTGAGTTTCAGAACTGAATGGTTATCTGAACAGTTATCGAGGTGTAAATCTCATCTGACTGAAAGGACTTTATAGCTGACAGGTTTAGATTACTGGTAGAAAGATCTAATAAGTAGGGAGAGAAGCTTAGAAGGAAGCTACATTTAAAGACCTGCCTAAGAAAGATTTTACTAGAAGCTTAGAGAAGACACCAGGAGAAAGGACTGCTGTGTGACTGGATTCACTACTGGGATTAAAGAAGTAGAACTTGAACTTGGACCTTTGTTTTGAAAAACAAACAAACAAACAAAAAAGTGTACATTTGAGTTAACTGACCTGAATGGTTATGAACAGTTATCTAGGTGTAACTTGTGTGATTGAAAGGATCTGATAGCTGTGAGGTTTGTTACCTGTTTAAAGATCTAGTAAGTAGGGGAGTGGCTACTGGAAGAAAGCTACATTTAAAGACTGCCTTACAAAGATTTTGCTAGGCTTGCAGAAGACACCAGGAGAAAGATCTGGGTGACTGACCTCTCCGTGTCAAAAGAAGAACTTGAACTTTGCAGTTTTAATTTACAAAAAAAAAATAAAAAAATAATGTTTTGTCGAGGTAACTGAACTGAATTGTTATCTGAACAGTGATCTAGTGTAACCCAGGTGATTGGGTGACTGATAGCGGTTATATTATTAGAAAGATCTGGTAAGTAGGGGAGGGCAGGCTAGAATGAAGCCACATTTAAAGACTGCCTAGAAAGATTTTGCAGCTTGATTGAGACACCAGAGAAAGGAATGATGTGAGTGGACTCCTGCTTTGACTAAAGAAGTAAAACTTTATGCTTGAACTTTGGTTAGGTAAATTAACTAACAAACAAACAAAAAGTGTGTTTTGTCTGAGTTAACTGAACTGAATGGTTTCGAACAGTTATCTGGAATAATGTCGATGATTGAAATGACTGATAGTTGTGAGGTAACAATTTGTAGAAAGCCCAGTAAGTAGGAGGGAGGCTTAGTGAGAAGGAAAGGCACCTAAAGACTGGGGTTTTAGGAAAGATTTTGCTAGTTTACAGAAGAAATTGGTGGAGAGAGGCTGTGTGACTGATCTTCTGCTGGGACTAAAGTAGTAGAATTTATACTGGAACTTTAATTAGGTAAAATAACCAACAACGAAACAGAAAAAGTGGTGCTTGTCTGAGTTAACAGAACTGAATGGTTATCTGAGCAATTATCTAGGTGTAAACTCAGGTGATTGAAAGGACTTGATAGTGGAGGTAAATAATGGTGAAATACTTAGTAAGTAGCGGGAGTGCTGCTAGAAGGAAGCTACATTTAAAGACTGCCAAGAAAGATTTTATTGGTTGGGCAGAAGACACTAGAGAAAGACGCTGAATGACTGACTTCTGTTGGACTAAAGAAGTAAAATATTTTATTTGGAAATTTAATTTAGGTTAAAACCAACAAACAAAAGAAAAAGGGTTTGTCTGAGTTAACGTAACTAAATGGTTATCTGAACAGACCAATAGTAACTTTCAGGTTATAAAAGAACTGATAATGAGGTTTAAATTACTTGTATAAAGATCTAGTAAGTAGGGGGAGGGCTTAGTTTGAAGGAAGTTAGATTAAAGACTGCCTTAGAAAGGTGTTGCTAGTAGTTGCAGAAGACACCAGGAGAAAGGACTGTGTGACTGGACTTCTGCTGGGACAAAAGAAGTAGAACTTGAACTTGCAGCTTTAATTTGCTGAAAAATAACTAAAAAACAAAAATAATGTGTTTGTCTGAGGTAACTGAAATTAATTGTTATCTGAACAGTGATTAGGTGTAAATCTCAGTGATTAAAGGACTTGATAGCTGCAAGGTTATATTACTGAGAAAGATTAGTAAGTAGGGAAGTGGTATTAGAAGGAAGCCAGACGAAGACAAAACAGAAAGATTTTGCTAGTAGCTGGTAGACACCAGAGAAAGGACTGCTGAGTGACTGGACTTCTCTGGCTGACTAAAGAAGTGAACTCTATACTTGAAACTTTAACTTGTAAAAACTAACAAACAAACAAAAAGTGTGTGTATGTCTGAGTTAACTGAACTGAATGGTTATCTAAAACAGTTATCTAGATGTAATGTCAGTGATTGAAAGGACTTGAAAGCTGTGAGGTAAATAACTTGTGGTAGGACCTAGTAAGTAGGGGGGGAGTATTTAGCTAGAAGGTAGCTACTAAAGACAGCCTTACAAAGATTTTAAGCAGAAATATAGAAGACAGCAGCAGAAGGCCATGTGTGACTGACTTCTGTCTAAAGAAGCAGAATTTGTACTTGAACTTTTATTAAGGGTAAAAAACACTATCAACCAAAACAAAAAAGTGTGTGTTTGTCTGAGTACTGAACTGAATGGTTTTCTGAACAGTTATCTAGGTAATTTTGGTGACTGAAAGGATGATAGCTGAGAGGTTTAGATTACTTAGAAAGATCAGTGAGGGGAGGCTTAGCCACAGGAAGCTCCATTTAAAGACTGTCTAGAAAGATTTGCAGTAGTTTGGCAGAAGACACCAGAGGAAGGTTCGTGTGAGGACTTCTGCTGGGACTAAAGAAGTAGAACTTTGTACAAGGAAATTTAATTTAGGTAAAAAACCACAAACAAAACAAAATGTGTGTTTGTCTGAGTTAACTGAACTAATGGTTATCTGAATAGTTTCTAAAACCCTAGTATATAAAGGACTTGATAGCTGTGAGGTTTAAATTACTGTAGAAAGATCTAGAAGTAGGGGAGGCTTAGCTAGAGGAAGCTACATTAAGACTGACTTAGAAACATTTTATTAGTAACTTCAGAAGACAAGGAGAAAGGACTGTTGTGTACTGGACTTCTCCGGGGACAAAAAGAAGTAGAACCTGAACTTTGCAGCTTTTAATTTACAGTAACAAAAAAAAGTTAGTGTGTTTGAATGACAATTGAACTGACAGTTATCGGAACAGCCATCTATGTAAACTCGGTAATTGAAAGGACTTGATAACTGCGAGGTTTAAATTACTTGTGAAAGATCAAGGAAGTAGGGTAGTGGCCTAGCTAGAAGGAAGCTACATTTAAATACTGCCTTAGAAATACTTTCATAGTAGCTTTGACAGAAGGCACCAGGAGAAAGGAATGATGTGTGAGTGGATTTCTGCTGGGACTAAGAAGCAAAAACTCTTATACTTGGAACTTTAAGTTAGGGTAAATAAACAAACAAAACAAAAAGTGTGTATTTGTCTGAGTTAACTGAACTGAATGGTTATCTGAACAGTTATCTAGGTGTAAAATGGCAGGTGATTGAAGGGACTTGATAGCTGTGAGGTAACAACTTGTAGAAAGACCTAGTAAGTAGGGGGGAGTATTAGAAGGAAGCATTTAAAGACTGCCTGTAGTAAGATTTTTGCTAGTAGTTGTGCAGAAGACACCAGAGAGAGGGCTGCTGTGACTGAACTTCTCTGCTGGGACTAAAGTAGTAGTATTTTGTACTTGGAACTTTAATTTAGGTGAAAATAAACCAACAAACTGAACAAAAAGGTGTGTGTTTGTCTGAGTTTATAGAACTGAATAGTTATCTGAACAGTTATCGAGGTGTAAATCTATCTGACTGAAAGGGACTTTATAGCTGAGGAGGTTTAGATTACTGGTAGAAAGATCTATTAGTAGGGAGAGTAGCTATAGCTAGAAGGAAGCTACATTTAAAGACTGTCTAAGAAAGATTTTGCTAGAAGCTTTCATAGAAGACATCAGGACAAAGGATCACTGGTGACTGACTTCTACTGGGATTAAACAAGTAGAACTTTGAACTTGGACCTTTTATTTTGGGTAAAAACAAACAAACAAAAACAAAAAAGTGTGTGTCTGAGTTAACTGACCTGAATGGTTATATGAACAGTTATCTAGTGTAAATCTCAGGTGATTGGAAAGGACTTGATAGCTGTGAGGTTTAAATTACTTGTATAAAGATCTAGTAAGTAGGGGGGAGTGGCTTATTAGAAGGAAGCTACATTTAAAGACTGCCTTAGAAAGGTGTTACAGTAGCTTGGCAGAAGACACCAGGAGAGGGCTACTGTGTGACTGATCTCTCTCTGGCTGGGACTAAAGTAGTAGAAACTTGTACTTGGAACTTTAATTTAGGGTAAAAATAAACTAACAAACGAAACGGGAAAAGTGTGCTTGTCTGAGTTAACAGAACTGAATGATTATCTGAACAATTATCTAGGGTGTAAATCACAGGTGATTGAAAGGACTTGATAGCTGTGGAGGTGAATAATTTGTAGAAATACCTAGTAAGTAGCGGGCGTGGAGAAGCTAGAAGGATGCTACATTTAAAGACTGCCTCAGAAAATTTTTTCTAGTAGCTTGGCAGAAGACACCAGGAGAAAGGGCTGCTGTGTGACTGGATTTCACTGCTGGGACTACAGAAATAGAACTGTTGTACTTCGAACATTAATTTAGGGTAAAAACTAAACTAACAAACTAAACAAAAAAGTGTGCGTTTGTCTGAGTTAACAGAGCTGAATGGATATCTCAACAGTTATCTAGGTGTAAATCTCATGTGATTTAAAGGAATTGATAGCTGTGAGGTTTATATTACTTGTAGAAAGATCTAGTAAGTGGGTGAGTGGCTTAGCTAGAAGGAAGCTACATTTTAAGACTGTCTTAGAAAGATTTTGCTAGTAGCTTGACAAAAGACACCAGGAGAAAGGGCTGACGTGTGACTGGGCTTCTCTGCTGGGACTAAAGAAGTAGAACTCTTGTACTTGGAATTTTAATTTTGTAAAAACTAACAAACAAAAAATGTAGTGTGTTTAATTGAGTTAACTGAACTGAATGGTTATCTGAACAGGTATCTAGGTGTAACTTTCAGGTGATTGAAAGGACTTGATAGCGGTGAGGTGTAAATAACTTGTAGAAAGACCTAGTAAGTATGGGGAGGCCTAACTAGAAGGAATCAACATTTAAAGACTGCCTTAGAAAGATGTTGCTAGTATCTTGGCAGAAGACACCAGGAGAAAGGAATGATGTGTGAGTGGACTTCTGCTGGGACTCAGAAGTAAAACTCTTATACTTTGAACTTAAGTTAGGTAAATAAACTAACAAACAAAACAAAAAGTGTGTGTTTGTCTGAGTTAACTGAACTGAATGGTTATCTGAACAGTTATCTTGCTGTAAATGTCAGGTGATTGAAAGGACTTGATAGCTGTGAGGTGTAAATAACTTGTAGAAAGACCTAGTAAGTAGGGGGAGAGGCTTAGTTAGAAGGAAGCTACATTTAAAGACTGCCTTAGAAAGATTTTGCGAGTAGCTTGGCAGAAGACACCAGAAGAGAGGCCTGCTGTGTGACTGAACGTCTCTGCTGGGACTAAAGTAGTAGAACTCTTGTACTTGGAACTTTAATTTAGGGAAAAAATAAACTAACAAATGAAACAGAGAAAAGTGTGTGCTTGTCTGAATTAACAGAACAGAATGGTCATCTGAACAATTATCTAGGGGTAAATCTCATGTGATTGAAAGGACTTGATAGCTGTGAGGTGTAAATAACTTGTACAAATACCTAGTAAGTAGGGGGAGTGGCTAAGCTAGAAGGAAGCTACATTTAAAGACTGCCTTAGAAAGATTTTGCTAATAGCTTGGCAGAAGACATCAGGAGAAATGGCTGCTGTGTGACTGGATTTCTCTGCTGGGACTACAGAAATAGAAGTCTTGTACTTGGAACTTTAATTTAGGGTAAAAAATAAACTAACATACTAAACAAGAAAGCGTGCGTGTTTGTCTGAGTTAACAGAACTGAATGGATATCTCAACAGTTATCTAGGTTTAAATCTGATGTGATTGAAAGGACTTGATAGCTAAGAGGTTTAGATTACTTGTAGAAACATCTAGTAAGTAGGGGGAATGGCTTAGCTATAAGGAAGTTACATTTAAAGACTGCCTTAGAAAGATTTTGCTAGTTGTTTGGCAGAAGACACCAGGAGAAAGGTCTGCTGTGTGACTGGACTTCTCTGCAGGGAATAAAGAAGTAGAATAATTTTACTTGGAAATTTAATTTAGGGTTAACAAACTAAAAACAAAACAAAGAAAGTGTGTCTTTGTCTGAGTTAACTGAACTTAATGGTTATCTGAACAGTTATCTAACTGTAAATCTCAGGTGATTGAAAGAACTTGATAGCTGTGAGGTTTAAATTACTTGTAGAAACATCTAGAAAGTAGGGGGAGTGGCTTAGCTAGAAGGAAGCTACATTTAAAGACTGCCTAAGAAAGATTTTGCTAGTAGCTTGGCAGAATACACCAGGAGAAAGGAATGATATGTGACTGGACTTCTCTGCTGGGACTAAAGAAGTAGAACTCTTATAGTTGGAATTTTAATTTAGGGTAAAAAAAACTAACAAACAAAACAAAAAAGTGAGTGTTTGTCTGAGTTAACTGACCTGAATGGTTATCTGAACAATTATCTAGTTGTAAATCTCGGGTGATTGAAATGATTTGATAGCTCTGAAGTTTAAATTACTTGTAGAAAGATGTAGTAAGTAGGTTGAGAGGCTTAGGTAGAAGGAAGCTACATTTTAAAGACTGCCTTAGAAAGATTTTGCTAGTAGCTTGGCAGAAGACACCAGGAGAAAGGACTGCTATGTAACTGGACTTCTCTGCTGGGACTAAAGAAGTAGAACTCTTGTACTTGGAACTTTAATTTAGGGAAAAAATAAATGAATAAACTGAACAAAAAAGTGTGTGTTTGACTGAGTTTACTGAACTGAATGGTTATCTCAACAGTTATCGAGGTGTAAATCTCATCTGACTGAAGGACTTTATAGCTGAGGAGGTTTAGATTACTTGGTAGAAAAATCTAGTAGAGGGAGGTTTAGAGGAGAAAGCTACAGGAAAGACTGCCTAAGAAAGATTTTGCTTGAAGCTTGGCAGAAGACACCAGAAGAAAGGAGTGCTGTGTGACTGACTTCTGCTGGGATTAAATAGTAGAACTCTTGAACTAGGACCTTTTATTTGGTAAAAACAAACAAACAAAACAAAAAAGTGTGTCTGAGTTAACTGAACTGAATGCTTATATGAACAGTTATCTAGGTGTAAATCTCAGTGTGATTGAAGGGTCTTGATAGTTGTGAGGTTTAAATTACTTGTAGAAAGATCTAGTAAGTAGCGAGAGTGGCTTAGCTAGAATTAAGCTACATTTAAAGACTGCCTTAGAAAGATTTTGCTAGTAACTTGGCAGAAGAGACAAGAAGAAAGGACTGCTGTGTGACTGGACTTCTCTGCTGGGACTAAAGAATTAGAACTCTTGAACTTTGCAGATTTAATTTAAGGTAAAAAAAGTAACAAACAAAACAAAAAAAATAGTGTGTTTGTCAGAGGTAATTGAACTGAATTGTTATCTGAACACTTATCTAGGTGTAAATCTCAGGTGATTAAAATGACTTGATAGCTGTGAGGTTATATTACTTGTAGAAAGATCTAGTAAGTAGGGTGAGTGGCATAGCTAGAAGGAAGCTACATTTAAAGACTGCCTCAGAAAGATTTTGCTAGTAGCTTGGCAGAAGACACCAGGAGAAAGGAATGATGTGTGACTGGACTTCTGCTGGGACTAAAGAAGTAAAACTCTTATACTTGGAACTTTGTTAGGGTAAATAAACTAACAAACAAAACAAAAAAAGAGTGTGTTTGTCTGAGTTAACTAAACTGAATGGTTATCTGAACAGTTATCTAGGTGTAAATGTCAGGTGATTGAAAGGACTTGATAGCTGCGAGGTGTAAATAACTTGTAGAAATATCTATTAAGTAGGGGGAGTGGCTGAGTTAGAAGGAAGGTACATTTAAAGACTGCCTTAGAAAGATTTTGCTAGAAGCTTGGCAGAAGACACCAGGAGAAAGGACTGCTGTGTGACTGGACTCTCTGCTGGGATTAAAGAAGTAACTTTTGAACTTGGACCTTTTATTTAGGGTAAAAAAACAAACAAATCAAACAAAGAAAGTGTGTGTCTAAGTTAACTGAACTGAATGGTTATATGAACATTTATTTAGGTGTAAATCTCAGGTGATTGAAAGGACTTGATAGTTGTGAGGTTTAAATTACTTGTAGAAAATCTAGTAAGTAGGGGGAGTGGCTTAGCTAGAAGGAAGCTACATCTAAAGACTGCCTTAGAAGGATTTTACTAGTAGCTTGGCAGAAGACAGCAGGAGAAAGGACTGCTGTGTGGCTGGACTTATCTCTTGGGACTAAAGAAGTAGAACTCTTGAACTTTGCAACTTTAATTTAAGGTAAAAAAAAAAACAAAACAAAAAAAATAATGTGTTTGTCTGAGTTAACTGAACTGAATTGTTATCTGAACAGAGATCTAGGTGTAAATCTCTGGTGATTAAAAGGACTTGATAGCTGCGAGGTTATATTACTTGTAGAAAGATCTAGTAAGTAGGGGGAGTGGCATAGCTAGAATGAAGCTACATTTAAAGAGTGCCTTAAAAAGATTTTGCTAGTAGCTTGACAGAAGACACCAGGAGAAAGGAATGATGTGTGAGTGGACTTCCCTGCTTTGACTAAAGAAGTAAAACTCTTATGCTTGGAACTTTAAGTTAGGGTAAATTAACTAACAAACAAAACAAAAAAAGTGTGTGTTTGAGTTAACTGAACTGAATGGTTATCTGAACAGTTATCTAGGTGTAAATGTCAGATGATTGAAAGAACTTGATAACTGTGAGGTGTAAATAACTTGTAGAAAGCCCTAATAAGTAGGAGGAGTGGCTTAGTTAGAAGGAAAGTACATCTAAAGACTGCCTTAGAAAGATTTTGCTAGTAGCTTGGCAGAAGACACCAGGAGAGAGGGCTGCTGTGTGACTGATCTTCTCTGCTGGGACTAAAGTTGTAGAATTCTTGTACTTGGAACTTTAATTAGGGTAAAAAATAAACTAACAAACGAAACAGAAAAAAGTGTGTGCTTGTCTGAGTTAACAGAACTGAATGGTTATCTGAACAATTATCTAGGTGTAAATCACAGGTGATTGAAAGGACTTGATAGCTGTGAGGTGTAAATAACGTGTAGAAATACCTAGTAAGTAGTGGGAGTGGCTAAGCTAGAAGGAAGCTACATTTAAAGACTGCCTTAGAAAGATTTAGCTAGTAGCTTGGCAGAAGACACCAGGAGAAAGGATTGCTGAGTGACTGGACTTCTCTGCTGGGACTAAAGAAGTAAAATACTTTTACTTGGAAATTTAATTTAGGGTTAAAAAACCAACAAACAAAAGAAAAAAGTGTGTGTTTGTCTGAGTTAACTGAACTAAATGGTTATCTGAACAGTTATCTAACAGTAAATCTCAGGTGATTAAAAGAACTTGATAGCTGTGAGGTTTAAATTACTTGTAGAAACATCTAGTAGGTAGGGGAAGTGGCTTAGCTAGAAGGAAGCTACATTTAAAGACAGCCGTAGAAAGATTTTGCTAGTAGCTTGGAAGAAGACACTAGGAGAAGGGACTGCTGTGTGACTGGACTTCTATGCTGGGACTAAAGAAGTAGAACTCTTGTATGTGTAACTTTAATTTAGGGAAAAAAAATAACAAACAAAACAAAAAAAATGAATGTTTGTCTGAGTTAACTGAACTGAATGGTTATCTGAACAGTTATCTAATTGTAAAAATCAGGTGACTGAAAGGATCTGAAAGCTGCGGGGTTTAATTTACTTGAAGAAATATCTAGTAAGTAGGGGGAGTGGCTTAGCTAGAAGGAAGCTACATTTAAAGACTGCCTAAGAAAGATTTTGCTAGAAGCTTGGCAGAAGACACCAGGAGAAAGGAATGATGTGTGACTGGACTTCACTGGTGGGACTAAAGAAGTAGAACTCTTGTACTTGGAACTTTAATTTAGGGTAAAAAAAACTAACAAACAAAACAAAAAAGTTTGTGTTTGTTTGAGTTAACTGAACTGAATGGTTATCTGAACAATTATCTAGTTGTAAATGTCAGGTGATTCAAAGGACTTGATAGCTCTGAAGTTTAAATTACTTGTAGAAAGATGTAGTAAGTAGATGGAGAGGCTTAGCTAGAAGGAAGCTACATTTAAAGACTGCCTTAGAAAGATTTTACCAGTAGATGGGCAGAAGACACCAGGAGAAAGGACTGCTGTGTGACTGGACTTCTCTGCTGGGACTAAAGATGTAGAACTCTTGTAGTTGGAACTTTAATTTAGGGTAGAAATAAACTAACAGACTGAACAAAAAAAAGTGTGTGTTTGTCTGAGTTTACTGAACTGAATGGTTATCTGAACAGTTATGGAGGTGTAAATCTCATCTGATTGAAAAGACTTTATAGCTGAGAGGTTTAGATTACTGGTAGAAAGATCTGGAAAGTAGGGGGAGTGGGTTAGCTAGAAGGAAGCTAAATTTAAAGACTGCCTTAGAAAGATTTTGCTAGTAGCTTGGCAGAAGACACCAGAAGAAAGGACTGCTGTGTGATTGGACTTCTCTCCTGGGACTAAAGAAGTAGAACTCTTGTACTTTGCAGCTTTAATTTAAGGTAAAAAAAACCTAACAAACAAAACAATAAAAGTGTGTGTTGGTCTGAGTTAACTGAACTGAATGGTAATCTGAACAGTTAGCCAGTTGAAAATCTCAGGTGATTGAAAGGACTTGATAGCTGTGAGGTCTAAATTACTTGTAGAAACATCTAGTAAGTAGGGGAAGCGGCTTAGTTAGAAGGAAGCTACATTTAAAGGCAGCCGTAAAAAGATTTTGCTAGTAGCTTGGCAGAAGACACCAGAAGAAAGGACTGCTGAGTGACTGGACTTCTCTGGTGGGACTAAAGAATTAGAATTCTTGTACCTGGAACTCTAATTTAGGACAAAAAAAAAAACAAACAAACAAAACAAAAAAAGGTGTGTGTTTGTCTGAGTTAACTGAACTGAATGGTTATCTGAACAGTTATCTAAATGTAAATGTCAGGTGATTGAAAGGACTTGATAGCTACGAGGTGTATATAACTTGTCGAAAGACGTACTAAGTGGGGGGAGTGGCTTAGCTAGAAGGTAGCTACATTTAAAGACTGCCTTACAAAGATTTTGCTAGTAGCTTGGCAGAAGACAGCAGCAGAAAGGGCTGCTGTGTGACTGGACTTCTCTGCTGGGACTAAAAAAGTAGAATTGTTGTACTTGGAACTTTAATTAAGGGTAAAAATCTATCAACCAAAACACAAAAAAAGTGTGTGTTTGTCTGAGTTAACTGAACTGAATGGTTTTTTGAACAGTTTTCTCGGTGTAAATCTCATGTGACTGAAAGGACCTGATAGCTGAGAGGATTAGATTACTTGTAGAAAGATCTAGTAAGTAGGGGGAGTGGCTTAGCTAGAAGGAAGCTACATTTGAAGTCTGCCTTAGAAAGATTTTGCTAGTAGCTTGGCAGAGGACACCAGGAGAAAGGTCTGCTGTATGATGGACTTCTCTGCTGGGATTAAAGAAGTAAAACTCTGATACTAGGAACTTTAATTTAGGGTAAACAAACTAACAAACAAAACAAAAAATTGTGTGTTTGTCTGAGTTAACTGAACTGAATGATTATCTCAACAGTTATCTAGGTGTAAATGTCAGGTGATTGAAAGGACTTGAGAGCTGTGAGCTGTAAATAACTTGTAGAAAGACCTAGTAAGTAGGGGGAGTGGCTTAGTTAGAAGGAAGCTACATTTAAAGACTGCCTTAGAAAGATTTTGCTAGTAGCTTGGCAGATGACACCAGGAGAGTGGGCTGCTGTGTGACTGATCTTCTCTGCTGGGACTAAAGTAGTAGAACTCTTGTACTTGGAACTTTAATTTAGGGTAAAAAATAAACTAACAAACGAAACGGAAAAAAGTGTGTGCTTGTCTGAGTTAACAGAACTGAATGATTATCTGAACAATTATCTAGGTGTAAATCACAGGTGATTGAAAGGACTTGATAGCTGTGAGGCGTAAATAACTTGTAGAAATACCTAGTAAGTAGCGGGCGTGGAGAAGCTAGAAGGATGCTACATTTAAAGACTGCCTCAGAAAATTTTTTCTAGTAGCTTGGCAGAAGACACCAGGAGAAAGGGCTGCTGTGTGACTGGATTTCACTGCTGGGACTACAGAAATAGAACTGTTGTACTTCGAACATTAATTTAGGGTAAAAACTAAACTAACAAACTAAACAAAAAAGTGTGCGTTTGTCTGAGTTAACAGAGCTGAATGGATATCTCAACAGTTATCTAGGTGTAAATCTCATGTGATTTAAAGGAATTGATAGCTGTGAGGTTTATATTACTTGTAGAAAGATCTAGTAAGTGGGTGAGTGGCTTAGCTAGAAGGATGCTACATTTTAAGACTGTCTTAGAAAGATTTTGCTAGTAGCTTGACAAAAGACACCAGGAGAAAGGGCTGACGTGTGACTGGGCTTCTCTGCTGGGACTAAAGAAGTAGAACTCTTGTACTTGGAATTTTAATTTTGGGCAAAAAACTAACAAACAAAAAAATGTAGTGTGTTTAATTGAGTTAACTGAACTGAATGGTTATCTGAACAGGTATCTAGGTGTAACTCTCAGGTGATTGAAAGGACTTGATAGCGGTGAGGTGTAAATAACTTGTAGAAAGACCTAGTAAGTATGGGGAGTGGCCTAACTAGAAGGAATCAACATTTAAAGACTGCCTTAGAAAGATGTTGCTAGTATCTTGGCAGAAGACACCAGGAGAAAGGAATGATGTGTGAGTGGACTTCCCTGCTGGGACTAAAGAAGTAAAACTCTTATACTTGGAACTTTAAGTTAGGGTAAATAAACTAACAAACAAAACAAAAAAAGTGTGTGTTTGTCTGAGTTAACTGAACTGAATGGTTATCTGAACAGTTATCTTGCTGTAAATGTCAGGTGATTGAAAGGACTTGATAGCTGTGAGGTGTAAATAACTTGTAGAAAGACCTAGTAAGTAGAGGGAGAGGCTTAGTTAGAAGGAAGCTACATTTAAAGACTGCCTTAGAAAGATTTTGCGAGTAGCTTGGCAGAAGACACCAGAAGAGAGGCCTGCTGTGTGACTGAACTTCTCTGCTGGGACTAAAGTAGTAGAACTCTTGTACTTGGAACTTTAATTTAGGGAAAAAATAAACTAACAAATGAAACAGAAAAAAGTGTGTGCTTGTCTGAATTAACAGAACAGAATGGTCATCTGAACAATTATCTAGGGGTAAATCTCATGTGATTGAAAGGACTTGACAGCTAAGAGGTTTAGATTACTTGTAGAAAGATCTAGTAAGTAGGGGGAATGGCTTAGCTATAAGGAAGTTACATTTAAAGACTGCCTTAGAAAGATTTTGCTAGTTGTTTGGCAGAAGACACCAGGAGAAAGGTCTGCTGTGTGACTGGACTTCTCTGCAGGGAATAAAGAAGTAGAATAATTTTACTTGGAAATTTAATTTAGGGTTAACAAACTAATAAACAAAACAAAGAAAGTGTGTCTTTGTCTGAGTTAACTGAACTTAATGGTTATCTGAACAGTTATCTAACTGTAAATCTCAGGTGATTGAAAGAACTTGATAGCTGTGAGGTTTAAATTACTTGTAGAAACATCTAGAAAGTAGGGGGAGTGGCTTAGCTAGAAGGAAGCTACATTTAAAGACTGCCTAAGAAAGATTTTGCTATTAGTTTGGCAGAATACACCAGGAGAAAGGAATTATATGTGACTGGACTTCTCTGCTGGGACTAAAGAAGTAGAACTCTTATAGTTGGAACTTTAATTTAGGGTAAAAAAAACTAACAAACAAAACAAAAAAGTGAGTGTTTGTCTGAGTTAACTGAACTGAATGGTTATCTGAACAATTATCTAGTTGTAAATCTCAGGTGATTGAAATTATTTGATAGCTCTGAAGTTTAAATTACTTGTAGAAAGATGTAGTAAGTAGGTGGAGAGGCTTAGGTAGAAGGAAGCTACATTTTAAAGACTGCCTTAGAAAGATTTTGCTAGTAGCTTGGCAGAAGACACCAGGAGAAAGGACTGCTGTGTAACTGGACTTCTCTGCTGGGACTAAAGAAGTAGAACTCTTGTACTTGGAACTTTAATTTAGGGAAAAAACAAATGAATAAACTGAACAAAAAAGTGTGTGTTTGACTGAGTTTACTGAACTGAATGGTTATCTCAACAGTTATCGAGGTGTAAATCTCATCTGACTGAAGGACTTTATAGCTGAGAGGTTTAGATTACTGGTAGAAAGATCTAGTAAGTAGGGGGAGTGGCTTAGCTAGAAGAAAGCTACAGTGAAAGACTGCCTAAGAAAGATTTTGCTTGAAGCTTGCCAGAAGACACCAGAAGAAAGGAGTGCTGTGTGACTGGACTTCTCTGCTGGGATTAAATAAGTAGAACTCTTGAACTAGGACCTTTTATTTAGGGTAAAAAAACAAACAAACAAAACAAAAAAAGTGTGTGTCTGAGTTAACTGAACTGAATGGTTATATGAACAGTTATCTAGGTGTAAATTTCAGGTGATTGAAAGGTCTTGATAGTTGTGAGGTTTAAATTACTTGTAGAAAGATCTAGTAAGTAGGGAGAGTGGCTTAGCTAGAATTAAGCTACATTTAAAGACTGCCTTAGAAAGATTTTGCTAGTAACTTGGCAGAAGTGATGAGAAGAAAGGACTGCTGTGTGACTAGACTTCTCTGCTGGGACTAAAGAATTAGAACTCTTGAACTTTGCAGATTTAATTTAAGGTAAAAAAAGTAACAAACAAAACAAAAAAAATAGTGTGTTTGTCAGAGGTAATTGAACTGAATTGTTATCTGAACACTTATCTAGGTGTAAATCTCAGGTGATTAAAAGGACTTGATAGCTGTGAGGTTATATTACTTGTAGAAAGATCTAGTAAGTAGGGTGAGTGGCATAGCTAGAAGGAAGCTACATTTAAAGACTGCCTCAGAAAGATTTTGCTAGTAGCTTGGCAGAAGACACCAGGAGAAAGGAATGATGTGTGACTGGACTTCCCTGCTGGGACTAAAGAAGTAAAACTGTTATACTTGGAACTTTGTTAGGGTAAATAAACTAACAAACAAAACAAAAAAAGAGTGTGTTTGTCTGAGTTAACTAAACTGAATGGTTATCTGAACAGTTATCTAGGTGTAAATGTCAGGTGATTGAAAGGACTTGATAGCTGCGAGGTGTAAATAACTTGTAGAAATACCTATTAAGTAGGGGGAGTGGCTGAGTTAGAAGGAAGGTACATTTAAAGACTGCCTTAGAAAGATTTTGCTAGAAGCTTGGCAGAAGACACCAGGAGAAAGGACTGCTGTGTGACTGGACTTCTCTGCTGGGATTAAAGAAGTAGAACTTTTGAACTTGGACCTTTTATTTAGGGTGAAAAAACAAACAAACGAAACAAAGAAAGTGTGTGTCTGAGTTAACTGAACTGAATGGTTATATGAACATTTATTTAGGTGTAAATCTCAGGTGATTGAAAGGACTTGATAGTTGTGAGGTTTAAATTTCTTGTAGAAAATCTAGTAAGAAGGGGGAGTGGCTTAGCTAGAAGGAAGCTACATCTAAAGACTGCCTTAGAAGGATTTTACTAGTAGCTTGGCAAAAGACAGCAGGAGAAAGGACTGCTGTGTGACTGGACTTATCTCTCGGGACTAAAGAAGTAGAACTCTTGAACTTTGCAGCTTTAATTTAAGGTAAAAAACACTAACAAAGAAAACAGAAAAGTGTGTGTTTGTCTGAGTTAACTGAACTGAATGGTTATCTTAACAGTTATCTAGGTGAAATGTCAGGTGATTGAAAGGACTTGATAGCTGCAAGGTGTAAATAACTTGTAGAAATACCTAGTAAGTAGGGGGAGTGGCTTAGTTAGAAGGAAGCTACATTTAAAGAGTGCCTTAAAAAGATTTTGCTAGTAGCTTCGCAGAAGACACAAGGAGAGAGGGCTGCTGTGTGACTGAACTTCTCTGCAGGGAGTAAAGGAGCAGAACTCTTGTACTTGGAACTTTAATTTAGGGTAAAAAATAAACTAACTTACGAAACAGAAAAAAGTGTGTGCTTGTCTGAGTTAACAGAACTGAATGGTTATCTGAACAATAATCTAGGTGTAAATCAGAGGTGATTGAAAGGACTTGATAGCTGTGAGGTGTAAATAACTTGTAGAAATACTTAGTAAGTAGGGGGAGTGGCTAAGCTACAAGGAAGCTACATTTAAAGACTGCCTTAGATAGATTTGGCTAGTAGGTTGGCAGAAGACACCAGGAGATAGGGCTACTGTATGACTGGATTTCTCTGCTGGGACTATAGAAATAGAACTCTTGTACTTGGAACTTTAATTTACTGTAAAAAATAAACTAACAAACTAAACAAAAAAGTGTGCATTTGTCTGAGTTAACAGAACTGAATGGATATCTCAACAGTTATCTAGGTGTAAATCTCATGTGATTGAAAGGACTTGATAGCTGAGAGGTTTAGATTACTTGTAGAAAGATCTAGTAAGTAGGGGGAGTGGCTTAGCTAGATGGAAGTTACATTTAAAGACTGACTTAGAAAAATTTTGCTAGTCGCTTAGCAGAAGACACCAGGAGAAAGGACTGCTGTTTGACTGGACTTCTCTGCTGGGACCATAAAAGTAGAATACTTTTACTTGGAAATTTAATTAGGTTAAAAACCAACAAACAAAACAAAAAGTGTGTGTTTGTCTGAGTTAACTGAACTAAATGGTTATCTGAACAATTATCTAACAGTAAATCTTAGGTGATTGAAAGAACTTGATAGCTGTGAGGTTTAAATTACTTGTAGAGAGATCTAGTAAGAAGGGAAGTGACTTAACTAGAAGGAAGCTACATTTAAAGACAGCCATAGAAAGATTTTGCTAGTAGCTTGGCAGAAGACACCAGGAGAAAGGACTGCAGTGTTACTGGACTCCATGCTGGGACTAAAGAAGTAGAACCTTGTAATGTGGAACTTTAATTCAGGATAAAAAGTATCAAATAAAACAAATAAAGGGAGTGTTTGTCTGAGTTAACTGAACTGAATGGTTATCTGAACAGTTATCTAAGTATAAAAATCAGGTGCCTGAAAGGACCCGAAAGCTGCAAGGTTTAAATTACTTGAAGATATATCTAGTAAATAGGGGGAGTGGCTTAGTTAGAAGGAATCTGCATTTAAAGACTGCCTAAGAAAGATTTTGCTAGAAGCTTGGCAGAAGACACCAGGAGAAATGAATGATGTGTGACTGGACTTCTGCTGGGACTAAAGAAGTAGAACTCTATACTTGGAACTTTAATTTAGTGTAAAAAACTAAGAAACAAAACAAAAAAGTGAGTGTTTGTCTGAGCTAACTGAACTGAATGGTTATCTGAACAATTATCTAGTTGTAAATCTCAGGTGATTGAAAGGAATTGATAACTCTGAAGTTTAAATTACTTGTAGAAAGATTTAGAAAGTAGGTGGAGAGGATGAGCTAGAAGGAAGCTACATTTAAAGACTGTCCTAGAAAGATTTTGCTAGTAGCTTGGCAGAAGACACCAGGAGAAAGGACTGCTGAGTGAGTGGACTTCGCTGCTGGGACTAAAAAAGTAGAACTCTTGAACTTGGAACTTTAATTTAGGGTAAAAAATAAACGAATAAACTGAACAAAAAAAGTGTCTGTTTGACTGAGTTTACCAACTGAATTGCTATCTGAACAGTTATCGAGGCGTAAATCTCATCTGACTGAAGGACTTTATAACTGAGAGGTTTAGATTACAGGTAGAAAGATCCAGTAAGTAGGTGGAGTGGCTTAGTTAGAATGAAGCTACATTTAAAGACTGCCTAAGAAAGATTTTGCAAGAGGCTTGGAGGAGGACACCAGGAGAAAGGACAGCATTGTGACTGGACTTCTCCGGCTGGGATTAAAGAAGTAGAACTCTTATGCGTGGACTTTAATTCAGGATAAAAAGTAACAAACAAAACAAATAGAGGGAGTGTTTGTCTGAGTTAACTGAACTGAATGGTTATCTGAACAGTTATCTAAGTGTAAAAATCAGGTGATTGAAAGGACCTGAAAGCTCTTTGTACGTGGAACTTTAATTCAGGATAAAAAGTAACAAACAAAACAAATAAAGGAAGTGTTTGTCTGAGTTAACTGAACTGAATGGTTATCTGAACAGTTATCTAAGTGTAAAATCAGGTGATTGAAAGGACCAGAAAGCTGCAAGGTTTAAATTACTTGAAGGTATATCTAGTAAATAGGGGAGTGGCTTAGCTAGAAGGAAGCTGCATTTAAAGACTGCCTAAGAAAGATTTTATAGAAGCTTGGCAGAAGACACCAGTTGAAATGAATGATGTGTGACTGGAATTCTCTGCTGGGACTAAGAGTAGAACTCTTATACTTGGAACTTTAATTTAGTGTAAAAACTAAGAAACAAAACAAAAAGTGAGTTTTTGTCTGAGCTAACTGAACTGAATGGTTATCTGAACAATTATCTAGACTGGACTTCTGCTGGGATTAAAGAAGTAGAACTTTGAACTTGGGCCTTTATTTAGGATAAAAACAAACAACAAAAAGTGTGTGTCTGAGTTAACTGAACTGAATGGTTATATGAACAGTTATCAAGGTGTAAATCTTAGGTGATTGAAAGGACCTGATAACTGTGAGGTTTAAATTACTTGTAGAAAGATCTAGTAAGTAGGGGGAGTGCCTTAGCTTGAAGGAAGACTACATTTAAAGACTGCATAAGAAAGATTTTGCTAGTAGTTTGGCAGAAGACACCAGGAGAAAGGACTGCTGTATGACTGGACTTCTCTCCTGGGACTAAAGAAGTAGAACTCTTCTACTTTGCAGCTTTAATTTAAGGTAAAAAAACTAACAAACAAAACAAAAAAATAGTATGTTTGTCTGAGTAAATTGAACTGAATTATCTGAACAGTTATCTAGGTGTAAATCTCAGGTGATTAAAAGGACTTGATAGCTATGAGGTTTAAATTACTTGTAGAAAGATCTAGTAAGTAGAGGGACTGGCATAGCTAGAAGGAACCTACATTTAAAGACTGCATTTGAAAGATTTTGCTAGTAGCTTGGCAGAAGACAAAAGGAGAAAGGAATGATGTGTGACTGGACTTCACTACTGGGACTAAAGAAGTAAAACTCTTATACTTAGAACTTTAAGTTAGGGTAAATAAACTAACAAACAAAACAAAAAAGTGTGTGTCTGAGTTAACTGAACTGAATGGTTATCTGAACAGTTATGTAGGTGTAAATGTCAGGTGATTGAAAGGGCTTGATAGGTGTGAGGTGTAAATAACTTGTAGAAAGACGTAGTAAGAAGGGTGTGTGGCTTGGTTAGAAGGAAGCTACATTTAAAGACTGCCTTAGAAAGATTTTGCTAGTAGCTTGGCGGAAGACAACAGGAGAGAGGGCTGCTGTGTGACTGACCTTTTCTGCTAGGACTAAAGTAGTAGAACTTTTTTACTTGGAACTTTAATTTAGGGTAAAAAATAAACTAACAAATGAAACAGAAAATAGTCTGTGCTTGTCTGAGTTAACAGAACTGAATGGTTATCTGAACAATTATCTAGGTGTAATTCAGAGGTGATTGAAAGGACTTGATAGCTGTGAGGTGTAAATAACTTGTAGAAATACCTAGTAAGTAGGGGGAGGCTAAGCTAGAAGAAAGCCTTTAAAGACTGCCTTAGAAAGATTTTGCTAGTAGCTTGGAGAAGACACCAGGAGAAAGGGATGCTGTGTGACTGGATTTCACTGCTGGGACTACAGAAGTCAAACTCTTGTACATGGAAATTTTATTTAGGGTAAAAAGTAAACTAATAAACTAAACAAAGAAGCGTGTATTTGTCTGAGTTAACAGAACTGAATGGAGATCTCAACAGTTACCTAGGTATAAATCTCATGTGATTGAAATGACTTGATAGCTGAGAGGTTTAGATTACTTGTAGAAAGGTCTAGAAAGTAGGGGGAGTGGCTTAGCTAGAAGGAAGTTACATTTAAAGACTGCCTTAGAAACATTTTGCTAGTAGCTTGGCAGAAGACACCAGGAGAAAGGACTGCTTTGTGACTGAACTTCTCTGCTGGGATTAAAGAAGTAGAACTCTTGAACTTGGACCTTTATTTAGGGTAAAAACAAACAAACAAAACAAAAAAGTGTGTGTCTGAGTTAACTGAACTGAATGGTTATATGAACAGTTATCTAGGTATAAATCTCAGGTGATTTAAAAGACTTAATAGCTGTGTGGTTTAAATTACTTGTAGAAAGATCTAGTAAGTAGAGAAGTGACTTAGCTAGAAGGAAGTTACATTTAAAGACTGCCTTAGAAAGATTTTGCTAGTAGCTTGGCATAAGACACCAGGAGAAAGGACTGCTGTGTGACTGGACTTCTCTGCTGGGACTAAAAAAGTAGAATACTTTTACTTGGAAATTTAATTTAGGGTTAAAAAACTAACAAACAAAACAGAAAAATTGTGTGTTTCTCTGACTTGACTGAACTAAATGGTCATCTGAACAATTATCTAACAGTAAATCTCAGTTGATTGAAAGAACTTGATAGCTGTGAGGTTTAAATTACTTGAAGAAAGATCTGGTAAGTAGGGGAAGTGGCTTAACCAGAAGTAACCTACATTTAAAGACAGCCGTGGAAAGATTTTGCTAGTAGCTTGGCAGAAGACACATGGAGAAAGGACTGCTGTGAGACTGGACTTCTATGCTGGGACTAAAGAAGTAGAACTCCTGTACATGGAACTTTAATTTAGGATAAAAAAAGTAACAAACTAAAGAAAAAAAGGGAGTGTTTGTCTGAGTTAACTGAACTGAATGATTATCGGAACAGTTATCTAAGTGTAAAAATCAGGTGATTGAATGGACCTGAAAGCTGCAAGGTTTAAATTACTTGAAGAAATATCTAGTAAGTAGGGGGAGTGGCTTAGCTAGAAGGAAGCTACATTTAAAGACTGCCTAAGAAAGATCTTGCAGGAAGCTTGGCAGAGGACACTGGGAGTAAGGAATGATGTGTGACTGGACTTCTCTGCTGGGACTAAAGAAGTAGAACTCTAGTACTTGGAACTTTGATTTAGAGTAAAAAAACTAACAAACAAAATAAAAAAGTGAGTGTTTGTCTGAGTTAACTGAACTGAATGGTTATTTGAAGAATTATCTAGTTGTAAATCTCAGGTGATTGAAAGGACTTAATAACTCTGAAGTTTAAATTACTTGTAGAAAGATTTAGTAAGTAGGTGGAGAGGCTTAGCTAGAAGGAAACTACATTTAAAGACTGCCTTAGAAAGATTTTGCTATTAGCTTGGCAGAAGACACCAGGAGAAAAGACTACTGTGTGACTGGACTTCTCTGCTGGGACTGAAGAAATCTAACTATTGTAGTTGGAACTTTAATTTAGGATAAAAAATAAATGAATAAACTGAACAAAAAAGTGTGTGTTTTACTGAACTGAATGGTTATCTGAACAGTTATCGAGGTGTAAAACCCATCTGACTGAGGACTTTATAGCGGAGAGGTTTAGAATACTGGTAGAAAGATCTAGTAAGTAGGGGAAGTGGCTTAGCTAGAAGGAAGCTACATTTAAAGACTGCCTAAGAAAGATTTTGCTAGAAGCTTGGCAGAAGACACCAGGAGAACGGACTGCTGTGTGACTGGACTTCTCTGCTGGGATTAAAGAAGTAGAACTCTTGAACTTGGACCTTTTATTTAGGGTAAAAAAACAAGCAACCAAAACAAAAAAATGTCTGTCTGAGTTAACTGAACTAAGTGGTTATATGAACAGTTATCTAGGTGTAACTCTTAGGTGATTGAAAGGACTTGATAGCTGTGAGGTTTAAGTTACTTGTAGAAAGATCTAGTCAGTAGGGGGAGTGGCTTAGCTAGAAGGAAGCTGCATTTAAAGACTGCCTTATAAAGATCTTGCTAGTAGCTTGGCAGAAGACACCAGGAGAAAGGACTGCTGTGTGACTGGACTTCTCTCCTGGGACTAAAGAAGTAGAACTCTTGTACTTTGCAGTTTTAATTTAAGGTAAAAAAAAACTAACAACAAAACAAAAAAATTGTGTGTCTGTTTGAGTTAACTGAACTGAATTGTTGTCTGAACCATTATCTAGGTGTAAATCTCAGGTGATTAAAAGGTCTTGATAGCTGTGAGGTTTAAATTACTTGTAGAAAGATTTAGTAAGTAGAGGGAGTGGCATAGCTAGAAGAAAGCTACATTTAAAGAATACCTTTGAAAGATTTTGCTAGTAGCTCGGCAGAAGACACCAGGAGAAATTACTGCTGTGTGAGTGGACTCTCTGCTGGGACTAAAGAAGTAGAACTCTGTACTTTGAACTTTAATTTAAAGTAAAAAACTAACAAACAAAACAAAAAATTAGTGTGCTTGTCTGAGCTAACTGAACTGAATGGTTATCTGAAAAGTTATCTAGGTGTAAATCTCAGGTGATTGAAAGGACTTGATAGCTATGAGGTTTAAAGTACTTGTAGAAAGATCTAGTAAGTAGGAGGAGTGGCTTAGCTAGAAGAAAGCCACATTAAAAGACTGCCCTAGAAAGATTCTGATAGTAGTTTGGCAGAAGACACCAGGAGAAAGCACTGCTGTTTGACGCGACTTCTCTGTTGGGACTAAAGAAGTAGAACTCTTGTACCTGGAACTTTAATTTAGGTTAAAAAACTAACAAAGAAAACAAAAATACAGTGTGTTGGTCTGAATTAACTGAACTGAATGGTTATCTGAACAGTTATCTATGTTTAAATCTCAGGTGATTGAAAGGACGTGATAGCTGTGAAGTTTAAATTACTTGTAGAAAGATCTAGTAAGTAGGAGGAGTGGCTTAGCTAGAAGAAAGCTACATTTAAAGGCTGCCCTGGAAAGACTTTGATAGTAGTTTGGCTGAAGACACCAGGAGAAAGCACTACTGTTTGACTTGTCTTCTCTGCCGGGACTAAAGAAGTAGAACTCTTGTACTTGGAACTTTAATTGAGGGTAAGAAACTAACAAAGAAAACAAAAAAACTGTGTTTGTCTGAGTTAACTGAACTGAATGGTTATCTGAACAGTAATCAAGGTGTAAACCTAAGGTGATTGAAAGGACTTGATGGTTGTGAGGTTTAAATTACCTGTAGTGAGATCTAGTAAGTAGTGGAAGTGGCTCAGCTAAAAGGAAGCTACATTTCAAGAGTGCCTTCAAAAGATTTTGCATGTAGCTTGGCAGAAGACAGCAGGAGAAAGGACTGCTGTTTGACTCGACTTCACTGCTGGGACTAGAGAAGTAGAACTCTTGTACTTGGAACTTTAATTTAGGGTAAAAAACTAACAAAGAAAACAAAAAAGTGTCTGTTTGTCTGAGTTAACTGAACTGAATGGTTATCTGAACAGTAATCTAGGTGTAAATCTTCAGTGATTTAAAGGACTTGATAGCTGTGAGGTTCAAATTACTTGTAGAAAGATCTAGTAAGTCAGGGGAGTGGCTTAGCTAGAAGGAAGCTACATTTAAAGACTGCCTTTGAAAGATTTTGCTAGTAGCTTGGCAGAAGACACTAGGAGAAAGGACTGCTGTGTGACTCTAATTCTCTGCTGAGACTAAGGAAGTTGAACTTTTGAATTTGGAACTTTAATTTAGGGTAAAAAAAATAACAAACAAAACAAAAAAGGGTGTGTTAGTGTGAGTTAACTGAACTGTATGGTTATCAGAACAGTTATCTAGGTGTAAGTCTCAGGTGATTGAAAGGACTTGATAGCTGTGAGGTTTAAATTACTTGTAGAAAGATCTAGTAAGTAGGGGAAGTGGCTTAGCTAGAAGAAGGCTATATTTAACGACAGCCTTAGAAAGATTTTGCTAGTAGCTTGCAGGACGCCAGGAGAAAGGACTGCTGTGTGACTGACTTCCTGATGGGACCAAAGAAGTAGAACCCTTATACTTGGAACTTTAATTTAGTGTAAATAAAACTAACAAACAAAACAAAAATGTCTATGTCTAAGTTTACTGAACTGAATGGTTATCTGAACAGTTTTCTCAGTGTAAATGTCAGGTGATTGAAAGAACTTAATAGCTGTGAGGTTTAAATTACTTGTAGAAAGATCTAGTAAGTAGGGGGAGTGGCTTAGCTAGAAGAAAGCTACATTTAAAGACTGCCTTAGAAAGATTTTGATAGTTGCTTGGCAGAAGACACCAGGAGAAAGGACTGCTGTTTGACTTGACTTCTCTGCTGGGACTAAAGAAGTAGAACTCCTGTAGTTGGAACTTTAATTGAGGGTAAAAATCTAACAAAGAAAATAAAAAAGTGTGTGTTTGTCTGAGTAAACTGAACTGAATAGTTTTCTGAAGAGTTATCTAGGTGTAAATCTCAGGTGATTGAAAAGGACTTGATAGCTGAGAGGTTTAGATTACTTGTAGAAAGATCTAGTAAGTAGGGGGAGTGGCTTAGCTAGATGGAAGTTACATTTAAAGACTGACTTAGAAAAATTTTGCTAGTCGCTTAGCAGAAGACACCAGGAGAAAGGACTGCTGTTTGACTGGACTTCTCTGCTGGGACTATAAAAGTAGAATACTTTTACTTGGAAATTTAATTAGGGTTAAAAAACTAACAAACAAAACAAAAAAAAGTGTGTGTTTGTCTGAGTTAACTGAACTAAATGGTTATCTGAACAATTATCTAACAGTAAATCTCAGGTGATTGAAAGAACTTGATAGCTGTGAGGTTTAAATTACTTGTAGAGAGATCTAGTAAGAAGGGGAAGTGACTTAACTAGAAGGAAGCTACATTTAAAGACAGCCATAGAAAGATTTTGCTAGTAGCTTGACAGAAGACACCAGGAGAAAGGACTGCAGTGTTACTGGACTTCCATGCTGGGACTAAAGAAGTAGAACTCTTGTACGTGGAACTTTAATTCAGGATAAAAAAGTATCAAATAAAACAAATAAAGGGAGTGTTTGTCTGAGTTAACTGAACTGAATGGTTATCTGAACAGTTATCTAAGTATAAAAATCAGGTGCCTGAAAGGACCCGAAAGCTGCAAGGTTTAAATTACTTGAAGATATATCTAGTAAATAGGGGGAGTGGCTTAGTTAGAAGGAATCTGCATTTAAAGACTGCCTAAGAAAGATTTTGCTAGAAGCTTGGCAGAAGACACCAGGAGAAATGAATGATGTGTGACTGGACTTCTCTGCTGGGACTAAAGAAGTAGAACTCTTATACTTGGAACTTTAATTTAGTGTAAAAAACTAAGAAACAAAACAAAAAAGTGAGTGTTTGTCTGAGCTAACTGAACTGAATGGTTATCTGAACAATTATCTAGTTGTAAATCTCAGGTGATTGAAAGGAATTGATAACTCTGAAGTTTAAATTACTTGTAGAAAGATTTAGAAAGTAGGTGGAGAGGATGAGCTAGAAGGAAGCTACATTTAAAGACTGTCCTAGAAAGATTTTGCTAGTAGCTTGGCAGAAGACACCAGGAGAAAGGACTGCTGAGTGAGTGGACTTCGCTGCTGGGACTAAAAAAGTAGAACTCTTGAACTTGGAACTTTAATTTAGGGTAAAAAATAAACGAATAAACTGAACAAAAAAAGTGTCTGTTTGACTGAGTTTACCGAACTGAATTGCTATCTGAACAGTTATCGAGGCGTAAATCTCATCTGACTGAAGGACTTTATAACTGAGAGGTTTAGATTACAGGTAGAAAGATCCAGTAAGTAGGTGGAGTGGCTTAGTTAGAATGAAGCTACATTTAAAGACTGCCTAAGAAAGATTTTGCAAGAGGCTTGGAGGAGGACACCAGGAGAAAGGACAGCATTGTGACTGGACTTCTCCGCTGGGATTAAAGAAGTAGAACTCTTGTACGTGGAACTTTAATTCAGGATAAAAAAGTAACAAACAAAACAAATAGAGGGAGTGTTTGTCTGAGTTAACTGAACTGAATGGTTATCTGAACAGTTATCTAAGTGTAAAAATCAGGTGATTGAAAGGACCTGAAAGCTCTTGTACGTGGAACTTTAATTCAGGATAAAAAAGTAACAAACAAAACAAATAAAGGAAGTGTTTGTCTGAGTTAACTGAACTGAATGGTTATCTGAACAGTTATCTAAGTGTAAAAATCAGGTGATTGAAAGGACCAGAAAGCTGCAAGGTTTAAATTACTTGAAGGTATATCTAGTAAATAGGGGGAGTGGCTTAGCTAGAAGGAAGCTGCATTTAAAGACTGCCTAAGAAAGATTTTGCTAGAAGCTTGGCAGAAGACACCAGTTGAAATGAATGATGTGTGACTGGAATTCTCTGCTGGGACTAAAGAAGTAGAACTCTTATACTTGGAACTTTAATTTAGTGTAAAAAACTAAGAAACAAAACAAAAAAGTGAGTTTTTGTCTGAGCTAACTGAACTGAATGGTTATCTGAACAATTATCTAGACTGGACTTCTCTGCTGGGATTAAAGAAGTAGAACTCTTGAACTTGGGCCTTTTATTTAGGATAAAAAACAAACAAACAAAAAAAGTGTGTGTCTGAGTTAACTGAACTGAATGGTTATATGAACAGTTATCAAGGTGTAAATCTTAGGTGATTGAAAGGACCTGATAACTGTGAGGTTTAAATTACTTGTAGAAAGATCTAGTAAGTAGGGGGAGTGCCTTAGCTTGAAGGAAGACTACATTTAAAGACTGCATAAGAAAGATTTTGCTAGTAGTTTGGCAGAAGACACCAGGAGAAAGGACTGCTGTATGACTGGACTTCTCTCCTGGGACTAAAGAAGTAGAACTCTTCTACTTTGCAGCTTTAATTTAAGGTAAAAAAACTAACAAACAAAACAAAAAAATAGTATGTTTGTCTGAGTAAATTGAACTGAATTATCTGAACAGTTATCTAGGTGTAAATCTCAGGTGATTAAAAGGACTTGATAGCTATGAGGTTTAAATTACTTGTAGAAAGATCTAGTAAGTAGAGGGACTGGCATAGCTAGAAGGAACCTACATTTAAAGACTGCATTTGAAAGATTTTGCTAGTAGCTTGGCAGAAGACAAAAGGAGAAAGGAATGATGTGTGACTGGACTTCACTACTGGGACTAAAGAAGTAAAACTCTTATACTTAGAACTTTAAGTTAGGGTAAATAAACTAACAAACAAAACAAAAAAGTGTGTGTCTGAGTTAACTGAACTGAATGGTTATCTGAACAGTTATGTAGGTGTAAATGTCAGGTGATTGAAAGGGCTTGATAGGTGTGAGGTGTAAATAACTTGTAGAAAGACGTAGTAAGAAGGGTGTGTGGCTTGGTTAGAAGGAAGCTACATTTAAAGACTGCCTTAGAAAGATTTTGCTAGTAGCTTCATGGAAGACAACAGAGAGAGGGCTGCTGTGTGACTGACCTTTTCTGCTAGGACTAAAGTAGTAGAACTTTTTTACTTGGAACTTTAATTTAGGGTAAAAAATAAACTAACAAATGAAACAGAAAATAGTCTGTGCTTGTCTGAGTTAACAGAACTGAATGGTTATCTGAACAATTATCTAGGTGTAATTCAGAGGTGATTGAAAGGACTTGATAGCTGTGAGGTGTAAATAACTTGTAGAAATACCTAGTAAGTAGGGGGAGTGGCTAAGCTAGAAGAAAGCTTCTTTAAAGACTGCCTTAGAAAGATTTTGCTAGTAGCTTGGTAGAAGACACCAGGAGAAAGGGATGCTGTGTGACTGGATTTCACTGCTGGGACTACAGAAGTCAAACTCTTGTACATGGAAATTTTATTTAGGGTAAAAAGTAAACTAATAAACTAAACAAAGAAGCGTGTATTTGTCTGAGTTAACAGAACTGAATGGAGATCTCAACAGTTACCTAGGTATAAATCTCATGTGATTGAAATGACTTGATAGCTGAGAGGTTTAGATTACTTGTAGAAAGGTCTAGAAAGTAGGGGGAGTGGCTTAGCTAGAAGGAAGTTACATTTAAAGACTGCCTTAGAAACATTTTGCTAGTAGCTTGGCAGAAGACACCAGGAGAAAGGACTGCTTTGTGACTGAACTTCTCTGCTGGGATTAAAGAAGTAGAACTCTTGAACTTGGACCTTTTATTTAGGGTAAAAAACAAACAAACAAAACAAAAAAGTGTGTGTCTGAGTTAACTGAACTGAATGGTTATATGAACAGTTATCTAGGTATAAATCTCAGGTGATTTAAAAGACTTAATAGCTGTGTGGTTTAAATTACTTGTAGAAAGATCTAGTAAGTAGAGAAGTGACTTAGCTAGAAGGAAGTTACATTTAAAGACTGCCTTAGAAAGATTTTGCTAGATAGCTTAGCATAAGACACCAGGAGAAAGGACTGCTGTGTGACTGGACTTCTGCTGGGACTAAAAAGTAGAATACTTTACTTGGAAATTTAATTTAGGTTAAAAACTAACAAAACAAAACAGAAAAATTGTGTGTTTCTCTGACTTGACTGAACTAAATGGTCATCTGAACAATTATCTAACAGTAAATCTCAGTTGATTGAAAGAACTTGATAGCTGTGAGGTTTAAATTACTTGAAGAAAGATCTGGTAAGTAGAGGAAGTGTTTAACCAGAAGTAACCTACATTTAAAGACAGCCGTGGAAAGATTTTGCTAGTAGCTTGGCAGAAGACACATGGAGAAAGGACTGCTGTGAGACTGGACTTCTATGCTGGGACTAAAGAAGTAGAACTCCTGTACATGGAACTTTAATTTAGGATAAAAAAGTAACAAACTAAAGAAAAAGGAGTGTTTGTCTGAGTTAACTGAACTGAATGATTATCGAACAGTTATCTAAGTGTAAAAATCAGGTGATTGAATGGACCTGAAAGCTGCAAAGGTTTAAATTACTTGAAGAAATATCTAGTAAGTAGGGGAGTGGCTTAGCTAGAAGGAAGCTACATTTAAAGACTGCCTAAGAAAGATCTTGCAGGAAGCTTAAGAGGACACCGGAGTAAGGAATGATGTGTGACTGGACTCTCTGCTGGGACTAAAAAGTAGAACTCTAGTACTTGGAACTTTGATTTAGAGTAAAAAAACTAACAAACAAAATAAAAAAGTGAGTGTTTGTCTGAGTTAACTGAACTGAATGGTTATTTGAAGAATTATCTAGTTGTAAATCTCAGGTGATTGAAAGGACTTAATAACTCTGAAGTTTAAATTACTTGTAGAAAGATTTAGTAAGTAGGTGGAGAGGCTTAGCTAGAAGGAAACTACATTTAAAGACTGCCTTAGAAAGATTTTGCTATTAGCTTGGCAGAAGACACCAGGAGAAAAGACTACTGTGTGACTGGACTTCTCTGCTGGGACTGAAGAAATCTAACTATTGTAGTTGGAACTTTAATTTAGGATAAAAAATAAATGAATAAACTGAACAAAAAAGTGTGTGTTTTACTGAACTGAATGGTTATCTGAACAGTTATCGAGGTGTAAAACCCATCTGACTGAGGACTTTATAGCGGAGAGGTTTAGAATACTGGTAGAAAGATCTAGTAAGTAGGGGAAGTGGCTTAGCTAGAAGGAAGCTACATTTAAAGACTGCCTAAGAAAGATTTTGCTAGAAGCTTGGCAGAAGACACCAGGAGAACGGACTGCTGTGTGACTGGACTTCTCTGCTGGGATTAAAGAAGTAGAACTCTTGAACTTGGACCTTTTATTTAGGGTAAAAAAACAAGCAACCAAAACAAAAAAATGTCTGTCTGAGTTAACTGAACTAAGTGGTTATATGAACAGTTATCTAGGTGTAACTCTTAGGTGATTGAAAGGACTTGATAGCTGTGAGGTTTAAGTTACTTGTAGAAAAGATCTGTGAGTCAGTGAGAGTGGCTTAGCTAGAAGGAAGCTGCATTTAAAGACTGCCTTATAAAGATCTTGCTAGTAGCTTGGCAGAAGACACCAGGAGAAAGGACTGCTGTGTGACTGGACTCTCTCCTGGGACTAAAGAAGTAGAACTCTTGTACTTTGCAGTTTTAATTTAAGGTAAAAAAACTAACAACAAAACAAAAAATTGTGTGTCTGTTTGAGTTAACTGAACTGAATTGTTGTCTGAACCATTATCTAGGTGTAAATCTCAGGTGATTAAAAGGTCTTGATAGCTGTGAGGTTTAAATTACTTGTAGAAAGATTTAGTAAGTAGAGGGAGTGGCATAGCTAGAAGAAAGCTACATTTAAAGAATACCTTTGAAAGATTTTGCTAGTAGCTCGGCAGAAGACACCAGGAGAAATTACTGCTGTGTGAGTGGACTTCTCTGCTGGGACTAAAGAAGTAGAACTCTTGTACTTTGAACTTTAATTTAAAGTAAAAAAACTAACAAACAAAACAAAAAAAATTAGTGTGCTTGTCTGAGCTAACTGAACTGAATGGTTATCTGAAAAGTTATCTAGGTGTAAATCTCAGGTGATTGAAAGGACTTGATAGCTATGAGGTTTAAAGTACTTGTAGAAAGATCTAGTAAGTAGGAGGAGTGGCTTAGCTAGAAGAAAGCCACATTAAAAGACTGCCCTAGAAAGATTCTGATAGTAGTTTGGCAGAAGACACCAGGAGAAAGCACTGCTGTTTGACGCGACTTCTCTGTTGGGACTAAAGAAGTAGAACTCTTGTACCTGGAACTTTAATTTAGGTTAAAAAACTAACAAAGAAAACAAAAATACAGTGTGTTGGTCTGAATTAACTGAACTGAATGGTTATCTGAACAGTTATCTATGTTTAAATCTCAGGTGATTGAAAGGACGTGATAGCTGTGAAGTTTAAATTCTATAGAAAGATCTAGTAAGTAGGAGGAGTGGCTTAGCTAGAAGAAAGCTACATTTAAAGGCTGCCCTGGAAAGACTTTGATAGTAGTTTGGCTGAAGACACCAGGAGAAAGCACTACTGTTTGACTTGTCTTCTCTGCAGGGACTAAAGAAGTAGAACTCTTGTACTTGGAACTTTAATTGAGGGTAAGAAACTAACAAAGAAAACAAAAAAACTGTGTTTGTCTGAGTTAACTGAACTGAATGGTTATCTGAACAGTAATCAAGGTGTAAACCTAAGGTGATTGAAAGGACTTGATGGTTGTGAGGTTTAAATTACCTGTAGTGAGATCTAGTAAGTAGTGGAAGTGGCTCAGCTAAAAGGAAGCTACATTTCAAGAGTGCCTTCAAAAGATTTTGCATGTAGCTTGGCAGAAGACAGCAGGAGAAAGGACTGCTGTTTGACTCGACTTCACTGCTGGGACTAGAGAAGTAGAACTCTTGTACTTGGAACTTTAATTTAGGGTAAAAAACCAACAAAGAAAACAAAAAAGTGTCTGTTTGTCTGAGTTAACTGAACTGAATGGTTATCTGAACAGTAATCTAGGTGTAAATCTTCAGTGATTTAAAGGACTTGATAGCTGTGAGGTTCAAATTACTTGTAGAAAGATCTAGTAAGTCAGGGGTGGCTTAGTAGAAGACTGTACAAAGACTGCCTTTGAAAGATTTTGCTAGTAGCTTGGCAGAAGACACTAGGAGAAAGGACTGCTGTGTGACTCTAATTCTCTGCTGAGACTAAGGAAGTTGAACTTTTGAATTTGGAACTTTAATTTAGGGTAAAAAAATAACAAACAAAACAAAAAAGGGTGTGTTAGTGTGAGTTAACTGAACTGTATGGTTATCAGAACAGTTATCTAGGTGTAAGTCTCAGGTGATTGAAAGGACTTGATAGCTGTGAGGTTTAAATTACTTGTAGAAAGATCTAGTAAGTAGGGGAAGTGGCTTAGCTAGAAGAAGGCTATATTTAACGACAGCCTTAGAAAGATTTTGCTAGTAGCTTGGCAGAAGACGCCAGGAGAAAGGACTGCTGTGTGACTGGACTTCTCTGATGGGACTAAAGAAGTAGAACTCTTATACTTGGAACTTTAATTTAGTGTAAATAAAACTAACAAACAAAACAAAAATGTCTATGTCTAAGTTTACTGAACTGAATGGTTATCTGAACAGTTTTCTCAGTGTAAATGTCAGGTGATTGAAAGAACTTAATAGCTGTGAGGTTTAAATTACTTGTAGAAAGATCTAGTAAGTAGGGGGAGTGGCTTAGCTAGAAGAAAGCTACATTTAAAGACTGCCTTAGAAAGATTTTGATAGTTGCTTGGCAGAAGACACCAGGAGAAAGGACTGCGGTTTGACTTGACTTCTCTGCTGGGACTAAAGAAGTAGAACTCCTGTAGTTGGAACTTTAATTGAGGGTAAAAATCTAACAAAGAAAATAAAAAAGTGTGTGTTTGTCTGAGTAAACTGAACTGAATAGTTTTCTGAAGAGTTATCTAGGTGTAAATCTCAGGTGATTGAAAGGACTTCATAGCTGTGAGGTTTACATTACTTGTAGGAAGATCTAGTAAGTAGCGGGAGTGGCGTAGCTAGAAGGAAGCTACATTTAAAGACTGCCTTAGAAAGATATTGCTAGTAGCTTGGCAGAGGACACCAGGAGAAAGTACTGCTGTGTGACTAGACTTCTGTGCTGGGACTAAAGATGTGGAAATCTAGTACTTGGAACTTCAATTTAGGTTATAAAAACTAACAAACTTAAAAAATTAGGGCGTTTGTCTGAGTTAACTGAACTGAATTGTTATCTGAACTGTTATCTAGGAGTAAATCTCAGGTGATTGAAAGGACTTGTTAGTTGTGAGGTTTAAATTACTTGTAGAAAGATCTAGTAAGTAGGGGGAGTGGCTTAACTAGAATGTAGCTACATATGAAGACTGCATTAGAAAGATTTTGCTACCAGCTTGGCTGAAAACACCAGGAGAAAGGGCTGCTGTGTAACTTGACTTCTCTGCTTGGACTAAAGAAGTAGAACTCACATACTTGGTACTTTAATTTAGATTAAAAAACTAACAAACAGAACAACAAACTGTGTGTTTGCCAGAGTTAACTGAAGTGAACGGTTATCTGAACAGTTATCTAGGTGTAAATCTCAGGTGACTAAAAAGACTTGATCACTGAGAGATTTGAATTACTTGTAGAAAGATCTAGTAAGTAGGGGGAGTGGCTTTGCTAGAAGCATGCTACATTTAAAGACTGCCTTAGAGAGATTTTGCTAGTCGCTTAGCAGAGGACACCAGGAGAAAGGACTGTTGAGTGACTGGACTTCTCTGCTGGGACTAAAGAGGTTGATCACTTGTACTTGGAACTTTAATTTAGCTTAAAAAACTAACAGACAAAACAAACTAAAGTGTGTGTTTGTCTGAGTTAACTGAACTGAATGGTTATCTAAACAGTTATCTAGCTGTAAATCTCAGGTAATAAAAAGGACTTGATAGCTGTGAGGTTTAAATTACTTGTAGAAAGATCTAGTAAGTAGGAGGTGTGGCTTAGCTAGAAGCAAGCTACATTTAAAGACTGCCTTAGAAAGATTGTGCTAGTACCTTGGCAGAAGACACCAGGAGAAAGTACTACTCTGCGGCTGTACTTCTCTGCTGGGACTAAAGAAGTACAACTCTTGTACTTTGAACATTAATTTAAGGAAAAAAAACTAACAAATAAAAGAAAAAATTAGTGTGTTTGTCTGAGTTAGCTGAACTGAATGGTTATCTGAACAGTTATGTAGCTGTAAATCTCAGGTGATTGATAGGACTTGATAGCTGTGAGGTTTAAATTACTTGTACAAAGATCTAATAAGTAGGGGGTGGTTTAGCTAGAAGAAAGCTACATTTAAAGACTGCCTTAGAAAGATGTTGATAGTAGTTTTGCAGAAGACACCAGGAGAATGGACTGCTGTGTGACTGGACTTCTCTGCTGGGACTAAAGAAGCAGAACTCTTGTACTTAGAACTTTAATTTAGATTAAAAAAACAAACAAACAAAACAAAAAAGTGTGTGTTCTTCTCAGTTAACTGAACTGAATGGTTATCTAAAATGTTATCTAGGTGTAAATCTCAGGTGATTGAAAGGACTTGATAGCTGTGGTGTTTAAATTACTTGTAGTAAGATCTAATAAGTAGGGGAAGTGGCTTAGCTAGAAGGAAGCTACATTTAAAGACTGCCATAGAAAGATTTTCCTAGTAGCTTGGAAGAAGACACAAGGAGAAAGGACTGCTGTGTGACTGGACTTCTCTGCTGGGACTAAAAAAGTAGAACTCTTGTACTTTGAACTTTAATTTTTGGTAAATAAAACTAACAAACAAAACAAAAAAATATTAGTGTGTTTGTCAGAGTTAACTGAACTGAATGGTTATCCGAACAGTTATCTAGGAGTAAATCTCAGGTGACTGAATGGACTTGATAGCTGTGAGGTTTAAATTACGTGTAGAACGATCTAATAAGTAGGGGGAGTGGCTTAGCTAGAAGCAAGAAACATTTAAAGACTGCCTTAGAAAGATTTTGTTAGTAGCTTGGCAGAAGACACCAGGAGAAAGGACTGCTGTGTGGCTGGACTTCTCTGCATGGACTAAAGAAGTAAAACTCTTGTACTTGGAACTTTAATTTAGGGTAAAAAACTAACAATCAAAATAAAAAAGTTTGTGTTTGTCTAAATTAACTGAACTGAATGGTTATCTGAAAGGTTATCTACGTGTAAATCTCAGGTGATTGAAAGGACTTGATGACACAGAGGTTTAAATTTCTTGCAGAAAGATGTAGTATGTAGTAGGAGTGGCTTAGCTAGAAACAAGCTACATTTAAAGACTACGTTAAAAAGATTTTGCTAGTCGCTTGGCAGAAGACACCAGGAGAAAAGACTGCTGTGTGACTCTGCTTCTCTGCTGGGACTAAGGAAGCAGAACTTTTGTACTTGGAACGTTAATTTAGGGTAAAAAAACTAACAAACAAAACAAAAAAAGTGTGTTTGAGTTAACTGAGCTAAATGGTTATCTGAACAGTTTATCTAGGTGTAAAGCTCAGGTGATTGAAAGGACTTCATAGCTCTGAGGTTTAAATTACTTGAAGAAAGATCTAGTAAGTAGGTGGTGTTTCTTAGCTAGAGGGAAGCTACACTTAAAGACTGCCTTAGAAAGATTTTGCTAGTAGCTTAGCAGAAGACACAAGGCGAAAGGACTACTGTATGACTGGACTTCTCTGCTTTGACTACAGAAGTAGAACTCTTGTAGTTGGAAATTTAATTTAGGGTAAACAAACTAACAAACAAAAGAAAAAAAGTGAGTGTTTGTCTGAGTTAACTGAACTGAATGGTTACCTGAACAGTTATCTAGGTGGAAATCTCAGGTGATTGAAAGGACTTGATAGCAGTGAGGTTTAAATTACTTGTAGAAAGACCTAGTAAGTAGGGGGAGTGGCTTATCTAGAAGAAAGCTACATTTAAAGACTGCCTTAGAAAGATGTTAATAGTAGTTTTGCAGAAGACACCAGGAGAAAGGACTGCTGTGTGATAATACTTCTCTGCTGGGTACTAAAGAAGCAGAACTCTTATACTTGGAACTTTAATTTAAGGTAAAAAAACAAACAAACAAAGCAATAAAAGTGTGTGTTTTCTAATTTAACTGAACTAAATGGTTACCTGAACAATTATGTAGAAGTAAATCTCAGGTGATTGGAAGAACTTCATAGCTGTGAGGTTTAAATTACCTGTAGAAAGATCTAGTAAGTAGTTGGGGAGTGGCTTAGTGAAAATTAAGCTACATTTAAGGACTGATTTGGAAAGATTTTGCTAGCGGTTTGGCAGAAGACACCAAGAGAAAGGACTGCTGTGTGACTGGACATCTGGACTTCTCTGCTGGGACTAAAGAACTAGAACTCTTGTAAGTTGGAAGTTTATTTAGATTAAAAAATAACAAAAAAAATTATTAGGGTGTTTGTCTGAGTTAACTGAACTGAATTGTTACCTGAACAGTTATCTAGGAGTAAATATCAGATGATTGAAAGGACTTGATAGCTGTGAATTTTAAATCACTCGTAGTATGATCTAGTAGGTAGGGGAGTGGCTTAGCTAGAAGGAAGCTACATTTAAAGACTGCCTTAGAAAGGTGTTACTAGTAGCTTCGCAGAAGACACCAGGAGAAAGGACTATTGTGTGACTGGACTTCTCTGCTGGGACTAAAGAAGCAGAACTCTTCTACCTTGAACGTTAATTTAGGGATAAAAAAAACTAACAAACAAATGAAAAAAATGTATGTGTTTGTCTTAGTTAACTGAACTGAATGGTTATCTGAACAGTTATGTAGGTGGAAATGACAGGTGATTGATAGGACTTGATAGGTGTGAGGTTTAAATTACTTGTAGAAAGATCTAGTAAGTAGGTGGAGTGGCTTGAAAGAGTGATTGAAAGGACTGACTTGATAGCTGTGAGGTTTAAGCTACTTGTAGAAAGATTTAGTAACTAGGGAGTGTCGCTTAGCTAGAAGAAAGCTACATTTAAAGACTGCCTTACAAAGATTTTGCTAGTAGCTTGGCAGAAGACACCAGGAGAATGGACTGCTGTCTGACTGGACTTCTCTGCTGGGACTAAATGAATAGAACTCTTGTACTTAGAACTTTCATTTAGGGTGAAAAAACTAAAAAAACAAAACAATAAAAGAGTGTGTTTCTCTAATTTGACTGAACGAAATGGTTACCTGAACAATTATCTGGGTGTAAATCTCAGGTGATTGAATGGACTTCATAGCTGTGAGGTTTAAATTACCTGCAGAAAGATCTAGTAAAGTAAGGGGAGTGGCTTAACGAGAATTAAGCTACATTTGAGGACTGCCTTAGAAAGATTTTGCTTGCGTTTTCACAGAAAACACCAAGAGAAAGGACTGCTGTGTGACTGGACTTCTGGACTTCTCTGCTGGGACTAAAGAAGTAGAACTCTTGTAGTTGGAACTTTATTTTAGATTAAAAAAACTAACAAACAAACAAAAAAGTGTGTTTGTCTAAGTTAACTGAACTGAATGGTTATCTGAAAAGTTAGCTAGGTGTAAATCTCAGGTGATTGAAAGGACTTGATAGCTGTGAGGTTTAAATTACTTGTAGCATGATCTAGTAAGTAGGGGGAGTGGCTTAGCTAGAAGGAAGCTACATTTAAAGACTGCCTTAGAAATATTTTACTAGTAGCTTTGCAGAAGACACCAGGAGAAAGGAGTACTGTGTGACTGAACTTTTCTGCTGGGACTAAGGAATTAGAACTCTTGTACTTTGAATGTTAATTTAGGGTAAAAAAAAACTAACAAACAAAAGAAAAGAATTAGTGTATTTGTCTGAGTTAACTGAACTGAATTTATCTGAACAGTTATGTAGGTGGAAATCTCATGTGATTGACAGGACTTGGTAGCTGTGAGGTTTAAATTACTTGTAGAAAGATCTAGTAAGTGAATCTATTTTTGCATAGGCCTTTTCCTTCTAGTGTAGTCCAATTAATGGTAGGAAATTGAAATCACCCATAAGAATACAGTTGCCTGTGATAGGCATATTTTCTAGTAGAAATTTGTTGTTTTCCTCAGAGTTCAGGCTGGGTGAGTAATACTGTAGGGCTACTATTAGCCTCTTGCTAGGGAGTTGTATTTGTGCCCATGTAATATTATTTTTGTCCTTTTTATTCAATGAGCTAATCTCATATGCTTTATATTTTTCACGAATATATAAAGCAATACCACCTCCTCTTTTTTCTTTGCAGTGGGGTTCACCAAATAGGGGATAGTGGGAGATGCAGTAATTATTAGCCTTTATATTGTTTATGCAGCAGTTGTTTGACCCATAGGAGGAGCCAGGTGAGGAAAAACGAGGGCAGAGAAAAGGCACAAGCAACCCAGGAAGCTAAGTTGGATGGGACAAGATCAATCATACACCTGTCAAAGATTATCTGCAGGATCCAAGTATCTGTAGTAATAGTTCCCCACTGGGACAGATGGAGGGAGAACCGCCCTCTGACCACCACCTCCTGGCTTGGAACAAGAGGAGGGGGTCTATCAATGAGTCAGGCTGAGGATGAACTGGCAGCTGGGGGTGCACCTCCTCCCCTGGAGTGCTTAGCAGAGGAACCCATAGTGTAGGATGGGGGCAGGCAAGGCAGTGCTGGCCCTACGCTTGCCCTGGAGCTTGGTGCTTGAACCAGACTTGTGAGAGACCTTATGAAAAGAGAGCCTCAGTCTACTCCTGGGCTGGTATGATAAAGGGAGTGGACAGACTAAATAGCCCTGCTGGAGGCCTGCAGGTCATTGATAATATCCTGCACATCGGGACCAAAGAGTCTGTGAACCTCAAAAGGGGCATTCAATGCCTTTTGCTGGACATCAGCAGTGAAGCCAGAGACTCTAAGTCAGGAGTGCCTTCTAAGGCAAATGTCGGAGGCAGCTGTAGTACCTGCAATATCATAAATGGCTCTGAGGAGATGCTTACTAACATCTTCCGAGACCCGGAGCACCTTAAGAAGCTCTCGTTTCTGGGAACCTTCAGGAAGGGCCTGAGCAGCAGCCTTGTCCTTCCTCCAGAGGGTATTCTGGTACTTGATCAAATGAGCCAAATAGTTGACAATTCTATGGCCCAAAGCAGCAGAGGCAAAAGTCCTCTTGCTCCACAGGTCAAACCTTTTAGATTCCTGGTCAGAGGGGTGCTTGGGTGCCTTAGTCCTGTTATGAGTGGCCTTGATCAACACACTGAGTCAGTTTCAGGCTGGGCTGCATAAAAAGGCAGCCCCTGAGGTGCCTGGTAAAGCTAATCAGCCTTTCTGGTCATGGCAGCTACCAGGTTGGGTCTGTGCCAGGCAGCAGTGGCAGCATAATTCAGTGCTGGAAGCAGAGGAGGAATAACCTTGGGTGAAGATTCTGAGATCTCCAAAAAATCCATCAGATTCTTCCTTGTAACACCCTCTTCCTTAGTCTGGAACCCCACAGTGGAGGACAGCTGCTTAATGATGTCGAAGAAAGAGGGGTCCTCTTGGGGGGGGACCTGAGGGTGTGTTTGACCGAGTTCTCACTCCTGGAGGAAACAGTAGGCCCATCAGCGGAGTCCATTTCAATGTCTTCCTCCTCATCCTCTTCCTCAGGGAGGATGTGATCAGGATGGTATTCCTCTATGGCGTCAGCCTGTTCTGAAGCAGGGACCAGTGGTCAGAGTACCAATGGCTCTCTAGAAGGCATGGGGCAAGCATATCGAACTGGCGTCGACACCAAGGCAGCACCTGACAGTGCGGGCAACAATGGCCCAGGTCATGGAACAAGCTGCTTGTAAGAGTCGAGGTAATTGAGGAAAGAATAGCATTAAGGTTGATGGTGGGAAAAAGAAGTGTCGTTGACACAGGTATCATCGAAGAGGGAGTGGAACCCAACTTCGATGAACCACCACTAACCATAGTAGAGGTGGTAGGGCCCAGTGCCTGTGGACCTTGAGATTCAAGAGGTCTCATGGCGGGGCTGGGGCCGATGACCCAGAGACCGACGGCCCCTCCATAGCCCTGAAAAGGCTGGGGGAACTCTCCTCTGTGGGAGCCTGATAGGAGCAGAGTCCTGCACGGAGACTGGTGCTGACACTGAAGCGTTCGACAGGGTGATCCCAGGAGAAGAGGAGGAAGAATCCAGTGAGGACTAGGATCGCTGTTGGGGAGAATGGTCTTTAGGCTGGTCCTTATCCCAATAACAGTGTTTTTCTGAGGACTTGACCCAAGCTTTGCCAGCCTGAGAGCCTGAAGAAGATGCCGGTAACTGGCGGAGTCACGGAAGACCCCTGCTGTCCGCTGACTGCCTGTTGCTCCATAAGGAACTTCTGCAGGGCTTTCTTGTGTTGGTGCGGGGTGGTGAGGCTGAACTTCAGGCAAAGCTCACAGGTGAGAGCGTTGTGACCAGGCCAAAGACAGCAGACACAGAGTTCATGGTCGGTGGTTGAAGAAATCTTCTTTCCATAGCAGCAGCGATGGAAAAGAGACAAAAAACCAGTAGTTCTCAACATACAAAGACAAAAAGAATCCCTTTAAAATAAAGTGATTCAAAGGCAATTACCAAAGAAAAAGGTAAGTAGTTTTGGCAGTCGAACCGAGCGATGATTCTTCCATGGAGTCCATGTGTAAATGGTCGAATGCAGGAAAGAACTGAGGAGGGAGTGGGGCTGCCCATGCTTATACAGGGCATGTGATGTCGGAGCCTGACATCGGCATGGATGGCCCCTAATAGACTGCTGCAGAAAAAGCTTCCATATGATCCTGACGTCTGAGGCTAAGTTCCATAGGTGTGACCTGATGACAGAGATATCCCCAAAGATCTACCTCTATTACTGAACTCTGAAGACTGCAACAACAGCAGGTGGTTACAGCTCAGGTTCCGCACGGCATTTTTTTAGAAACCTAGCCTGAGCTGTGTGGAAGTGTAGCTACTGGAGACTCTTTACCTAGTGCCTTATGAGAACTCTCTCCCCTTTCTGGATTATACCTGACAGTGCTATGACTCATGGTCTGATCAACTGGCTGTGGACATTCGAAATTTTATTTTTCCATGTTGCTTTAACAACTGTGGGTTCTTAGCTGTTACATTCTGTGTTTTGGGGGGGACAACGCAAGGTAGCTTGGGTCTCTACTGGCTCTAATCTCTACCCCAGCTTAGTTAAAAATTCATCTGAGATTTCTCTTCACCAGGTAGGGAGCCCGGCTGCCCATTGACAACTTACCCCAGTCTCCCTCACTACTTCCATTAGGCAAAATATCGGTAGGGTGCCCAGTATGATTCTACCCTGAGGGCCCACTAGCATGCAGTGCCTTTTCCACACCCAGAGTCAGGCCATCGGCTCTGACAGAGGTGATCTGAGGCCCTGCCCTCAACCTTGGAAGTCACCTCCCTTTCTTCACATCAGTACACCTCACCCTGCTCACTTTGTATCCACCCACAGGTCCCCCTCCCCCCTTTTCTTCACCACTCATATGCAGATACCTCTGCATCAGTTGCTAATACTGTATGTTGCTGCCCCCTTTGCAGCCTCCGTTCCAAGATGTTCTGTTGGTATCTCTGCTTCTGGATGTTTGTTATTTGTTCCCCAACAAGGATATGAGGTACATCTGTAACTATATTATAACTCACTTTACTTATTTTATAGTTTGGATTAAGGGCATTGGTTTATACAGACTTTTATGCAACAGAGAGGAGGTGCAGGCTCAGATACTAACCTCCCACCCTATTTTGAGCTGGAGGAATAGTGGGCTCCTCTTTGAACCCCAGTACATATGACTGTAACTTCGGCCCGCATTCTGTCATGGAATATCAATGGTTTTAATAGCCTGGTTAAGTGCAGCAACATGTTTCAACAACTGCACAATAGAAACACAGATGTTATAGTTCTCCAGGAGAAACTTGCAGTACTCCAGGAAAACCTTGAAACCTGAAGTATGGGATAGTTTTTAAAAAAAACAAGAAATAGAGTGGTTCAGGAAATAAGGAAATCTAAAGCACTTTATTTTAAACAAATGATTAAGGAAACAACAGATCCAAGAACATACTGGTCCTTAATAAAAAAATCTTACAAATCCAGTTAGAAACCAAACAGAGATAAAACTTAGTCAAAACGGAACTGTACTTGAAGCAGACAGTGCTGCAGAGATATTGAATAATTACTTTATTGAACTCCCTGACTTGAATTTGGGAACTGCAATTAAAATAAAATATGCCCAGAATGCGGATTATAATAAAGGTTCTGGAAATCCTCAGGAAAATCATATACCGAAGTTTCGATTTAAAGTAGTGACAAATCTAGAGGTACAAAAAATAATAAACAAATTAAAGATTAATAAGGCTTGAGGTCCCAACAAGATTGAAAATAGACTTTTAAAGGAAGCTGCCCAAGTAATATCACCTATCTTGAGGGACATCTTCAACTGGAGTCTTAGGAAGGGATTGTTCCCATCAACCTGGAAGCAGACAAAAATTATTCCAATCGATAAAGGGGGAGATTCTATGGTCGCTTCAAATTATCAACCAATAGCCTTGTTGTCAACAGTTTCTAAGATCTTGGAAAAGATTGTTCATGGGCAATTAATGGAATATCTTGAAAAATATCAGAAAATAACCCCGTTTCAATTGGGTTTTAGACAGGGTAGGTCCATGGCTACTGCACTCATGGACTTCCTAGATCTAATAGCTACCCCATTGGAGGTGGGGAGGTCAGTGGGTGCAGTATATGTGGACCTATCAAAGGCATTTGATTTGGTGAATCACTGTATTTTAATAAAAAAAAATTGGAACAAGTGGGTGTGGAGGAAGAATCCTGTAATTAGTTTAGATCGTACCTAGACAAGAGATCCCAATTTGTAATATTAAATGGTCAGAAGTCTAGTTCGGGCTCTGTGACAATAGGGGTACCCCAGGGATCAATCCTGGGGCCCCTCCTGTTTCTAGTCTATTTGAATGATTTACCAAAATTCATAAAAAACTCACAAGTTAGACTTTATGTGGATGATACAGTCTTGATAGCGGCAGGAAGGAATCCAGGAGAAATAGAACAAAAACTACAAGGTGATTTTTTAGTTATGCAGGATTTTTTCTCATCACTTGGGCTTTTGATAAATCCTAAAAAGACACAAACAATGTGTTTTGGCCCAGAGAGGAAAAATAAAACTATTCCAAAAATAATAATTATGACCCAGGAAGGAAAAAATTTAGAGCAGACCCAAGTATATAAATATTTGGGTATCCAAATTGATCAAAATTTAAGTTTTGAACAACATGTAACAGAATTAATAAAGAAAACAAACTCAAAAATCAGAGCAATGAGACATATATCAAACTGTTTAACAAGACAAATGCGATTGAATATAGCAAATCAATTAATATTACCAGTGATAGATTATGGGAGTCACATTTATAGGCATACCTCCAAAAAGTGGTTACAAAATTTGGAAGTACTTTCTAATAAAATAGCAAGGTTTGTATTGAGACGTGATATTAGTATCCACCATTGTACAGTGTATATTGAATTAGGTTGGAATTCACTACATCAGCGGGCCAAGGGTATCTGGTTAAACCAGATCCAAGGATTATTTAAAAATAGACCACAATATTATTTGGCAGAAAAACTTCAAAAACCAAATCATGGATTGAATTTACGGAAATCAGGAGCTAGAGATCTTTTGATTCCGAAAAAAAAATTGTTTTAGTAGTATGACCCTACAATATAAGGTTGCTACTAGTTGGAATGGACTCCCCCCTTTTCTTCGAGATTTAGAATTATCCACTACAGAGTACAAAACAGCTGTAAAGCAGGAGTTGTGTTTTAGATGTCAATGTAATAGGTAAACTCTCCCCAAATAATATTACACATGATATTCACATATAAGATGCTGTAACTGATTGAGATTTTATTTTATGTTGTCGTGTAATTGAAACAGTGGTATGTGTATCAGTTATGTAAGAATGACATGTATTGTATGATTATTGTGCACTGTAACCTTAGTAATTTGAACTTTGTGCAAACAGGTTTGCCTTGTAAATAGGGATTCTTTGAACCCTAATGGCAAAAATTCTGTATAAATAAACTTTTACTACTTACTACTACTACCTATCTCTCTGCTGCAGAACACTCCAAATTAGCCAGAGGGAGTGCTTATACTGTATATATTAATATGTCCTCTGGAGCCACTCATTTTATTTATTTATTTGCTTTGGGTAACTGAGTGAGTACACTAGGCATAAAGATGCCTATTTTCAGGCACGACCCGGGAGGATACAAGTTGAATACAATTAACAACAATAATGTGACACAGCACAAAATATAGGTGAATACAAAGTGAAGGAGTCAGAAATACAATCAACTTAGTGAATCAGTGAAGTATATAGTTGGAACAGGTCAAAATATAAACAATACATTGGGATATTCAGAGCAAACGAGTGCAAGAAATACAGGAATGTAAAGTACTGCATACTGTAAGTGCTGTTGCGAGCACTATGCACCTAGAAAGAGTAGAAAGGAGGAAGGCGAGAGGGAAGGGGAGAGGGTGAGAGGGTACAAATGGGGGAGGGAGGATGAAAGCAGGAGAAGGAAGGGTAGGAAGTGGAGTGTAGTATAGCGAGGATAAGAGCCGGGGGAGATAAAGAACTTAAGGTGGCTGGAAGCAAACGCAGGGATTTGATGCTTGTAAATATTCACGGTGGAGGTTCTTGAAACCAACATGGGTAGGTGCTAAGCGTATGGCTTGAGAGATAGAATTCCAATACTTGGGGGAGCAGCGTAAGAGAAAGCTCGTGCACCCATAGCAGTTTTACGCCGAGGGATATAGAGAGGAGCTTGGTCATTCGATCGGAGCCTATACGAGGTGGTTTGAGAGTGTAACAAGGAGGCGAGGGATTGGGGAGGCCTGTTCTTGTTATACCCAATGAGAGAGCGAGGACCGGAGTCGGTGAGTAGTAGGCTAGCCATTTAGTCGGCATAGAGCTGACAGTGGTGTTTATACCTTGGTGAGGCCGAGGCGTAGCGGCAAATGTTATTTTAGGTAGTGTCCCACTAATGGAGAGAGGTCTTAGTGGTGCCTAGGTAGATAGCCGAGCAATAGGCCAGGGATGGGAGCAGGAGGCCTTGTGCCAAAGCAAGCCTAGCTGATGGGGTGAGGGCATAACTTGTGCGGTATGCCCCCCCAATTTTCGCATTGACAGATTTGCAGGTAGCGGTAATATGAAAGTCAAATTCCAGGGATTCGTCGAGAATAACGCCCAGGTATTTGAAGGTACTGGTGTTAGCTACCGGGGGGCCATCAGCACAGGATATTAGGAGGGAGTTGCTATTCCCTTTCAGTCTAACAGGAGAGCCAAAGAGCATTGAATGTGTTTTGTTTATATTGAGCACAAGGTTATTCTCAGTGAGCCAGGTTTGAATACTTCGGAAGTCAGAGGCTAGGGAGTTGTTTAAGTCTGAGACATCTCTTGCACTATGGTAGATGACAAGATCATCTGCATAAAGCAGGGAAGAGCAGGTAGATGCTTGTGATGGAAGGTCATTTACAAAAGTAGTGAAGAGCAAAGGGCCTAGTAAGGATCCCTGAGGATCACCTATATGTATGGATGTAATATCAGACATGGCTGAGTTGAAAACTATGGCCTGCTTTCTATCAGTAAGATAACAGCTGAACCAGGCCACCGTCTAACCAGAGAAACCAAGGGAGCTGAGTTTTGTAAGGAGAAGGGAATGGTTAACCAGGTCAAAGGCCTTGGTTAGATCAATAAAGATAGCACCTGTCAAGAGACTTGAATCCATGGCAGCATAGATGTCGTTGCTTTGTAAGAGCAGTTTCACGCAGGTTCGGCTTAAGTGGGAACAGTGAAGTGAAGCTAATCTGTTCTAGCTCGAGCTGAAGACACGCTAAACCATTCTTATACAGCAACGAGTGGCAATGGGGGATATATTAGTATAGTATAGATCACTCAGCTTTTATGTTTGAAAAAAATTACCTATTTGATGTCTTTCTGTAGATCGAGCAGTGCTACCAAGAAGCCTGTTACTAGGGCACAGCACTTGAGACACTCTTATGGAAATAAGAATATCTCACACGCAACTGAAACAAGTGCTGTGATTGGTCGGGAGTGTCACAAGACACTCATGTTCTATGATTCAGTTTATGCTTCAACATACTAATCATGGAAACAGTGTGGAGTAGCAACTTTATTGCCAGCAGCCATGGCCCTGAACTGTACTTCTGTGTATACTGACCCCCTCAGGCTGCTGTGTTATTTTCACAAGCCACCCGTTCTCAGTTAAAGTCACTGCAGCCAATGTTTATTTCCCCCAAACTCTGCTTAAGAAGTTTTTCAGAAATTTACACATTTTATTTCCCCCAAACTAAACAAAAAAGTCATTTTTCAGAAATGTATAAATGAGCTGAGATTGCTTCAGGGACAATGAATCACGGTGGAGGTTCTTGAAACCAACATGGGTAGGTGCTAAGCATATGGCTTGAGGGATAGAATTCCAGTACTTGGGGAGGCAGCATAAGAGAAAGCTCGTGCACCCATAGCAGGTAACTTTAACTCTCTCCCCTAACCTAAATGTCTCCAAGCCAAGTAGCTACAGAGCCACTTCAGCTCAGAAATATTTGCAAAAAATGCTACAACATCTTGGCCTGGTAGCTGTGTGGAAGAGGCTTTTTCCTTCTGGCAGAACGTATATGTACTACTCTCCCAGCCACGACCATTATGCTCGGCTTGATTACTTCACATAGAAACAGAAGTTGATGGTAGGTAAGGACCGCAAGGCCCATCCAGTCTGCCCATTTCTTTTTCTACCTTATGAACGTGCCATTGGCCCTTGCTCTGTCAATGGCCTATCTATTCATACTCATCTGTATTGCTCCCTTATGCCTGTTTGAAGCCCTGCACTGTATTCATATCCACCACTTCCTGAGGTAGGCTGTTCCATGCATCCACCACCCTTTCTGTGAAAAAGAACTTCCTCACATTACATCTTAATCGGCCTCCCTCTAATCTCATGCTGTGTCCTCTTGTCCTGCTATTTTTCTTATACTGAAACATGTTAGACTCTTTCACTTTGTTAATGCCTTGTTAGTGTCTTGTGAACATTGTCACTTGGTCCAGGACATGGTCTGTGGCCCACATCTGTTGTCAGACCATAATGGGCCCTTATTTAAAACTGACATGGGCAAACCCCAGAAAAAACATTCTGACAGTACTTTGCTACTATGAGATATAGAATTTAAACCCAAATTGCCGATGCATTAAAGAACACCTTTTCTCCTGTTTCATGAGTTTCCCCCCAGAAACACCAAAGGAGCCTTACCTGCCCCGAAGTTCGTTGTTGCCTTACTTTTTATTTTTTGGTGTCCGTAAGAGGGAGAGAAGGGACTGTATTTTGGCTCCATGGCGCCAACAGCATGATCCCTTCCACTTTCCGAATCAGAGGTACACTCCTGCACTCTCACATTTTGTAATGTAATACAATGGAGACTTTGGGGGCACGCTCCATAGACTAGTATAGGGGTCCGTTTTGAAGTACCATTTTTAACATTTAAGAGTATCACTTTCAACAAATCAAGGTCACCCCTCAGCTAATGAGGACCTTATTAGTTGAGCTATGGCCTTGACTTGTCAGCAGGACTGTAAATGTTAAAAATAGGTACTCACAACAGACCCCTATAGGCATATGGAGCGTGCCTCACGCCTCTATAGTATTACATCACAAAACCTGAGAGCACGGAGCACGCCTAATTCAGGAGTTGAAGTGATCACACTCTGAGTTCCACAGAGCCAAAATACAATCCCCTGTCTCCCTATTTACAGACAACAAAAAATTAAAAGTAGGGCAGCAACAAACTTGGGGGCAGGTAATAGGCTCCTGTAGAGCAAATAATACAAGAAAATGTCACTGGTAAGGTGGGAGATCTTATACTGTGGGACATAATCAAAGCCATGGTGTGAAGGGTTATTACTGCCCACTCAGCCCGAAAGAAGAACCAGCATGCAGCCCTCATTTATTTTTATTTTATTTAGCTTTTGTTGACCGGGTAAGTGCACTAGACAAATCCTGCCTATTTTCAGGCACGACCCGGGGGAGGGGGATACAGATGAATGCCAACTGACCTTGAACCAGATTAAGCTGTTGATGATATTTTTAGTGAATGAGGGAAATTTGGCCAGGACACCGGGGACATTCCCCTACTCTTTACGATAAGTGCCATGGGATCTTTAACATCCACCTGAACTACCACCAATCCAGGCAGATGGGACCTCGGTTTAACGTCTCATCTGAAAGACGGGTGGACACCTTAGCAACCCTGCAAAGACTCAACTCACACGGGAACTCTTGTATTGCTGCCCAAATCACTACTCTACAGGCTGCGATCCAAACAGTTTTACAAGAGTGTGTAGTTATCTGTGCTCTACTATAAAAAATCATTGTATGAAAAAGAGGCTCGGGGGAGTTTGTCTACTGGCCTGCAGACTCTCAGTGGAGACAAAAAGTGCCTGTATACTGCAACTGTTATGTCCCAACTGGATGTGATAGAACACAAGGGTGACAAAGTACTGCAGGTTATGAGAGACTTTCTTGAGCAATTATATACTGCAGATTGCCCAGCCGCTCTTGAGATTATACAGGCCTTCCTTAAAGCCCACCCTCTCTCTTCATTTACTGAAGAGCAGCAGCAAACCCTCCTGAGGCCAATCACTGTAGATGAGATTCAGCAAGTGATAAGCTTAGCCAAAACTCAGAAATGTCCAGGCCCAGATATCTCTCCTGTAGAATTTGTTAAATCTTTCTCTGAAGATTTAATCCTATTTCTTTTGTGAACGTCCAGAGCTGTGCAAAAAGGTCTGGTCCCCACGGTTTTATGTGATAACAGCGAGTCTTTAACTGCACCAATCACATACAGCGAGTACAAATGTGCCCAACGTCAAAAGGGCAAACAACATAACACCAACCATCGCAAACAGTGTCGGTCACTTACTACCGCAAAAACAGCACCAAACAAGTATTTTATGGTGGGGGGTTACACCCCCACACACCCCAAAATTAAGATGATCAAACTGGGACATAGAAAAAATGCCTCCCTGCACCCCCCAAAATTAAGATCATCAACTCCGGAGGGGCATTGAAAAATATAAAAGCCCCAGGAAAACAAAACATTTCTCCCACACCACCAGAACCCGAACCGGGTCCACCTGCTCCAAGGGCAATGGCTCAAGCCACTATGCCAAATGGGCAGCTCAGCAGGGCTTGTCCAAACTAATCCTGATATACTGTTTCAGCGAGTGAAGCTCAGTGCTACACTCGCTATAACCTACTCATCACCGTTGTCTGATAGTTGCTCTAAACTACGAGTGGTATTATTGAGTCACTCATATTGAACCGCTCAATATTACTCACTCATATCACTGTACACCGTCCCCACCACTCCCTTGATGGAGGGGGAAAACCATCTCAGCTATCTTGAAACCTAGTAAAGACCCAAGCAACCCAGCCTCCTACCAACCAATATCCATATTAAATATGGATTGTAAGTTATACGTGGCAATTTAGGCTCACAGACTTGCCAAGCTACTCCCTTTCCTTAAACACTCAGACCAAGCTGGGTTCATTTGTCAGAGACGTACTATAAAAAATATCAGACATATGTTTCTCTTAGCAGACTATGCAAAACAATGCTCCCTCCCACTGGCCCTTCTCAGCCTTCATGCTGTGAAGGCCTTTGATAGGGTCTCATGGCCATTCCTCTGAGAGACGCTAGCAGCTTTCCATTTTCCTCAGAGTTCCTGGACTGGCTCTGCTCACTCTATGCTGCTCCCTTTCCCTACATCAGGGTGAATGACTCTTGTAATGACTTGACACATCTGCAGTGGGACACCAGACAGGGATGCCCCCTTCCCACTATTATTCATCCTATACATTGAACCTTTGGCTCACGCTATCTGCGGGGCAGAGAGAGAGAGTAGAGAGGCTCCCCCAGAAGGTAAAGATTTTAAACTCTCACTCTGTACAGATGATGTTCTGCCACCCTGCTGTCCCCAGACACCACTATCCACCAGCCCTGGGAGACCATAACTGGCTTTGGTAAGGTGCCAGGTTTTTGTCTTAATCACCAGAAAACTGAACTGTTACAGTTCTACTACATCCCAATCCAGGATCTAAAATGAAGATTTCCAGTCCACTGGAATAGGACAGCGATTAAATACATGGGGCTACAAATTCCCAAGGATTTGGCTAACACAGAGCTGGTTAGCTCTGAACCACTCACTCAGGTGAATACCTAGGACCTATTGTCTTTGAGGGCACATACCTCATTCACCTGAACAGATTTGAGATGACAATGGGCTTTGGAGAAAATGGCCACAGCCGTGTGTTTATTAATTCAACCAATTAGTAATATATTTACATTAAAAAATCAACATGATGTGCGCAGCTAGGTAGCCTTGGAAGGATATCACTCACAATGGAGCTGATCAACTACTGATGGTCAACCCTCCCCTCCTCCGAAGGGAGGGCACTTTACCACCAAACCAGACCCTGTGAGAGCAACAACCTCCGGGGCATGAGGGATGGCTCTGCGACTGACTGCAGCTTAATCCTCTCCCGTCAGATGAACCGCCATGCTGCGGGCAGCTGCCAGCAGAGAGTGCCACTCCAACTACCACTCCCCCTTTGCAGGGAAATAATTCGAGCCATCCGGCCCACCCTCCTGTCAGCCTCAGGGAGATCTGGCTGGTCAAGACACATGATCCCCTGTTACCGCCTCCGAACAGTCTTCCAAGACTACCAGCCACCACTTACATATATACATGACTGTGACAACCTACCTGCACCTATCTTCCTGTCAACATTCTTCCCCTTTGCTGGAGAAGGCAAAAACCCGGAAAACCCAGTGGGGAAAAAAATGGCAAATTCCTTCTCGACCCCTAAGACAATCCCCCATAATGGGACAGCAAGTTCTCTAACCCCCCCACCACCATTTCCCCTACTTTTACAAGGGTGAGGTCCGGGACCTGAGAAAGAAAGGAAGGAGGAGAAATTCTCCTGCAGCCTTTTTGGGAGCTTAGCTCCTCCTAGCCCTGGCCGCAAGTTCCCTCCCCTGAGAACACCTCGCCTCCCCTGCCCCTTCTGGGCAGCTCTTGCTACCTGACCCCTCCCGCTGTCTGTCCAGATGGCCTTGGCCATGCCCCCAGAAAAGTCCCGCCTGCTGTGATGCCTAGCAGGCCCCTTCATGTCTTTGAGGGCACATACCTCGTTCACCTGAACAGACTGAGACGACAGTGGGCTTTGGAGAAAATGGCCACAGCCATGTTTTTATTAATTCAACCAATTAGCAACACATTTACATTAAAAAATCAATCTGATGTGCGCAGCTAGGTAGCCTTGGAAGGATATCACTCACAATGGAGCTGATCAACTATTGATGGTCGACCTCCCTCCCCGAAGGGGTCGCCTTACCACCAAACCAGACCCCGTGAGGGCAACAACCTCTGAGGCATGAGGGATGGCTTTGCAACCGGCTGCTGCTTAACCTTCCCCCATCAAAGGAACCGCCATGCCGCGGGAGGCTGCCCACAGAGGGTGCTACTCTGACTGCCTCTCCTCCTTTGCAGGGAAAGAATTCCAGCTGTCCGGGTCGCCCTCCTGTCAGCCTCAGGGAGATCTGGTTGGTAAAGACATGTGATCCGCTGTTACCCCCTCCGAACAATCTTCCAAGACTACCAAGTTGCCATAGGGTGAGCGCTCTCCGCTCAACCCCCCACCCCGCGACCTGGGAAAGAGAGGACTGAGAAGGAAATTCTCCTGCAGCCCTTTGTGTGAGCTTAGCTCCTCCCTAGCCTTGGCTGCAAGTTCTCCCCCGCCCATTCTGGGCGCCTTGCTTACCTGCCCTCCCTCTGTCCAGGTGGCCTTGGCCATGCCCCCAGACAAAGTCCTGCCTGCTGCGATGCCTAGCAGGCTCCTTCAGTTACTTGCCGCTCCCTCGCTTTGGCAGCTTTTCTCAGACAGACTCAGTCAGGGTAGCGATCTAGCTGAGAATGTTACACCTGCTCCAACCCCTCCCTTGTACCTTCTCAGCTACACTTTGTGGAGTGGGACAAAGTGATTTCTAGATATATTTGGAACAGGCACAGGCCCAGAATCAGATATAAAACATCACAGTTTCCTAGAGAGAAAGGTGGCCTTAACCTTCCCCACTTAAAGACTTATGCCATGGCCACGCAGTTGTGTATTATATGTTGCTGGCTGTCTGCTAAATACAGTTTCCCATGGAAGCACATAGAATTTTACCTTAAAATCTGTTCAGTACAGTTAAATATCTTTTTTCATACCCCCAGCAGAACATTAAGACACTTCAACACCTACACTGCAATCACCGGCGGGCTTTTCTCAAAACACCAGCCCACGCTAGCACTCTATGGTGTTGTAGACTCCTAGAAAGAGACTCAGATTTTCTTCCTCTACAGCTACAGTAGATATAGCATTCCACAGATGGAGGAAACTGGGCCTAAATTACCTATATCTTTTCAGGAATGAAAAGGGAATCCTCCCTTTCCCAACAGAATACCTATGGGTTGACAGGGAGAGAACATTACCGATACCTCCTCCTGCATACACATAGAGGCTCTCCTAGGATCCCAAACCAAGCCCTGCTGCTACTGCACATCTTTATAGCCTTCTTAAAGGGAGATATGTATGCAGGAGCTGTTGACAAATGCTTCTGAACACCTCTTGGTGAGGTGGAACTGGGCGATGCAAACCTCGTATACTACGGAAAGCTGGACAAGGTACTCTGTCCAGGCCTTGACAGTGACCTCATTCATGCTCTGGTGAGAATCTGCCTGGAAGTGCAGATCCCAGTAATTTAGCACAGCTGAAATCCAGGCGATATACATGGCGCAGGCCTACGGTAATTGTTGGAGGAAATGTGGCACATCAGAGGCCCATATTTTCTGGTTCTGCCCACAGATCCAAGGGCTTGGGCAGGACCTGGGACAGCAGTTCTTTGAACTCTACTTAGATTCCACTCCGCTATGTCACTTGATGCTCCTCCTCTCCATCATCATGGGGAATGGGGGGGGGGTCTTTGGTTCCTGTCTTTGTTTTAGCTGCCAAAAGGCAGCTGATAGACAGTGGCTTCAGATAACACCTCCTATGGTGCAACAATATCAGCAAATTGTAGTGTCAATATATTTATTTATTTGAAAAGTTTCACCAGGAAAGGCATACTGAGCTAATAGCTCATTTCAGCTGCATCCGGGGCGGACAAGGAGATTCACTTGAATTATGCACAGAGTACGATTTCTTAATTATGCAATAGTAGGGCTTCATACAATGTTTAAGTACTAGTACACAGCTATATACAATACCTGATTAACAAGCTAACCAACTTAAAGCAAATAAATATTTTGGAAAAGGTTGGGTATAGGCAGTCATAAGAGAGTGAGATTGAGGGAAGGCAGTAGGACACAAAGTGAAGGTCAGTTGCAGTTACAGGAGGAGGAGGAGAAATTACACAATAGGGAAGATAGTGTGAGGGGAGGAGGCAGAGCGAATGGGGAGGGGAAGGCGTTCCAGAGAAATATATCACATGGAGAAACTCACCTTCAGAATGAGAGGGAACGAACATACCTTCCATGAGGTCTGACAATCCTGGCAACTGTATTACAATAAAGACCCACAATTTGTACTGTACCCTGAATAGAAAGACTGATTGAACTGAGCTGTATTGTGCTTTGATTTTCACTATATAGCATTTAAGAAATGAATCTCAGTGTTTAACTACTTGCCTTTTCATATTAGTATACTATCAGCAATATTATCTGACGTTTTCGGACCTAATTAATGGGTATCTGGCAGTGAGATTTTTGAACTGCATCTCTCTGGCTCAGCCTAGCCCTGTATTACTGGGAAAAAACATGTGTTCGTGGATCTACTTAATGAAAACTGTTTATATTACATCCTGTCCCTCAAAACTCTTTTACTATGTATAACAAAAAGTTTTAATAAAAACTTAAATACAAAAAAGAAAGGAAGTAGCATCTGGAGCATCTATGCTGACAAACCTTCTTGCTGAAATGAAAGATTTCCAAGCTGAAATGAAAATCAAACTTCCTAATGGAAGGGCGGGGGAAAAAGGGGGAGATTACACTGGACAATCGGGGTTTAGTCTCCAAGTACTCTATGATTTTGGGGTGCATAGGTTTGAAAAAGTATAAGCTAAATGGCGGGAATGATGACCTCATTTGGGGCAATCATGCTAGTTGCCATGGAAAACAAGGGCAGGAAATACTTGAGCAGGTGGGGAGCAGGCATCCCAGTACAGTTCAAGTTAGCCAAAGTATATGGCATGGAAAGCCATACTGGAACTTAATTCAACATTTGGCAGATCACCTATGGGAGTACTGGGGACTCCCTGACACTATCATGAGCTGGTCTGAGTCCTTCCTTAGGGACTGGATGCAGAGGGCAGTGATGGGAAATTTCTCAGCACTCCCGAAGCCCCTGCTCTGTGGTGTACCACGGTGCTTCATCCTCTCACCTATGCTGTTGGGTGTGTACATGCTTCTGGGTGAAATCATTTTATTTTATTTGAATTTTGGTAACCGGGTAGGCATCAGACATTACAAACAGAGTTTTCACTGCTATGCAGATGACACCCAGCTGTACCTGTCATTTGCGCCTGGCATGCATGGTGTGGTTGATGTACTGAATTTGAGCCTGGCCAAGATCCAGGACTGGATATTCTCCAGCTGGCTAAAACTCAACCAAGATAAGATGGAGGTACTGGAGACTGAGCTTGATCGACAGCAGGGTGCAGGGGCTACAGATGAGACGACTGGCCTGGTGCTTGATCCCTCCAACCTTGTAGTCTCTGCTAAGGTTAAGAATTTGGGGGTCATTCTAGATGAAAGACAGACACTTGAGGCTCAGGTGTCATCCACAGTATGGAGCTGCTTTTACCATCTGAGAAACACTGTCTGGATTAAAGCCTTGATCCCACCAGATGATCTGTCATTACTTGTGCATGCTTTTGTGACTTCCAAATTAGACTACTTAATGCTCTGTATCTTGGGGTAGTGGAGGGGTCCTAGGACACCTGCAGCTAGTGCAGAATGCAGCAACCAGGTTACTGATGGGCCTTCCGAGGTCCTGTCACATGACACTGGTCCTGTGTGAACCCTACTGGCTGCTGGTGAAGTGGCGAGTCAGATTCAAGGCTGGTTTACTGATCTACAAAGCCCTATATGGACTGGGCCGAGGTTATCAGAGTGACCTCCTGATTCCCTACCGTACCTCTTGCCCTCTCTGCTCCTCCGAGGTAGGCCTCCTAGTGGTTTCCGGGACAGAGAAGTCAAGCTTGCTGTCAAGCCACACACCAAGGCACCTGAAGGAGTGAACCACTTCAAGTGGAGAGCTTCCAAGTTTGAAAAACTGGGCACAGATGAGAGCTTGGCCAGTTTTGGCTAGTGCCAAAGGTCATGTATACTGTTTTTTTTAGTACTGACCAGAAGTCAGTCAGACTGAAACCTTCGTAAACCATTGTGGAAGTCTAGCAGTAGCAGACCTTCTACGTCTGAGGCAGAGGGGCCAGAAGCGTAGATGACTGTGTCATCTGCATACATGTGTATAAGCAAGTTGGCACAGGTAAAGGGGAGGTCACTGAGGAAGATGGAGAAGAGTATAGATAGATAGGATAGAGCCCTGTGGGACCCCCGCCTGAATGGGAAGAGGAGGTGACAGGGCACTACCAACTTGCACTGACTGAAGACATCCCTTTCTTTGTAACATCTCCAATTCTGGGAATTTTTGATATTCACTGATTCCTTTACTGCCTGTACTGACTAGCAGATAATAGAGCTATCCAAAGTTCCTCAAAGTGGTAATTATGGAATATTAGAATATATGGTTAACTGTAACAGAGCATACACAGTACCTTCTATATGTTTAAATTATCCTAATACAACAACAACAAAAAAACTATGGTATACAACTGAATAATCCATCAACCCTGTTCCCTCTCATAAAGAAGTGACATTCTTCCCTCCTCTCCACCCCAAGAGGTATTGCAAAACAAAACCTCATGGCATGGTGCCCCACCAGCAAAGTCCCCTTGTAATCCTTGCCATCTGTATTTTCCTCAACCCCCCCCCCCACCAAGGGGTTGGTAAAGTACAGCTAAAAAAAGAAAAGGAAGGGTCTCTCTCTCTTTCTCTGCTGAATGTTACTGAACTGGGCCAACTATGAAGTCATATAGTGGCGTAAGAGGATGGGTACTTTAGAAACTGAAAAGAATGGTGCCACATCCACAGACTCTCTGGCCCATGACCCACTGTTGCTCACACCACTTACCCCCTTCTGGGCTCCACTGACTCGGGCTCACCTCTTACCTCCTGCCCTGGGAGAGGAGGGGACCCACTCCTCTATCAAAACCATTTGCACCGACACACACCCAAGCCCGGCCGTGTCTGCAAGGAACACCCATCAGGGTAACTATTAAGCCTGACCTCCATTATCTTAGAGAAATCTTGGCCCGCAGAGATTTGGGCCATCTGGTCTGGTCCCGGGGTGGGCGAGCAGCCATGTAGCAAAGTCCAGCGGGGGCCGTCTGGTCT